>JAZAVI010000008.1:755000-1088280 GCA_036326025.1 Chrosomus eos | reverse complement strand
TGGAGTATAGTAATATTGGAGTGAAACTGAGAAAATTAACCCTTGAAATAGCTTTCTCTACATGTAAAGCTGAAAAAGGATCAAGTTGTTAACAGAAAAAGAGTTACAAACTTCAGCTAGAATAATTTAAATAAGCCAAAATAAAAGCTAAAAAAAAGATCACCATGTTACTCACCACGGATTGTAACTTTATATCTCTTGTATTTAGTCTCTCGACTGCTGATAATCAGTAGTTTATAAACTCCGTCATGTTAAGTTGTGCTGTTTCTTATGATCAGAGATCCAGTTTGATGATCCAGATTCAATATGTTTTTGAATTTCCCTTTGTCACCATAATATGTACAGGCACTTTTTTTTGTTTCTCTTTTAGCTACGAGTCTTTCTTCAGCTCCAAACAGCCACAGAATCAGATCATCATCTTGTATTTCAGTTTCATTGTGTAGCGTGACCGAATCTCCCTCTGTCCCTGACACAGTCTCCTCTTTATTTTGTCGCAGCACCAGATAAAAGAGAAAAACATGGACATTATAACAGGTGATCTGATCTCACTGCCACGGTAACTTATGAGGTGAAGAGGTTACATTTTCTTCTATAATGTGATGGATTTCTGTGTTCCACATAAAGTTTTGGATTTGGAACATTTCAGTGTTTAACTATTTATCTAAACAAACCTAGATGATCAAAAGTTGTTTCTCTAGAACAGTGGTTCTCAACCTTTTTTGGGCCAGCGCCCCCCTATCCAATATCCAGGTCCCTGACCACCCCCCACCCCACCCCAACTAATGGCATGTTATGAGCGAGTCAAGCGAGTGAGTTAACAGATGAAATAAGTACAAAATTGCAATTTATTAATACAATTAATTAATTAATTAATTGTTTATTAATTAACAATTAATAAACAATTAATTGTTTATAAACCCCCCCCCCCCCCCCCCCCCCCCCCCAAAAAAGCTCAAAATTGCATTGGAATAGCAATAGCAGTGTTCCTCACAGGTTGTTTGTTAAATCTAGTTTTCGGGCCTTAGGGGGGTTCAGGGGCATGCCCCCCTGTAAGAAAATTTAGTGCATTTTAATGTTTAATTCATCAATCTGGTGCACTTTGAGAGTTCAAAATTAAAAGCTCCACCCATATTCAATGTGCAAATTAAAGTAAAGTTCAAATCTCTTTTAGTTGTGTCTGTCTACGAAGTATCGATACTAGCCAAGCTTTCACTTTCACTTCTCTCCAAAGGCACGTTGACAAACACCACACACACGCGCACTCGTCTCATTCGCTCTGGTTAAATAGCAAAAGTGAAGTGAATGGAAAGATGGCGAGTGCGGCGCCCCCGCGACCAGTTTTGGTTGATGAAGAACACATCAGGAGTGCTATCTGGAAATATTCTTGATATGAAGCCAGAAATCCCAAGTCTCCCGGAATATCTGTGAGTCTCCCGCATATTGATAGCGTCTCCCTGATGCCCGCAAATTAGTTCAAATCTCCAGGAATCTAGAGCGCGCATGCGAGACAGAACATACTGCGCACATAACATACATTGTCAAGTTCAAGACTTGTTATATTTAGCTTTAAATAAAAAAAACACTTTATTATATTACAATATTATACCCTTAATATTGTGGCAGTTTTTTTCTCCGTGGTATTGAAAATGGTATCGAATATCGATATTTTTCAGGGTATCCTATCGAAGTTAGAAATTCTAGTATCGTGACAACACTACATTAACCTAATTATTTATTTCGAAAAATAAATAAATACAATCCTGATTTTTCATGAAAAATTATGTTAGAATTGTAGGCCTAAAATACCTTGGTATCAGCTGGTTTTCGTCAATGGTATATATACAATTACAATTCATTTGTTTTTATTAACTATAAATTAATACATTACCAAAAATGTGATTATCCATCAAATTGTCATTTTCTCCTTACTGTTTTGCGAGTTAACAAAAAATGCCTGACCAGTAGGCTAAATTACTTGGTGAACAAATAGGCCTAAAATATTTTGGCATTAGGCATTGGGATTGATAATGCCTACAAATGTTTTTAAAAAAATTATTTACCTTATAAAAAGAATTTAGTGTTAATGGGAACATGACTTATTGAAAATATATAACTGTTTTTTAAGTAAATACTTTTTAATGGCTTGTCAATTTTCCATTCCTCCGCTGTGTGATTCTATTCAGCGCTGGATTCTAGTCGTCAAAATACAACTCGTCAAAACTCGTATCGGCGTGTAGGCTATTTGAGTAAAATTCAAAATAGGCGTAAAACGTTTTTTTTTGTGTTACACATCTAATTTATGATAATGTAAGTATTCTTTAATTATATCCATTATAATAATTATGGATATGCAATATTGATTGATCTAGCAATGAATATGTATAACAAGGAACGTCACTGAAAAGAAAATAACATAACAGACCCCATCTATGGTTAAACCCGCTTATTACATGGCTACCTACCAAATAAATAAAACAATTAAAAATATTGCTTTAAAAAGGAGTTTATTAATTATAAAACGATTGTATTCCAAAAGTTCGTTCCGTCTCTACTTTTAGAATCCATGGCAACGCTCGGTTTTCCATGCCAACTGTGTTTTATATTTAGCGCGGTCTGTTTTATTTCTTACATATTCTACATTAGGATTCAACCAAGCAATGTAATAAAAACAAATAATTACAGAGCTAACAGATCTAAGTTACGTAAACAGAGCGAACATGAGAGCACCCGACTGCAGACGTCAATAATGCAGCGTAATGGAATATTCTACCGATCAAACTTCGCTTCCCGAAAGTTATAAACTGCCTCCGGAGCCCAGTTAAGGTACAAAAATCTATTCAACAAAAATAGTGATGCAGTTAAGTGTTTTTTCGCTCAGCCAAGCCTTCTCTGTGTCAGTCACCTCTTCCTGAACGTCACTCATGCACTGCGGTCTCGTGAGGAAACGCAACTTTTTGAGATAAAGTTTTTCTTATTCCCGAATACAAATACTTTTTTAAGTATTTGTTCGAAATAAGTATTCGTAAAAAAACACATTATTTGTGCCTTTCCGAATACCGTATTCGGCTTCGGCTCCACCCATACTGCCTGCACATCATATTTTTGACATTATTGGTAGGCTAATGCTTTCAATCGTAAATCGGAATGCAATAGAAATGAACTGCTTAGTAGCCTACCCACAACACTGACGGTGGACTTGCGGTCAGGAGTAGAGTGGACGAATGTGTTTTTTTATTTTGTTTTTTGAGGCTGCTGACGATTTTTTTCTACCCGCACCATAGACACGCACACACAATATGACCTCACGCTCTGTCCTAACACTTTTTAAATAGCCCACTTAAAGTGTTTATTACAAATAAATTATCAAATTCTTAAAATGAATCAAAGTAAATGAACAAAAATTTGTATTATATGCAAACTCATGAACGACCCCCATTAACACCGGAACGCCCCCCTTTCAAAAATCTTGCTTCCAACGCCCCCGTTGTTCTCTGAACGCCCCCTGGGGGGCGGTACCGCCCCCGTTGAGAACCACTACTCTAGAATAACAAAAGAGAATAAAGAATTCCAAAACCCTAGGACTTTTGTCGACTTGAACCACGAATACACACACACACACAGACAATGTACTGGATTTGAGGACTTCATGTGGTTGTAATAAAAAAAAGGTAATAAATCCTTCCCTTGCGGGTCAATTCCTTCCCTTGCGGGAAAAAAAAAACACTCCATGAACGATATATAAATAATTTTTATGTTAACGTTTTGAGATCATTATTGAAGAACAGATCAATTTGAACTAACATAATATTAATATTACTGGAAGAACTTTGAGAGAACCTTGCCAGAACATTAGATCAAATTTTAAGAACGTTCCTGTTCGATGGGAAGACGTTTAGCCAACATTTTTTTTCTTTTCACAAGATTCCTGTGTAAACTGTTACCACCTCTTTCCTGCGTTAAATAGTCTGATGTTTGAGTAAAGAAGAGTAAAGAGGGGGAAACATGGCCTGTCGATCCTCTTCTAGTGGACTTTATTTTCTTATATTTCTTGCTTTATACACCAAATTAAATTATAGCCCAAATATCTTCAAATGTTCAGTTTTTCAACACACTCATGACAATTTGTAACCATTTTATGTTTTGGGCAAATTGGTGGCTCATATAAATACATACAATATAATTTGGAAGTTTTTCTACAATCTGGTTACACCCAAGTGTTAAAGGGTACCTATCATGGAATTTTAAAAATTGCCCTTCATGTAGTGTGTAACAGATCTAAGTGAACAAAAACATCCTGCAAAGTTTTAAATATAAAAGTTCAACGTATACAAAGTTATTGTCTCTCAAAAGTAAGAGTCGACTCTGAGTCGCTGATATGAATCGATAGACGAACGATGCACTTTCGTACGTCACTTGTACAAGTTATTTGAATAAGACACGCCCACTCATTGCGCACGCCAGAAAACAGTGAAAACAACATGTCGACGAGCTGTTCTGAAGTGCGAATCAAAAGCTAACTTTTTTTTCACTGCCCAGGGACAAGCATGTGAAAAATCAGTGGCTAGAGTTTATATTTACAACTATACCACACAAGTACAGCCACCTTGAGCTGTGTTCGCGTTATTTTAATGAGGATTCCTTTACAAACAGTGTGTGTGTGTGTGTGTGTGTGTGTGTGTGTGTGTGTGTGTGTGTGTGTGTGTGTGTGTGTGTGTGTGTGTGTGTGTGTGTGTGTGTGTGTGTGTGTCAGTTACGCTCAACGCAGCTTAGGTCTCCAAGCTGTGTGTGTGTGTGTGTGTGTGTGTGTGTGTGTGTGTGTGTGTGTGTGTGTGTGTGTGTGTGTGTGTGTGTGTGTGTGTGTGTGTGTGTGTGTGTGTGTGTGTGTGTGTGTGTGTGTGTGTGTGTGTGTGCCAGTTACGCTCAGCGCTTAGGTCTCCAAGCTGTGGGTGTGTTTTTTGAAATATGTGAAATGTTTGTCGTTGTTATTGGAGTTGTCATAATGAATAGAGCGTATTGTAGTACTGCAGTGCTTTATCAATATGTTTAAGCTTTGGGCTAACGCAAACAATAACTGACTGGGTCGTCTGACCAATCACCACAGATTAGCGGCACGCAAAGGCGGGGTTTGAAAAATGAGTCGTCAAACGAATCATTAGGGAATCGCTGAGCAAATCAGGTAAAAATAAATGCATATTATAAGACAACACAAGTGTTTTTTGTCATTGCATGCATGTAAAACTGTTGTTGGGGACTCCCAGAACATTATTAGGAACATTTTAAATGCCATAATAGGTACCCTTTAAGATATGGGGTTAGGGGTGGACCTTCATGTTTACGCTTTTGTATGATTTACACTGTACGAATTCATACATACCACCTTGTAACAAAGTTACTTTTTCCCGTGAGATCACAGGTTGGTCTTTTTCAGTTGTTTGTGTCTTTAACTATTAATAATATGTGTCAAGAGCTTTAAAAGCATCAAAACAGTGCTAAATATGATTGTGTCACTCACCGTGGGCAATCACCATGAATCTCTTGCATGTGATCTTTTTGCCACTGGTTATTTGCAGTGTATAAACGTCTGAATGTGCTCTGCTGATATTCCTGATGGTCAGATCTCCAGTTTGCTGGTTTAACTGTATTCTGTCTCTGAATCTCCCATCAGGACCTTTGTAGAAAAAGGCCTGATTGGTCTCTCCGTTGAGTTCAGCGATGAAAGTGTCTGTATCGCTACACTTCCACAGTATCCGATCATCATTCTTCAGTTCGGAAACACCAGTTTGTAGAGTCAAAGAATCTCCAACTGTATATTTCTGCGTATTAACTACCAAAGAGAGAGAAACATATAGAAGAAACATGTGAATGTGAAAGTAAACCGCACTATCATTCCTATGGTTATCTTGAGCTACTCACGCCAGACAAGAACGTTGAATTTCTTGTATGAAGCTTTTTTGATGCTCTTCATCTGTACTTCGTAAACTCCAGAGTCGCTGCTTTTGGTGTTTGTGATGGTGAGGTCTCCAGTTCGATTGTCCAGCATTAGTCTGTCTTTGAATCTCTACTCGCCAACATCGTAGACGCTGGTCTCATTGGTTTGCCCATCAACTTTGGCTATGAGGGCGTTTTTAGGTTCAAACTTCCACAGAATCAGATCATCTTTCTGTATTTCAGCAATACCAGTCTGCAGATGGACAGACTCTCCCTCTGTGAATTTCAATGTGTCCACTTCATTTCATAAAGAAATAGAAACAAAGCATGTTGATATGTGCAGATGAACAACTCAAAACCCACTTTAGAACCCAATGAAGTGTAAAATGAATAGATGAACACGTTTACAGACAACACTGTAGGGTGTTTGAAGTATTTCACCCACACACCTCGTACAATATCCTTGAATCTCTTGATTTTGTTGGCTCTGCTGCCGGTGATCTTCATCTGATAATCTCCAGAGATTCGGATCCTGATGTCGCTGATGGTCAGATCTCCAGTCTGCTGGTCCAGCTGGAGTTTGTCGCTGAATTGCTCGTCGTCGGTGTACGAAATGTTACCGGCCTTTTTGTGTATTTGAGCGATGACCATGTCTTGCGGTCCAAATGTCCAAGAGTACTTCATCCTCTCTCTGAATTTCAGTTGCACCAGTGTTCAGCGTGACAGAATTTCCCTCCGTCACTGACACCGTTTTTTTTCTTTTCTGTCTCAGCAACAAGATATAAAAAGTTTTAACAGATATTTCCTTTTTCAAGTAGTCAAATTGCATTTGTCATAGCGCTGTTCTAAAAAGAAACAGATCTTCTCTCAGATACTGGTTTTCAATTTGATTCAAAAGCGTTGTTCACTGACCCTTTTTTTCTGACTCTCAACATCATGGAGTTTTTTAATTTGTTTTAAATTCACAGCAAAAAAAAAAAAACCCTACAAAATCTGCTAGTGAGCTGCCTAAATAAGTAGAATTTTAAGGTGCATTCATAATAAAGGGATGTTCTTTTTCTGCTGGTTTTTAATTCATTTTAAAAGTGACTTTTCAAAAATTATTTATAGGATTCTAGAACTTCATGTTAGGTGAGAACAAGAATTTCAGACTGCTTTACAGCTACAGTAAATTCCTATTTTTCTTAAGATCACCCACTGTTTAATTCAGTAAAGATACAGTATTTTTCAATTGAAGAAAACATAGTTATGGAAATGAAATACACTTTTAAAATCTTAAATAGGTTAATTCCTTTTGCTATATTAGCTGTAGATAATGATTACCTTTCCGTTTAGAGTATCTGAACTTGTAGTAAATCGAACCCAGAACTACAGCCACACACAGCAGGAGAAAAACACAAATCAGCACAATATAATCAGTGGATAAACCTGGATCTGGAATGGCTGAAGAGAGAAAGTCAGTATAAGTAAATTGCTTATGCGATTTGAGGGAAATGCTCATTTAACATGATTAAACATGAGCTTACCAACAAAAACATTGAACCTCTTGTATAAGGTCTCTTTACTGTTGGAGATCTGTAGTTGATAAACACCAGGGTCTGCGGTTCTGAGGTCTCTGATGGTGAGAGATCCCGTCGGATTTTCCAGATGTAGTCTCTCTGTATCTCTCATCAAGACTGTATGTGATCTCATGAATCTTTAGGTTCATTTCAGCTATAAGAGTGTCTGGATTCGTAGGTCCAAACATCCACTGTATTAAATCATGTTCCCTTTCGTTCGTCACTCCGAGTTCCGTCGGATGACGACGAATGGGGTTTCGCTTAGAAAGCCTATCAACTTCGAGTATACAAAACGAGCCAATGGCAAGCAAATGCCATGGGTCTGCGGAATTTGCATGACGTAACTCCGCCCCACCTCGTGGGTATATAAGGAGGAAGTCCTGCAGCAAGCAGATATGTTTTCGCTTCGGAGCCAAGAGTATTTCTTCACTCCACAGTCATCTCTGACTTCACTCTACGAGACGAGCCTTTCTCTCCGGTGTTGGTGTGACGGCGATCTGCGGCGAGTTCACAGTGCCTGCTGTTCTGTGCAGTGATCTGCCAGTGTGTGTGTGTCTCCCCGCCCGCTTCAACATCGCAGAGTTTTCTCTCCTCTCACAAAAGAGCTCGCACGCGGCACGTCTTTTTAAAGACGGTTCGCCCGTGCATTTCTAAAAATAGGTTGCAGCGGACTGGTATCGGACTCTGATGGGCACGAGCGCTGTCTAGTGTGTTGGGCTATTGATCATGCTTGAACAGCGCTCGTGGATGACTCATGTTCTCTCTGGGAACGTGATCATCGCGTCATATAGGTCGAGACTCGGTGAACTCGCAAGAGTGAGAGTCCCCTCTTCCACCCCCCGTCTTTTCGGCTGGTGGCCAGGGTGACCTGAGGGTGTTGGTCTGGAACAAGGACGCCGACTCTGTAAAAAGAGTCCACGACCCAGCCCCCCTCTTCAATGACGGTGCCCGCTAGTGAACTGATGATTCCACGAGTCTACCCTCGGGTGGCCCGTGCGGTTTCATTTGAAGCTACAGAGGATGATGTTGTGTCTGCAGCAGCATCACTAGGCGGCCATGCTTTCCTGGGACGATTGATTTTGGGTGAGGCCGCCGACCCGCGTCCACGGCAAACCCCAATATCTTTCCTCCCGGACGTGCATGATGAGATCTCGAAGTCCTGGTAGACCCCCTGGTCTTCTCGGGACCGCTCGTTGGTCTCACCCGCCTTTCCTCCCTCACTGGCAGCTGCCCATGGGTACACTGGGGTTGAACGCTCTGTTGCGATGCTACTGTGTCCTCAGAGTGCTTCCCGGCGCAATCCTAAGCACCCGTCCGAAGCCTGTAGTTTTTTCGTCTACACTAATCTGTGGCGAAATGCTATAGCGCCATAGGACAGGCAGCCGCCTCACTGCGTCCGTCACCATTCTGCTGGTCTACGTGACCCAGATGCTCACGGACATGCACGAGGGCGGGACTGACCCGAGGCTCTTCAATGAGCCGCGCGCCGCCACTGACCTTGCTCTCCGAGCGATGAAAGTGGCCGTACGCTCTCGGTGTCGGGTGATGCTTACCTTTGGGGGCTGACCGGTCTGATGTACAGGATGTCGGCAGATCCGTCTGCCTCGACACCTCTATATCCCAGGTCGGCCTCCTCGGCGGTGCGGTTGATTGCTTTCGCCCAACAGCTTTCAACCGCCCATGAGCAGACTGATGTTATTCTGCCCGACGGCCCCGCCGTCCGCTCAGATCCCTCAGTTTGCCCACCGCCGAAGGCGCCCTCCCATGGTTCCAACCCCCCCGTTCACCAGAAATGGGCTGGCTCTGGAAGACCGTAGGGAAGGTGCCACAGCCCTCTCCAGCCCCGCCCCCCCCGCTAAATGCCAGGTTAAGCGGTGCTTTTGAGGTGGGCTGCTCAGAGATAAGTCTCAGTTCTTCCAGGAGTTGGTAGCAGGGCCACTCCTTTCCCCGGTGGAGGGCTGGGGAAGAATCCTCACTCAACAAGAACTGATTTCTCGTCTCTGAGCATACAGAGTTCTCGGACGACACAGAGTGCCGCCTACAAGACACGCTCTCCTCGTCCCCCTCTGTCCCAGAGGCGGTTGACACGGCGGGTCGTCCACGGACCGCCTCAGCCCTGTCCCCCTCTGTCGCCAGACCCCCGACAGAGCACGCCCCCGTGGAACGCTGGTCCTTCCCTGGCCTCCTCTGTCCGGGCGCGGAGCCTAACTGTGCCCCCACACCGGGCCGCTATGCCACCCACGTCCGGGCCAGTTACTCCGCTTCGCTGCCCCTCCGGGGGGACGCCTGTGGTAGAGCTTCCCCGTCTGTCCGCCGGGTCGCCTGCACCATCAGGTTCGGCTATGCGATTCAGTTCGCACGGTCTCCTCCCCGCTTCAGGGGAGTCCGCTCCACTCTGGTCGGTGGCTATGCCCCTATCATGAGAGCCGAGATTGCCGCCCTGCTGGCGAAGGGTGCAATCGAGACTGTCCCTCCAGCCGAGATGAGGTCCGGCTTCTATAGCCCTTACTTCATTGTCCCCAAGAAAACCGGTGGGTTACGACCGATCCTGGACTTGCACGTGCTGAATCGCTCCTTACACAGGATGCCGTTCAAGATGCTCACTGCCAAACGCATTTTCGAATGCGTGCGGCTCCAGGATTGGTCTGCAGCGATCGACCTGAAGGACGCCTACTTTCATGTCTCCATTCTTCCTCGACACAGACCGTTCCTCCGGTTTGCTTTCGAGGGGCGGGCATACCAGTACGCGGCTCCCTTTCGGGCTAGCCCTGTCTCCTCGCGTCTTCACGAAGATCCTAGCTCACTCTCGAGACCAGGTTTGCGAACACAGGGACCTTGTGCTCCGGCACCTAGCTCGCTTGGGCCTTCAGGTCAACTGGGAAAAGAGCAAACTTTGCCCCGTGCAGAGGATCTCTTTTCTCGGTATGGACATCGACTCGGTCGCCATGTCCGCGCAGCTTACGAGCGAGCGCGTGCAGTCACTGCTGACTTGTCTGAGACAGTTCCAGGACAAGAGTGCGGTTCCACTGAAACTTTTTCAGAGGCTCCTGGGGCATATGGCATCTGCAGCCGCGGCAACACCGCTCGGATTGCTTCATATGAGACCGCTTCAGCTTTGGCTTCGCGACCGAGTCCCGAGGTGGACATGGCTCACGGCACCTTCGAGTACCAGTTACTCCGGCCTGCCGTCACTACTCACCCGTGGGCGAACCTCAGCTTCTACGGGCCCAAGTGCCCCTAGAACAAGCTTCCCGGCATATTGTTGTCTCAACAGATGCCACCACGGGCTGGGGCGCCATGTGCAATGGACATGCTGTCACACTCTCATGTTGAGCAGGAATGCTCCTGAAAAATTCAGTGAGATTTATCACACTCAGGTGTTGAGCAGAAATGCCCCTGAAGGTTCAGTGAATTTCTTCACACTTAGGTGTTGAGCAAGCTTGCTCCTGAAGCCCGGTGATACTCGCATGTAATGTTGCAGTATGGCATGGCATTGCCTCGAGTTGCTGGCCGTACGCCTTGCCCTGCACCGCTTTCGAGCGCTGCTCAGGGGTCAACACGTACTAGTCCGATCAGACATTACCGCCACAGTAGCGTACATCAACCATCAAGGTGGTCTACGCTCGCGCCGTATGTCGCAACTCGCTCGCCACCTCCTCTTATGGAGTCAGAAGCATCTGAGGTCCCTTCATGCTATTTACATTCCCGGAGCCCTGAACTGTGCAGCCTACGAGCTCTCACGGTTTCAGCCCTCCCTGGCGAATGGCGACTCCATCCCCAGACGGTTCAGCTGATTGGGACCAGTTCGGCAACGCACAGATAAATCTGTTTGCCTCCCACGACTCGACCCACTGCGCCCTGTATTATTCCCTGACCGAGGTCGGCACGGATGCACTGGTGCACAGCTGGCCGCGGGGCCGCAAGTATGCGTTTCCCCCAGTGAGCCTTCTTGCGCATTTCTTGCGCAAGGTCAAGGAGGACGAGGAGCAGGTCCTTCTGGTTGCGCCCTGCTGGCCCACCCGGATCTGGTTCTCCGAACTCATACTCCTCGCAACAGCACCTCCTTGGCCCATACCTCTGAGGAAGGACCTTCTTTCTCAGGGACGGGGCACCCTTGGCACCCTCGTCCCGACCTGTGGAGCCTCCACGTGTGGCCCCTGGACGGGACCAGGTAGGTTTGAGTACCCTACCACCTCTGGTGGTGGCTACCATCACTTCCGCTAGAGCGTCGTCCACGAGACACCTCTATGCGTTGAAGTGGAACCTCTTCGTCAGCTGGTGCTCTTCTCACTGAGAAGACCCCCGGAAATGCCCGATCAGCGTTGTGCTTTCCTTCCTTCAAGATGGGTTGGAGCGAAGGCTGTCTCCCTCCACCCTGAAAGTCTATGTTGCCGCTATCGCCGCACACCATGACTTCATAGAAGGTAAGTCTGTGGGAAAGCACGACCTGGTCACCAGGTTCCTTAGAGGAGCCAGGAGATTACATCCTCCTCGCCCTCCTCTCGTTCCCTCTTGGGACCTCACAGTGGTTCTAACTGCCCTGCAGCATGCTCCCTTTGAGCCTTTGCAAACAGTGGAGCTCAAGCTCCTGTCAATGAAGACAGTGCTCCTGGTTGCATTGGCCTCTATTAAGAGGGTAGGGGACCTGCACGCATTCTCCGTTGACGAAGCGTGCCTGGAATTCGGGCCGGCTTACTCTCACGTGATCCTGAGACCCCGTCCTGGATATGTGCCCAAGGTTCCCACCACTCCCTTTCGGGACCAAGTGGTGAACCTGCAAGCGCTGCCCCCGGAGGAGGCAGACCCAGCCTTGGCACTGCTCTGTCCAGTACGTGCTCTCCGCACCTATGTAGACAGGACGCCGTGTTTCAGGACCTCAGACCAGCTCTTTGTCTGTTATGGTGGGAAGCTGAAGGGAAGAGCTCTCTCCAAGCAGAGGTTGTCTCACTGGATAGTGGACACCATTGCTTTGGCATACCAGCAGCAAGGTCGACCGTGCCCCCTTGGTGTGACCGCCCACTCCACCTGAAGTGTGGCGTCCTCTTGGGCGTTAGCGCATGGCGCCTCGCTAACAGACATCTGCAGAGCTGCAGGCTGGGCGACACCCAACACATTCGCTAGATTCTATAATCTCCGAGTGGAGCCTGTGTCCTCTCGTGTACTCGCTTCAACCAGCCGGTACTAGGACCCGCTCAGGTGTCTTCGCTTGCTCGCCACTCCACTCCACGGACTGGATACGTGCGATATCTTCCTCAGGTGAGCTTCTCCGAAAGCCCTGAGTTCCTCCTGCACTCCTGACGTCGACCCAGTGTCTTTGTACCTGTGCGTCGGCTAGGTGCCTCCCGTGTGCATGGTCCCTCTACAGAGCTACCCCCACATGTGTATTCCCACTGTAAGCCTCTCTGAGCATGTGTCTTCCCTTGGCAAGCCACCTTGCCACTCCCTGGGGTTTAAAACTTTTCCACCTGCGGCTGGATACCCCAGTGTATTCCCCATATGCATCCTTCGGGTCATATGTGTATTCTAAATTCCCCCCCCCCCCGTTGGGCTGGGTATATCCTGCATACTCCTCTATATCTTGGGATATGCTCCCCAGTGTACCTTGGTATTCCTGTGTTAAATAGGAGTCCCACTTGTCCAGTATGACAGGGATCTCAGATTTACGCAGGGCACTGGAAGACAGCTGTGAAGGTGGCGTGATGAGACTGGTAACCCCATTCGTCGTCATCCGACGGAACTCGGAGTGACGAACGAAAGGGAACGTCTCGGTTACGTATGTAACCCTCGTTCCCTGAGTGAGGGAACGGAGACGTTCCGTCTCCTTGCCACTTCCGCTGTATACCGCGGGGATCGCCTGAGTTCAGTCTCGGCTCCTCAGCGAAGAAACATATCTGCTTGCTGCAGGACTTCCTCCTTATATACCCACGAGGTGGGGCGGAGTTACGTCATGCAAATTCCGCAGACCCATGGCATTTGCTTGCCATTGGCTCGTTTTGTATACTCGAAGTTGATAGGCTTTCTAAGCGAAACCCCATTCGTCGTCATCCGACGGAACGTCTCCGTTCCCTCACTCAGGGAACGAGGGTTACATACGTAACCGAGACGTTTCTGTGAATCAGTAACACCAGAGTGTAGAGTCACAGAATCTCCTTCTCTCTTGTTTTCTAACCCTGCAAAAATCACATCTGGAAAACAAACATGAACAGTTATGCAATACATAGTGCATTTTAAAAGTATAACATATAGGCCTAACCTATATAATCAATAGATCGGAGCTATCACCATGGACAGTAACAGTGAATGTATTGACTAAGGTCTCAGTGCTGATGATCTTTATATAATAATCTCCAGAGTGTTTGGTTCTGATGTCACTGATGGTCAGAGATCCAGTCTTATTGTCCAGCTGCAGTCTGTCCTCGAATCTCCCATCATCAACATCGTATAATGAGACTGTCTGAGTTGTTCCCTTGATTTTAGCAATAATGGAGTTTTGAGATCCATACATCCACATCAACAAAAATATGCTCTGTATTTCAGTGACATTGGACTGCAGAATGACGGAATCTCCCTCTTTCACTGACACTTTTGTCGTCTCCCCAAACACACCTGAGAAGTAAACAAAATATAGCTGAAAGTTTTCAATATCAGTAAACTATGTAAACAGTACTCATACAGATTATAAAAGGAGGGTTTTCTCAGCAGTGTATAGAAGAGCCATTTCTGATTCTTCCCAGAACATTTCAGTGATCAGTTCTTAAAAAGATGTCACTCATAGTGTAAATTAACATTTTAATAATGTAAATAACCTTTAGTGCAATAGAAAGGTTCTGTGTAAGTTGGTTCCTCATGGACATCGATGCCAATAAAGAACTTTATTTTTAAGAGTGTATCGCTGCAGTTGATATTTAAATCTTATTGTTGATTATTATCCTATAAGTGAAAGGCCAATATTACTACAGAATACACTGAATATATAATTAAATATGATCATAAAATGAAACTAGATCTAGTCATTGTAGAATTTGTCCAGGAATGACTGCGCAATATTGGCATAACAAAACAGAAGCAGTGTGAATGGAGGATATGAATGAATGAATGTACATTGTCATGAATGTATCTTTGCCCAATTTAAGATGAGTTATCATGTGTTGATAACCTATAGCTATAACTGTTTGTATGGAAATCGGACGCCAAAAGCCCACAACCCCGTTGAATAGACTGTATAACAGACAAAAGCAATAATTTAGCTTTTCTAATATTCTTTGTAAATGATTTTACTTCCCTGAAAATGTTCCGATTCAATAACATTACAGCGACGGTGAAATTCGTATTTTTCCGAATCTGTTGTATGCAACATTTTACATATAAAAACATAGGCTATTAAGATTGTGAAACCGAAAGAATTAAGAAACGATGACTTACTGTCCAAAAATAATGCAACAGAACATAGCAATAGCAGTTTCTTCGTTTTAGAGTCGTAGATCATAAGCATGACTCGAGCTGATGAGGTGATCGATCCGTGGCGTTTCTGTCGTGTCTCTGTTGTGTCACAACCGAGCAAAACACGAGTGACAGTGACGGTCACAAAAAAAGTGTTGACTGAGGCATTTTAAGCAGATGGGCTGGGTATCCCTACAAATGCTCGCTCATGACTATCATTTAGATTATGCACAAATGTTATTTTACTGTTTTACTGTAATTCTCATTTTCAAGTCAAAACAGAAATGTAATATCCAAAACATCTTACGATATGAGCTGAATTGATGTTTGTATCCAATCTCTATTAATTTAGTAGCTAGTGTTCTTGTAGTTTCTGTCATTGTCCTCATGAGGGCAGAGGAAGGCAAAACCTGATCACAGATCAGTGTCTATTTTCCATTTAACTTCCTTTGAGCATTCAACATGAAATCAGCATGAGACTATTAGACAAAAGCTTGTATCAATGGCCTGTTAATGTGTTTTAATAAAGATTGGAACAAAACTTCAGTAAGTCAATGTGTTGTTATGGGACTATTTGATGGACTAAAAGATTGAAAGGTACACATTTTAAGTTCAGTACTTGACATTATATGTAGGCTACTGTATCATCGTAGGCTATATGTATCAAAACAAAAATAAGATACAATGCCATTGAAACGATACAGTTGACAACAAAAAATGCTATTGTTTGATTTATACTGTAAAATGCTCTTACATACACATCAGAGTAGGCCTACTGACTGCACAGTCTCTCTATGACTTTACCTTTAAACAAGGAACTGCATCTCATCTTGGCAAGAAACAGTTTCAGGGTTCATTTCAAATAAGTCTTTGCCTCTTTAGACACATGAAGGGTTATAGAGCAGTCTGCGAGCTCATGCAGAAAATGCATCACACATTAGTTGTACTGTACTTAGCAGGTACGTTGTAAATGTTTTTATTTATTTTTAGTTACTGTTTTAGTAAAGCAACATCTGACTGTGAATCTTTTCCTCTGCTTGTTCTCCAGGTGTGTTTGGTGTTGAGACCAGTGAAACAGAGACAGTGTCAGTGATGGAGGGAGATTCTGTCACTCTACACACTGATGTTCCTGAACTACAGAGACATGTGATAGTGTGGATGTTTGGACCGCAAGACACTCACATTGCTAAAATCAACAGAGTGCAAAATGAGACCGTTTACGATGGTGCTGATGGAAGATTCGGAGACAGATTCAAGCTGGACTTTCAGGATCTCTGACCATCACAAACATCAGCACAGAACGAGAGTTACGAATGTAACTACGGTTCTATGAGTTCTGGATGACCGCCAGAGGCAGTGCTTCCCACTGAATATATCTCTCTTGCTCATGCTCAGGTCGAGTCTAATAACAACAAAGTCATCACATGACCAGGTACGTCATGGGGATGCCCTCTATTTAACCCCGTGACATCCTGCAAACTGTCTCTACAGAATCTTCTTGCGAGACTCCGAGTGACAGGGTGCTCTGGCGGTCATCCAGAACTCATAGAACCGTAGTTACATTCGTAACTCTCATTCTATTTCGTTCTTACTGACCGCCAGAGGCAGTGCTTCCCACTGGATGACTCATAACAACAAGGTCACGAGGAGGCTACTCCTAACCTTAAGCTGAAGTTGAGGGTCCCAAGAGGACTGCCGCTTCCAAAGCACCGGGGGCTGCCACATTAACCCTGTAGTATCTGGAAAAGGTATCAGTGGATGACCAATTAGCCGCTGCACAAATGTCCATTAGAGGTACACCTTTTAATGCTGCCCAAGATGTTGAGACACTTCTTGTTGAATGGCATTTTATGCCGGCTGGCACTGTGAGGTTGTTTTCCTTATATGCCTGGACAATGACCTCCACCACCCAGTGTGACAACCTCTGCTTTGACAGAGGCTGCCCTTTTCTTGGCCCGCCGTAGCAGAGAAAGAGTTGGTCTGACCGTCGCAGTTTCTCTGTGGCACTCAGATAGCCCCGAAGGGCTCGCACTGGGCATATTTGTTCCGTTGGATTGCCCTCTTGTGTGTCAGACGCAGAACAATTAAGTGCTACCAACTCAATTGGTTGATTCCTAAATGATGTTGAGAGCCTTTTGGGTAAGAATGAGGGGTTAGGCCATAATGTCACCCTTGTTCCATCCGCATTCCAACGCATACAGGACGTATTGGTTGACAATGCGTGGAGCTCACCAACACGTTTCGCTGACGTTATTGCCAAAAGGAATACAGTCTTTATTGAAAGCCACTTCAGGTCACAATGCTCCATTGGCTCAAATGGGTGTTGTGCAAGTGTTCTTAAAACCAGACTGAGGTCCCATGCGGGTACTCTAACAGTTGGAGCAGGGAGCAATCGCTGAGCACCTTTCAGAAAGCGGGTGATTAGAATATGTGACCCTAGTGATTGACCATTTACTTTTACATGCTGGGCAGAAATTGCAGCCACATATACTTTTAGGGTAGAGGGAGCCCTGTTATTGTCTAGCAGAGACTGCAGAAAACATAACACCATTGGCACTGGGCAGTGGTCTGGGACCAAACTTCTTGGTGTACACCAATCAGTGAAAAGCTTCCACCTGCAAGTATAGATATTCCTGGTGGAAGGTGCTCTAGAATTCAGGATTGTGTTTTGCACTTTAACATCACAAGATTTCAACAGTAATTCTGGCTCTTGAGCGGCCAGACACAGAGCTGCAACCGATCTGGGTTTGAGTGCCAAATCTGCCCCTGCAACTGAAGGAGCAGGTCCTGCCTCCTGGGTAGGCTCCAGGGCTCCCCATTGAGAAGCCTGCATAACATTGGAAACCAATGTCTCCCTGGCCAGTTTGGTGCCACTAGGAGCATCCTGTGGTTCCCTTGAAGAATTCTGTGGAGAGTTGGCAGAATTAAGGGGTTCGGGGGAAAGGCGTAGAGTAGAAGATTTAGCCAGGCATGTGCTAACGCATCCTGACCCAACGGGCTGGACTTCTCTGTCCAGGAGAACCACAGGGGGCAGTGGGTCGAGGTCTCTGAGGCAAACAGGTCCACCTGTGCTCTGCCAAATCGTCGCCAAATCATCTGCACAACTTCTGGATTCAGTCTCCATTCTCCTGGCAAAGGTTTTTGGCGAGACAAGAAGTCTGCCACCACATTCGACACTCCCGGTATATGCATCGCCCTGACGCTTGTGAATCGAGGGAAGGCCCATGTCAGGAGGTCTTGTGCTATTCTCAAAGACTGACTGGACCTCGTGCCGCCTTGATGGTTGATATGATATACCACCGATGTATTGTCCGTTCTGATAAGAATATGGCGATTCTTTACGGCCGGCGCAAAATGCTTCAGGGCTAAATGCACTGCTTGGAGCTCCAGGGTATTTATGTCTTTTGTGGCTTGCTCGGGTTTCCATAATCCCCTGATCGTCCTGTGCTGCCACACTGCCCCCCAGCCACTTAGTGAAGCATCTGTCTGTATAATCTCCCGGCGAGAGGGAATCACACCCAGAGCTACCCCTTTCGTCAGGAATGACCTCCTTTTCCATTGTTTCAAGGTAAGAAGGCATCGTTCTGTAACTTTGACCAGCCTGCTCCTGTGCCACGTGGGGTTCAGGTGAAGACCGTTTACCCATCTCTGATAAGGGCGCAGCGAAAGTAGGCCCAGTGGTATCAATGCCGCTGCTGCTGCTAGCATGCCCATCAATCTGAGGACTGCCCTGAATGGCAGCTTGACCTGTTTCCGAAAACGCTGGAGTAAGAGCAATATGCTGTCCACCCTCTGAGGTGATGGGAATGCTTTCATTGATCTCGAGTCTAGAGTGATGCCTATGAATTTCACAGACTGACATGGGATAAACTGACTCTTGCCGAAATTTACCCTGAGACCCAACTGAGTGACATGGGCAATCAGCAGATTGGTGTGTTCTGTTGCCTGCCCTTGAGATGAAGCACAGATGAGCCAGTCGTCCAGATAAGGGAGCACCTGTACCCCCCTGGCTTGCATTGGGGACAATGCTGCCGCTACGCACCTGGTGAACACCCGAGGGGACAGGGACAGCCCAAATGGTAGGACTCGGAACTGATAGACCTGACCTTGAAATGTGAAGCGGAGAAAGGGTCTGTGTTGCGGTGCAATTGGGATATGAAAATAAGCGTCCTTCAGATCTATTGTGGTGAACCACTGTAGTGGTCTGACTGCCTGAATGACCTCCGTTGTGCGTAGCATGTGGAATGGTAAAACCTTGAGGGACTGATTGAGGCCACGAAGGTCGAGAATGGGCCTTACGCCGCCATCTTTTTTCGGGATTATATAGTATACTGAGTAAAACCCATTTAGCCGTGCTGACCATTTTACTGGTTCTATGGCGTCCTTTTCTAGGAGTTCGGCTACTTGTCTTGACAATGCCAGTGAGCTGTTGGGGTCTTTGACAGTAGTCATCTTGACCCCATTGAAAGCAGGGGCCCGCCGTCAGAATTGAAGCCTGTACCCTTGAGATAGCGTTGCTATTAACCAAGGGTCTGAGGTGTTTTCTTTCCAGAAATTGAGCTGCTGGTGTGAAAAACGTCCGACGGTTGGCCCTAGGACTTCATGCCCTGCGAGCCTGGGCTTTATTGTCTCTGGGGGGGCGCTGACCAGACGCCCTGCCCCTTGAAGCCCGAAATACTTGTTGTCCCCGTGCTCTGGGGAACTGCACATGCTGATCTAGTTGCCTTGGCTGGCTCCTCTGAACAGCACCAGAACGAACTAAAGGTTGAGAGCGAGTAGGATACCGTCCCCCATACCCTTGTCTAACTTGTGATGGTGGAGTTCCTCTTAGGTCTGCCAGCTGCTGTCTGGTCTTATTTGTCTGAATGCTCTGTTCCAGAGTTTGCTGTGCCGCTGGTCCAAACAGTTGGCCTGGGACTACAGGGAGGTCACGAAGTGTCCTTCTACAGGCTTCTGACAATGGAGACTGTGCCAGCCATACTTGCCGGCGTGCCTGAGTGAGTGTTGACATGAGTCTACCCAACTCTCTTGACATGAATGCGAATGCTTGCAATGATGCATTGCTTAGTATTTGGGCTGAAGGATCACCCCCAATAGGTTGGAGAGACTGGGATAGCGCCAGCATAAGGTGGGAGAGTGAATTCCCTATGCGACCCATGCGTGCTGCAGTATTGTACGCTTGACTAAGAAGATCGTCCGTTATTCTGCACTGAGGTCGTGGGCAGCGAGCATTAGGTCTCCAAGCCTCTTCCGGTGATATGATAAAAGAGGCGATAAATGGATCC
Source organism: Chrosomus eos (assembly GCA_036326025.1). Taxonomy (NCBI): domain Eukaryota; kingdom Metazoa; phylum Chordata; class Actinopteri; order Cypriniformes; family Leuciscidae; genus Chrosomus; species Chrosomus eos. The sequence goes on along the minus strand of JAZAVI010000008.1, from coordinate 1,068,068 downwards.
ACTTTCGGCATCTGACCCAGGCCATAAGAGTCTGGTTCGTGCATTGCTGCCAAGGCCCTGCTTGCTGTGGTATGATGTGTAAGTGACTTGGGATTAGCCCAGCACCTCTGTAGTTCCTCAATATAATCTTTGGATGGGGGAATGCTAAGAGCGGATGGTTTTGCCGTTCCTCTGAAAAAGGCACTGGAGGGAGCTGCCACTGTAGGGGCAGTGTCCAGGCTTAAGCGTGCTAACGCAATCTGGAGGGCTTGTCTCACCACATCCTGATCTGATTCTACTCCTTCAGCTGAACCCTGTGCCGTGTTCTGAGAGTCATCATGAGAGAAGTGAGAGTGGCTTACTGATAAGAATTCCTCATTTCCCTCCTCCCGAAACTGGTTTTGAGAGGCTGCCATGGACAGCATATCCTCCTCAGGAACGGGTAATTCCTTACTGGGATTTCTCAACATTGGTGATGGTGCCTCCCTTTGTTGCAGATTTAGAATTAAAGACTTAATCTGGGCAAACTCTGAGGTCAACACCTCCACTCTATTGGTTAAAGAATCCTCTCTATGTCTCTTACTGGTGGAGACACTCACCGTTTCCACCCTTTTCCGCTTAGCCGACACTTTTCCCTGCCGAGGGGCCTCTGAGGTCAAGAGTGCCTCTACTGCAGCTAGTCTGGAGGTTCTCCGCTCCCACGACATGGTGCTACAATTCATACAGGCATCCTCAGTGAGGCCCTGCTTCAAATGTTCCAAGCCTAAGCAGGATGGAAAGCAGTCATGTCCATCGTCCTGCTGTAAAGTGGCCCTGCACACAGTGTACGTCAGGCTAAGCTGTTCCATACTGCCACAGCAGTGCTTATTGAAGGCCAAGCGATAACACTCTGGGAGCCACAACAATTCTAGATACGGTAAGGTACCGAATTAGAATTTTTTTTTTTTTTTTTTACACAGCCAAACTAGTGGTAATACTTATCCCACTGTTAATAGAAGTACCAGGTAGGTAGCAGTCCAGAAAACAGAGCGAAAACACTCGTATATAACGCAACTGCTTTACATATACTACCTATATAAGAAAAAACAAACAAAGACAATGAATCGGAATGTACATAGCTACATGTGTAAGACTATGTAATTTATAAAAACACTTACCTAATTTGAATGCTCAATATGAATACAACCGACTGCCGTGAACGCCGATGGTCTGTAATGAAAATATATATTGTTGTCCCTGGAGCGCACACACTCACTGTTCGCGATAATTAATCACTATGTGGCTTTTCCTTGGAGCAAAACCACTCTGAAATGCCACTTATACACGTTTCATCAAAGAAACAATATCCGGTGCTTATAAGCAACTTACCGCGCTCTGGCAGCAACCGGAATAAACAGCCGTGTTCCAACGAAGTAAGTTTGTCTTCAATCCGCCGCAGCCTCTAGAGGACGCACAACGTGCGGCTCCAACAAAAATGTTTGTTACGAGGCTGTGAAAGACGGAATCCAAGTATTCTGAATGAAAGATTTTTTTCTTCGACCTGTAACCTGCACGTATGCGAGAAGATTAAAGAGACAGTTTGTAGGATGTCACGGGGTTAAATAGAGGGGATCCCCATGACGTACCTGGTCATGTGATGACTTTGTTGTTATTAGACTCGACCTGAGCATGAGCAAGAGAGATATATTCAGTGGGAAGCACTGCCTCTGGCGGTCAGTAAGAACGAAATAGAACAAGTTAGACATTATAAAATCGAAATCGTTGTTGAAAACAAGGTCTCAGTCAAGAATTTCATTGTCACCGTCTATGGTAAGCAGAGCATCATACTGTATGCACATTTTATTTACCTCTTGCCATAATTCTGATTTCAAGTAGGATTATCAAATTATCAATATAATATAATATGTTAAGATATGGGGTGAAATATGGGCTAGTGGGTAAGTTGAGCCACCAATTAAACTTAAGGGAACTGTGCAAAAGATGATTTGCCAAGGATAAGGCCTTATATCATGAATTCTGTAGAGTTGCTTTGAATAAAATGAAAACAAAAATTACTTGATTACAAAAACGTTTTTGTCATAATATGGTGCGTTATTTTATTTAAAAATATTTTAAAACAAGAGATGGTAGGAAAAAATATTTTTGAAAGCTTTTTAGTTCTTTCGCAAAATACCCTGATAAACTTTGCATTCGCTCACAAAACCTTTTGAGTTCTTTCCGAGCGAATGCAAAGTTTGTCTGGGGAACACAAAGATTTTGTGAGTAAACGCAAAACTTTTGCAAGAGAATGCAAAAGTGCTGAAATATATTTTTTCCTCCCATCTCCTATTTTTCCCATCATCACCATCTCCCTTTTAAGACCTCAGTACTTTGTCCCTGACATCTATGGCAAATCTTCCACTTGGTCTGTTATTGTGGTATTGCCTAATCTATACATTCCTAAATGTCATTTCAAATCAGATATATCTTTGGTTGGTTGCTTTTCATGTAGGTCAAACTTTTCTCTTTTTGATTCTCAGCCCAGAATGAAAGCTTCAACAAATAATGGGTGATTCAAAGAGTTTTTACTAGACTTAAAATTAAAATAAAATTGTAAAAAATCCTTTCTATGAGGATGTTCACAATGCAAAACTCACCACTTCTCCTTTTCAGGAAAATGGTGGTTCAAATTTGGGAAAAACCCAAATACTGTATCACATTTCTCAAAGAAAAATTATTTTTTTCAGTGTGGCACCTTCTATAAAGTAATTTTGCAACTATTTCACAGTTGCAACTTTACTTCTAATACTTGTGACATCTAAAAATTGTGACTTTAAACTGTATTTCTCAATTATGACTTCATATCTGTTAGGGTTATGTTTGTCCTGTATCTGTTTTCCTGAGTCATCATAATCAGGTGCAATTAGATTTAAAGGGTACCTATCATGGAATTTTGAAAATTACCTTTCATGTAGTGTGTAACATAGATCTCCTGCAAAGTTTTAAATATGAAAGTTCACCGTATACAAAGTTATTGTCTCTCAAAAGTAAGAGTCGACTCTGAGTCGCTGATATGAATCGATAGACAAACGATGCTTTCTCTCTAGCTTTCGTACGTCACTTGTACAAGTTATTTGAATTCGACACGCCCACTCAGTGCGCGCGCCGAGCAGACAGAGAAACCTGACAACAACATGTCGACGAGACTCTGTTCTGAAGTGCGAATCAAAAGCAAACTTTTTTTTTCACTGCCCAGGGACAAGCATGTGAAGACTCAGTGGCTAGAGTTTTATATTTACAACTATACCACACAAGTATAGCCACCTTGAGCTGTGTTCGCGTTATTTTAATGACGATCGCTTCACAAACATAAATGCTTTCAAGTGTGGATTCGCGAGTCGGCTGATATAGGAAGGTTCAATACCAAGTTTATTTGGATCGGGTTCCTCCTCCGAATCACAACCTGTAAGTACTATTAACCCTTAGGGGTCGAAAACCGCGTCCACGCGTTTGGGCAGATTTTTTTCACATAGCAGCAACTTAGACATAATATACTTCGTCATTTTTGGTCAGATAAATAAAATCAATACATGATTATAAACTATAGAGGGTCTTCTTTTTTTTGTGTACACTCACATTATCATCAAAACCTTGTGTTTTTGTAAAATAAATAAAATAAATAGGGTGCGCTTTCAGCTCACTCTGTCTCCGCAAAAATCTTTCAGAAACAAGTCTGGAAAATCTACTGAAACTCGGCTAATACTTATCACACAAACATGAAACACACATCTAAATAAAGCTTTATATTTCTACTTTTAAATAAAACAATCGACATTTAAAACAAATATTCTCATGCAATGTAATCTGTATGAAACTAAAGAGAAGTAGAGTTTCTCCTGTCTCACCTAATTATCTTTAATGTGTTCACACCCACTCGCAGAACGCGCTATTCATAAGATAATGTGTGAGGTGATCTATGCAAAGTAGATAAACGCCCCCAGGCAAAAGCCTTAAAAGCAGCAAGTTTAAACATTTTCATTCACTTCCCTGCGCGTTTGAAAGATGGCACGCTACACCGGCGAGGAAGCTCTTCAGCTCTTCAGCTCTAGTGACGACGAGTTCACAGTTTCATCAGAAGAGGAGCGGGACTCGGATGACGAGCGTTTGCATTTTGAAGAGCGACTTGATCCAGCCGTGGATACAGATACGTAAGTCTTTTAAACTTACATTAGTTGACAAGCTATTTTATATAAACATGTACATGTATTACTGGTTGGACTATTTCCAGACTTGCCATCCAGTATTCAGAGTATTAAAATGTAAAATATATCTTAATAGGCAGGTTTTAGTTACGTTTACATTGGCTAGCATATAGGCTATATGCTGTATATGTAAAATTACGTTTAAATTGTCTTGCCTATATGATATGTAAAATCACGTTTAAATTATCTAGCCTATATGCTGTATGATGTTAAATTACGTTTAAATTGTTATGCCTATATGCTATGATATGTTAAATTACGTTTAAATTATCTTGCCTATATGCTGTATGATATGCTAAATTACATTTACATTGTCTAAGTTAGCCTATATGCCATATGCTGTATGATATGCTAAATTACATTTACATTGTCTAAGTTAGCCCATATGCTATATGCTAAATTACATTTACATTGTCTAAGTTAGCCTATATGCCATATGCTGTATGATATGCTAACTTACATTTACATTGTCTAAGTTAGCCTATATGCTGTATTATATGGTAAATTATATATTTTTTTAAAAATTAAGGACTATGTTTAGATTATATTTTTGACTATAGTGTTGCTGACTCATTTGACTATAGTGTTTATGCTGCATCATTATCATCAGCGAAGTGTGTGCTCGCAAATATCTGTTGTAAATGTGCTGAAATGTGTAAATATCCCCGGTTAGTGCGCAAATGTGTTAGGTGTGCTAACTCCGGTAATGGCCCATTGACACGCATATACAGCACGCGTGTACCATTATTGACACATCAGTTATTCATATAGGCTATGGTACTATACTTTGAAATATTTATGTAATAAGTTTTCAACTTTTTTTTACAGAAATGTTGTTGCATCACTACCTTCTCCAACTCGTAAGGAGCCCAGCAACACAGGTGGAAATCAGAAAGAGTAAGTACAGTATTTACCCACTATTTTACAGATGTTAGTTCAATTTTGTTTATATACTTAGTGATACAAAATGAGCTTGTATAACTTTATTATTTATTTTCGGAGGTTGGTTGATAAGGTTACATATGTTTTCTTTGTGTTATCAGCATGCTAATGCCTATCAGTTATGCATGTGCTGGAATAGTAAAATATATGATAATAATAGGTTTCAACTTTTTTTTTAAAGGAATGTAGGTTGCACACTCTCACCTCCAACTGCAACTCGCACTAGGAGGACACGCAGCAACACAGGCGGAAATCAGAAAAAGTAAGTACATAATTACCCATCATTTTACCGATGTTAGTTCAATTTTGTTTATATACTTAGTGATGAAAACAATATGTATATGTGCATGTCTGGCTTTACAAAAAATGTGTTGTTGTTGTTTGATGGTATATTACTTTTTTCAACCTTCATTAATATTATTATTTTTATAGGAATGTGGTAGCATCCCTCTCACCTTCACCTGCAACTCGCACTAGGAGGGCACGCGGCAGGTGTTCAGTTTTAAGAACAATTAAAAATGATACTGAGTAAGTACACTTATTCCCTCTCTTTCAGATATTAGCATAATTCGGTTTACATATTCCATAAAAAAATTGTGCGTCTGTATGGCTTTATAAAAAAAATGTTTTGGGCAATATTACATTTAGTGATTTAATTTTTTTTGGGGGTGTAATAAACATGCTCACAATTGTTTGTTTGTTTTACAGCTACAAAGATGATGGTGATCATCAGACACCTGTTGCAAAGAGGGCCAGGACAAAGATTCAGGCAAGCAACGAGCAGTCCACAATGTCATGGAGAACAGAGACTGACATTGATATGGTTCAAAGAACATTTGCACAGTTGGTCGCAAGATCTGTGTGCTTTGCAAAGGACAGCTTGGTAAAAGGCAGGACACACCTTGGAAATACCAGGCATGTAATGTTCACTTGTGTCTTCAGTTGAACAGGAACTGTTTTAAAAAATGGCACCAAGACATGTAACTGTATTCTCAAAACAATCGGATTGCTTTGATTTCACTACTTTCAGCCCGCTAGCATAGCAGGTGTGGTCTGCGAGGATAGCGATCTGCCTTTACTTTTGTTTATTTTGCTCACATTTGATTTGCTTAGAGCCTGCATCAACGGGGCATAAGCATTTACTGTGACATACCTGCCTTTACTTTTGTTTATTTTGCTCACATTTGATTTGCTTAGAGCCTGCAGCAACGGGGCATAAGCATTTACTGTGACATACCTGCCTTTACTTTTGTTTATTTATCGCTCACAATTTTATCGCTTTGTTTATAGCCGACTGATTTTTTTTTTTTTTTTTTTTCCATTTGATTTGCGTAGAGCAAATTTAGAACATTTAGTTTCTCAACATAGAGGAATTACAATAAAACAGATTGAAAAACCTTTGAATCTCCTCTCATTCTTTGTTCAGGCTGCCTCACTTCATAGACGTAATATTTGACAGATGAAATGTAGCCTAATTGTGTTTACATTGTCATAATGTAAAAGTAAAAGTTCCTATTCTTGTGTGAAATTACAAACGTCTTTTTTTTTAATCCATGGTAATTAGTGATTGATAATGATAATAATACAGTTTTTTTGATTGTGTGTGCTCTGCTAACCATCATCCTTCAGAAATCATTCTGATATGATTTTTTTTTTTTTTAAATCAATGTTGGAAACAGTTGTGCTGCTTAATTGTTTTGATTAGTGATAGTGATAGTTTTTTTTATAGAATTCTTTGAATGCATTTTTTTATACAAAAAAACAAGTTTGGTCTTTTAATGTTTTTGTTTTTTTTAAAGGATGTGTTAAGTGATATGACTGACTTGAAGTCTTTATGTTCTTAGGAAAGATTTCTATTTTGAATAAATGCTGTTCTTTTTATTCATCTGTGAATCATTCTTAGTTCAGGCTGCCTCACAGCACCTTGATGGGCCATTAGTCATTAGGGGAGTGTCTTTAGTCTTCCCAGGTGTAAATCACATTAATATTCATGGGCATTAACACTCCGACGCATACAGCACTGCTGACCCAAAAACTGATGTAAGAAATATAAATACGTTATATTGAGTTTCTGAAAGAGTGGTCAGAATGATTTTCACTTCATTTTGAAGTAAAAATTCTAGCCTACAAGAATAGTAACTCAAAAGTATTGTTTACAACTATTCAGTATGTGTTAAATGGCCTTATTGCGGTGACATTTTTTTTTCCAAAACGTACTAACCACGCATATTATTTTTTTTCTATAAAATGCAAACATGTACATCCATTTTGCTCGCATATTATTGTAGCAGACTTTGTACTGAATACAGCAAATTTATATGTTGGCAAATGGTATGTTTTAAGTAGCTGAAATAACCACAAATGTCAGGGCATATCAAAACACCGAAAGAGCCCCAAAACAGCTCAGACCCCTAAGGGTTAATAATTGTTGCTTTTATGTGTGTGTGTGTGTGTGTGCGTGTGTGCGTGTGTGCGTGCATGTGTGTGTGAGAGTGAGAGTTAAGCTCAGCAGCTTCTAGGTCTCCAATGTCATTTTTTTTGTTTTTTGAAATATGTGAAATTATGTGAAGCGTATTGTAGTACTGCAGTGCTTTATCAATATGTTTAAGCTTTGGGCTAACGCAAAATATAACTGACTGCGTCATCTGACCAATCACCGCCGATTAGCGTCACGCAAAGGAGGGGTTTGGACAAATGAGTCGTCAAACGAATCATTAGGGAGTCGGTGAGCAAATCAGGTAAAAATAAATGCATATTATAAGACAACAAAAGTGTTTTTTGTCATTGCATGCATGTAAAACTGTTGTTGGGGACTCCCAGAACAATATTAGGAACATTTTAAATGCCATAATAGGTACCCTTTAAATTTCAAATGCAATGGAAAGTTTGTGCAATTGGTTTGTTTTTGTGTAAGAATGCCTCAGCCTTGTAATATGGCATTAAATAATTATTGACTTTATCACAAAGCATTGGTATCATGCAGTTTGTGTTAAAATGTGTTTGGGTGGTTATTAATAATAATAATTATTATTATTTGTATTTATATAGTGTCTTTCCAACACCCAAGGTCGCTTTACAAAGATATGTAAGGCAGTGGTTCTCAAATACGTACGTGAGGTGACAGAAGGGGGTATGGGAACAAAATGCTGAATTTTGCCATTCATTTAATTCTACCTCACCTTAAAATAAGATTAAACTGAGCATGTTTTTGCACTTACAAAGTTAGGTTAAAGATACAAACAAAGAGGGATTCAAACAAATAGCATATCAATAACAATGTATAATTTACCGACTGTGAGCTGAAGAGTAATTTACAGATAAAATATGTGTTTTTAAAGGAGAGAAGGGTGGATGTTGGACGGATGTCTTGAGGAAGAGCATTCCACAACCTCGAAGCCACTACACTAAAAGACTCCCATGTTACCAGACTATTGAAACCGACAGATTATGACACAGCCCCACCTAAGATATTTTTCACCAGCCGCCTGTCATGGTTCTGCCTTCTTATCTGTGTATTTTCCTAGTGTTGTGGCAGGACCATGACAGACTCATGTTTTGTGTACAAGCGCATGGCCAATTGTCAAGGCCATGTGCTTGTGTTGTCTCGTCTCTTAACCCCGCCCCCTTGTTATCCTGATTCAGTCTTTATTGCTTTACCCGTGTCACCTGTTATGTCTTACATAGTCTCCTTATTTAATCCCCTTGTGTTTGCTGTCTTGTGTCAGTTCATTGCCAAACGTTACTTGTGAGTATCCTGTGAAAGTCTTGTCATTGAAAGTCTAGTCATTGTTAGTATCTCTCCAAGTGTTGTTTGTTTTCTAGTATTTTGTCAGTGTCGTTGTCTAGTTAGTCACCTTAGTTCTGTCTTGTTTTGTCCCCTCGTGGGCTTTGTTTTCCCTTTTTGTCTTCAATAAATTGTGTGAAGAGCATTCAGTCTGCTTTTGGGTTCGTCAATCTGCATCCACATAACACCGCCACTGTACCTTTCCTTTAACTATTGTAAGGACTTTGCCAGGCGACTCCCTGGCACTTGAAAAAAAAAAACACACCTACACACACCTACACACACCTACACGCACACCCCCAAGTCAAGCTAACACTGGCCGTAGTCAGTGTCCTGTTATGAGTTTTATGACACCAAGGAATGTGTACAGAACTGTGGTTCGCTCTCTCTGAATCCTAACCAAGGAGGACAAATGAAACCTGTGTAATCCTGTATATATTCTACGCATAACCTGGTTGTGATACATGTTCATCTCATGATTTTCCTTTATGTGTCTGGTTTATGCGTCCTTGGAGACGCGCACACATACACAAACCTTTAACTCATCACAAAGACTTTTTATGTGATATATTCGATATGTATTCATGTCTGCCTATGTATTATATAACACATATTGTAGTTCTAAGTGAGCAGAGGTGCCCCTAGATGCATTTTTAAATGTAACTGTGCTTTTCTATAAGGTTACCAATGTGTATGTCATGTTTGATATTGCTAATGCCCTGGAAATTACTCAGCCAGATATATATATGAACACACCGAAAAAGGTATGATTATGTGTATAATCTGCAGTAGAAAGGACCATCCCTATTACGCAGTCCATAATTTAATTAGACAAGCAGTCTGACAAGACAAAGAGAAATAAAACTAAAGTCCCGCCCGTGAATTCCAACCCTCGTGATTGGCCAAGCCAACAGCAAGAGGCTGGATTTCTCCGAGCTGATAAAGAACGCTTCCCCGCTCCGCCCTCTCTCTCTTCCTTCCTGATCCTGTCTTCATCATGTAACGTCTCGCCTCCGGCGAGCTCTTCGCCGTTCTTTTATTTTGCTTAGTTTGTGTTTTTCAGTCTTAGATAATGTTCCGGGTTTAATTCAGATTGACGAGTGAAAAGAACACCGCGTGACATATCTCTTCAGCAAATCCAACTACACAAGACTTTAAACCTCTGGGGTGTTTATAGAGCGGGAAACCCCATTCTTCTGGCCAGAGAATTGCGTTTCCTGAAATCCTATAAAGTAAGATGATATTGTGGATCCCCACAATATTATTCTGGCAATTGAGCTAATTAATTTTGCCTGTTTGTAAAACGTGATCTATGCAAATTAACCATAACCATTTGGTTGGTTGTCGAGATACACGTTTATGCATGCAGGTAAAATGACAGCTCTACCCTTATCGGGAGATTAAATTAAATGTAAGACTGATCTAATCCAAACATGTATAAATAATTATTTATTACCAATTATTAATTAATTTATGCAAATTCCCCACGGATTAGATCCGCCCATTAGTCTTTACACTATCGAGATGCTCCTTGATTTAGAGGGCTTAAATTGCATTCGTGCCCATTCAATATTATCTGTTATCTTCCCCAATAACCGATTAGTGCAGGCTACTGTTGTAGTCATGGTTGTCATGTCATCCATGTATGCTCTGATTGGTGGTAGTCGCATATATAATTATGCATATTATAATTCTTAGTATCTATAAGTTTATAAACTGTCACAATAAAACACTGGCACTTTCTATTCTGACTTTATTTTGGTGTCTCTTTATTTTCTTTTGTTATTCAGCTCTTCTGCACATTACTGTCATCACCAGATACTGTGCCCAAAATCCTTCATCATCCAACTCAAAATGTTCATTGCTGTGTTCAGTGTTGAATGTGAGTGACGTGACTCTCTCCTGGTACGCAGGAATGAGTGTATTGTCCAGCATCAGTGTGTGTCATCTCAGCAGCAGCGTCTCTTTACATCTGGAGGTGGAATATCAGGATAAAAACACTAACAGCTGTGTGATCAACAATCCCATCAGAAATCAATCTCAACATCTGGACATCAGAGGACTCTGCCAGATCCGTTCATGTATGACAGTGATGACATTTGTAATATGATGGGGTGAACTATCCCTTTAAATATCATTGTCACTCCTCTTTTGAGAGTTTTAATCACATTCTGTCCACACAGGCTTTTGTAATTTATGGGAGTGACAACCAAATTCTACAACCAAATTAATTATGATAGTGTTTAGGCTACGTAACAAAACTGAACTAATAATAGTAACTTACCAGCTGCTGTGTTCTCTTAGAGATGATGATGCAGTCACATGATTCTCAGGTAAACAAAGCTTCGGTCGTATAAATCACGGGCTGTTGGCAAAAACGAATTAAAAAAAGACATTCATTCAATACTTTTTGTATTATTTACAGTGTCTTTTTGTGCAAGAATAAATCATCAACATAAGCATATACTATCATTGAAGTGGGGTCTGCGTTTTTTAAATCTATTTTATTATGATAAACGACACAATATTTGCTAAAATTGTGACTACATGAAAAGAGCTTTTACTGTTATAAAAATGCAGATTTGTACTATTTTACTTTCCTCTCAACCCTAGACTATGTCCACTATTATGGATTCACTGAAGCTGTGATCCGATTGGCTCTCTCTGCTCTGGTGGGCGTGGCTGCTGTTGTTGTTCTGGTTTATGACGTCAGATCAAGACGAGTTTGAAAGCGGAGGACAGAAATATGTTTTGCTACGTTTTATCCTCTCTCACAATTAAAACAACTGTGAATGTCACTTGCAATGTATATTGCCACTGCATAGCATTGAATATGGAAAAGTAAAGAGCATGAATCATATTGGTCCATTTAAACGAGTCCATTTCCTAAACGAGTTTGGGATAGATAACCCAAAACTGAAAATACACAATTTTATCTAAATTTTTGGTTATACTGGTCTGGAGCACTTTTATCACGGATAGATAGGCTCTGATGGACTTCCAAAAACATAAACCATTGACTCCCATTATAAAGCTTGGAAGAGCCAGGACATTTTTTTATATAACTCTGATTGTATTTGTCTAAAAGAAGAAAGTAATTTACACCTATGACTTCAGGGTGAGGAAATCATGGGCTAATTTTTGTTTCTGGGTGAACTATCCCTTTAAATCTGTGATAAGAATAAGATAAGAAACTCTTTAGCTGCACTTGCTCAGACAGGGAAATAATGTAGTTTTTCACTGTTCAAACACTGAGAAAGGTTAGTTTCTGCAGAGCTGGAAAGGGTGAATATGTTAATAACTATTTTATCACATTGAACATGACAGGCTACAAACTTCATCCGACTGTCATAATGAAACACTGTCAGAATAATTTTACCTTATATTGAGATTGAAACAAATGTTGGCAAGTCATTTAAAATTATGATAATAAAACAGAGATGTATTTGTTGTTTTCACATTTAATCGGATTAATCCCTCAGACTTTCACTTTACTCAATGTCAGCTGAATGCAGAAAGCGTTTAGGGTCACAGAATGACCGTCTCACCGTTTACAGGAACAGAGATGTTCTCGCTCTGAACATGTGTGATTCAGATCCATCAGCCGAATTAGAGAAGTGAAATCTTAAAAATGAGACGATCAGTCAGTTTTTAAATGAGTCAGAGAAAGCAGCAAACACTGTAGGCTTGTAGTTTTGACATTGAGTATTATATCATTGTGATTTCAAACAGAATTACATAGCAAGTTGAGAAAGACGATCAACTTCATATAAACAGATTCCGGAATCCATCACTGCTTCAATGTACATATGTATATTCTTTTAAGTGATTTATAATCAAGTTATTAATCAATAATCAACATTTTTCCTTCTACATATTAAATGATTTGAATGGCTTAAAGCATTTATTTGACTTTTCATCTTCAATCAGTATATAGTGACTGAAGTGGTGAATGCACAATAGTGGTGAATGTTGTCTGCACCTCTCATTGAGAGAAAGAACATGTTATCTGGAGGTTGTTGGAAACTGTTTTGTTAGTTCGAGTTCGACCAATTTCAACCATTAAGAAGCTGTGTGTGTGCGCCAGTATTATTTGTTACAGATCAGTATTGGTGAACAACTGTCACTATTGGTGAGGTGAACACAAGATGAAATGACAAGCTGGCGCTCATATAAAGCAGTTCTGTGACCTCTGACCTCAAGGTGTCAGCCAAATCATTGCTGAAGAGATGCTTCTATGGCCCAATCCCAAATGGCACACTTCATGTGCACTTTCGGTCTTGTGGACTTACAATGGCTGCCGCGTGCGCGTGTCCGTTAAGTCCATAAGACCGTAGTGTGTCCCATTTGTCATTTTTAGATCTCAGAAGGGTGCTCGCGAGCGCCCCGTGTGGTCGATTTGCGCCCTTGATGCGCACTTTTGCCGAGCCCGCGCTGATGCGGACTCCACAGCAGACTTCTTCCCGACAGTCAAAGCGGCATTACGTTACGAAAGTGCGGACTCAGAGGAAGACCGCGAGTGCTTAGGGTTCCATTTGGGACAGGGCCTGCATATCAGTCCATGTGGAAATGTACTACGTTTATCTATTCTTAGCCAATCAGAATCATTCAACCTGACGTGATGACGTAGTTAGTGATGTGTAAGATATAATTGATGTTGTTCTGAGACTGTACGCCAGAGCGGCCTACGAACTCATTGTGAGTCTTGAAGCTGACTTCTGCTGATGAAACTGCAAATACATCCTTCTGGCTCTCGTCTTTAAAGTCCCCGTGAACCTGAAGTTGCAAACGACTTTTCTCCAGTGCTGTGACGTATTTCCGAGAGAAACGGAATACTAAATGAGGCAAAATAGTGAGCGTGGCTTTTTTTTCAACTAGCACCTGATTGGATCTAGAAAAATGCACCTCCTCGCCATCTCTCCTTTCACACGCTGTGTGCCTGTCTACTGTCAGTTGGAGGGGCGTGGTTACGGATGTTAAGCAGACACCTAAACCGTCAAGCCTACGTCATCGGGCAAGGTCCTCCAGTGCAGAGGGGAGGGGCATTTTCAGAATTTGATTAAAGATTACGAAGCCAAAAATTTTTTTTGTGTGGATTGACTTGCATGGATGAATTGTTCACCACAAAACGATCAATTTAGGCAAACAAAGTAAGTATGGTCAATTTTGATTTCATGGGGACTTTAATTGACTGCACTTCTGAGTCTGACTTTCTGTTTTCATTCATCATATCTGATTGTGACACTCACAAAATAAGTTTTGTTTAGATTACTATTGATTGTTTTCTTTCCTTCTATTGTAATAGTATTTTATTTTACGCAGTACGCAGTACGCAGTTGAGAAAATGGCGGCCGATGCCCGCAGATTGTTTTTTATTTCTTTCTTATGGCTTCGGGGCATTTGTGGGTTATTTCAACGTGTGTGGAAAACAGCTATATGTGTTAAAAGGGTAAAAAGTTTATGTGAACGTACATCATAAGACCAGTTACGGCTGCGACCGTGTTGGGCGCACGTGTGTTAATATTACAATAATACAGAGTAAGTTCATAGAACTGAGTGCCAAAGTTATGGGGCAGAAATGTTTATTTTTGAGGTGAGTTCTTAAAGTGTAAATGTGACAAAACTTAACTGCAAATGAGAATTATCCTGTTGTATAAAGTGAACACTTATAAAATGTACATTGATTACAAAAATACTCTTTTGATAAGAGAACAAAGATGACGGATGTTAAAGAGAAAAGTGCATGATTGATGATAGACCAAAAATGTGATTTACATGCAAAATGTCTGTTTTTGGTTTTGATAAGCTAATGTTTGTAGAATATGAGAGTATAGATAGGTTTCCGTTTCTCTAATTACCCATTATCCTCTGCGGCGCGCCACCATGTTGTGTGTCAAAGCTGTCCTGTTCATGTTTACCGCCTATTCATTTACCCAAGTATTTTTGACTCTTTTGTGTTGAGATAACGATGACAAATTCCTCCAAACCTGGCGACAAGGTGAAGGTTATTTACAGGGACACATTAGACGATGTTTGCAAGGCGAGATATGATGAGAAATTTAGTTATATCGATGGAAAGGATCCTTACACAATGTCGGAAGAAGATTGGTCATGTAATGTGTTTTAAATCCGTGTGTTATTCGTTCAATAATATTTTTGTCCCGCCAAAGTCTTATTTGATCGGTGAGTAATGTTGATGAACTGCTGCGCTTGTGACAGGACGCATGTTTAACTGAAAAAAACGAGCAGAAGGAGAGAGAGAGAGAGCCGATCGCGCGCGCGCACACTCCCTCTCTCTTCGGAGCCAGGCGAAAGTGTAAACAAGACTTCACCGTCTCCAAACTAAGCGCTGTCTTGCTCTCACTCCCTTGTGGAAAAGTTAGTCTGGATCCCTGCATTGACGGTTCACATGCTGTAGCCAGGCGGCTGATATCTGCACAGCCCTTATACGGTACACTCAGTGTCAAAACACGATCTGGGTAAAAAAAACCCTCTAAATGTTCACAAGAGCAGCACTGAACATTAACTCCAGCCAAACGGAGAATAATGCCCATTTTAATTGACGATACACAAGCTTTTAAAGGGTACCTATCATGGAATTTTGAAAATTACCTTTCATGTAGTGTGTAACATAGATCTAAGTGAACAAAAACATCCTGCAAAGTTTTAAATATGAAAGTTCACCGTATACAAAGTTATTGTCTCTCAAAAGTAAGAGTCGACTCTGAGTCGCTGATATGAATCGATAGACAAACGATGCATTTTCTCTAACTTTCGTACGTCACTTGTACAAATTATTTGAATTCGACACGCCCACTCAGTGCGCGCGCCGAGCAGACAGAGAAACCTGACAACAACATGTCGACGAGACGCTGTTCTGAAGTGCGAATCAAAAGCAAACTTTTTTTTTCACTGCCCAGGGGCAAGCATGTGAAGACTCAGTGGCTAGAGTTTATATTTACAACTATACCACACAAGTATAGCCACCTTGAGCTGTGTTCGCGTTATTTTAATGACGATCGCTTCACAAACACAAATGCTTTCAAGTGTGGATTCGCGAGTCGCCTGATATAGGAAGGTTCAATTTGGATCAGCTTCCTCCTCCGAATCACAACCTGTAAGTACTATTAATAATTTTTGCTTTTATGTGTGTGTGTGTGTGTGTGCGTGTGTGCGTGCGTGTGTGTGTGAGAGTGAGAGTTACGCTCAGCAGCTTCTAGGTCTCCAATGTCATTTTTTTTGTTTTTTGAAATATGTGAAATTATGTGAAGCGTATTGTAGTACTGCAGTGCTTTATCAATATGTTTAAGCTGTGGGCTAACGCAAAATATAACTGACTGCGTCATCTGACCAATCACCGCCGATTAGCGTCACGCAAAGGAGGGGTTTGGACAAATGAGTCGTCAAACGAATCATTAGGGAGTCGGTGAGCAAATCAGGTAAAAATAAATGCATATTATAAGACAACAAAAGTGTTTTTTGTCATTGCATGCATGTAAAACTGTTGTTGGGGACTCCCAGAACATTATTAGGAACATTTTAAATGCCATAATAGGTACCCTTTAAAAAGTTCCATGAGAGCAACCAGGACAATAATATAAAGTGTACTGGGACAACTTCCTTTTGGTAAAAACAAATCAAACTAAACTGATGATAAAATCAGGCTCCCAGTCAGTGCTTTAAATTTTTACTGTTCAATGTAAGCATGAAAATAGAAAGTTTAAGCAGTTTTTTTTATTTAATATTTATTTCCATCCCTTTAAAACTGCTGATAATTGATGGTACATATACTAGACTAGAAAATATAAGATAAGGTATTAATATCATTATCAATGTGCATGTATAATTAAGGTTAAAGTCTGTAATGACCCTTTGCTTCAGGATATTATCATGCTCCGTAACGCAAACGCTTGACTCACTTGACACACAAGATGGCGCCGAAAGGACTTGCGGGAGAAATGTGACGTCATCGGAAACCTATCTATACATTTATGTGAAAACAGACCTTTCAAGAATATATTTCTTTGTTGTCCAAATGTGGATATAACCTGTGCTTAAAATCAAACAAAGCAGACAAAAATAACTCATGATTGCAGATACAAAGTTAAATTGAAGTTGAAAATAAACATAATCCGAGTCAATGGAGAATGAGCAACTGTGTTCCTGCGTCACTGATTTCTCTGTAATATATCATATATTTCCAGAGCACTCCTTGGAGAGGATTATATATATATCTGCCAGCGGAGACCTAGCCGGGACCCGCTACATGATCCTTGACTCTTTAACTGTAAATTCCCCAACACTACTGTACTAAATGTATATGTAAGACATTATAAGTTATACATTTGACATACATTATACATTATGTGTCTCATAAGTGATGATTTATATTATTTTGTCTATTCAGACATGCATTTTTTTTATTCAGTGAGGAGAATGAAAGTTTATCTAGTCTTCTAGATAAATGGCTTCTTATCCACAGCTCATATGCAACTTATAAAACCGTCAAACTGTATCTGAGCGTCTGTGTAGAGGCGTAAAGGTGCAGTAACTAGTTGTTGAGCATGAAACGGTGCAAAACATTCAGCTTTTATATTTTGTTTTGTCAGCATATTTTGCTTTCTCAGCATGTGATTGGCTGTTCGCTACTGATGTCTAAACTTCTAAACTCAGGATCAAAGCATGAGTTGACAGAGAAAGTTGATGATCAGCATCATGTTACCAACAAAGCCTGGTTGGATTGGTTTGGTTTTGTCAACTTGGAACTATCCTGTAATCCTGAATTTGTTCAACTACCATCATGGTACAGGCCCAGGTCAAGACCAAGACCAGTGTGTGTCGAAACCAAGACAACAAGACCAAGACTTTTGAGGTGTTGAGATAATTGAGATCAAGACAAGAACACGGCAGGGCGAGACAGAGTCGAGAACAGACCAGCTTTTCTTAAATTATTCTAAAAGATTTACTGCCTGAGAAATATCTTATATTTAATCAATATAAAAACATATACAGCTGTGTGCTCAATAATCCCATCAGCAACCAGACCACACATCTGGAAATCCCTCCGTCAGACACATTGAGGGGGTCATAGGCCCCTATTAGTTGTAAGACTGGAAACTGGTTGAAGATATAGACCTGACCACTGGTCGATTGAAACAAAGGATCTAGCTGGAAATTAACATTTGACTTCCCCCCTCTTCCCTTGAGACAAAAGTCTCACCTCATCTACATTCTCTCTCTCTCTCTCTCTCTCTCTCTCTCTCTCTCTCTCTCTCTCTCTCTCTCTCTCTCTCTCTCTCTCTCTCTCTCTCTCTCTCTCTCTCTCTCTCTCTCTCTCTCTCTCCTCTCTCTCTCTAACACCTAAAACTCACATAATAATATGGTTTAATGTGAATGATTATCATTAAGTAAGTGTTTAGTATAATTTTAAGTGTCTTAGAGTGAGTGGTACAGATGTCTCATTCCCAAAGAGTAAAACATAAGGTAATAGGTTTTTTTAGAGGTTTAGAGATAACTGGCACACAAAGGAAGGCTACCCCTACCCCCCAAAATAAGGTGTAAACTGAATGCAAATTACCATTGTTAAAAAAGGATTTGACTATTTAATGGAATGCAGCAAGAAATATTTGCCTGTGAGGTTGAGAGTCCGACTCTCTAGTAGACTATTTCTTAAATGTTGGGTTTGCATTCCTTCTCTTTATTCTAGAGCATTTGATGTTTTGTAATGATTATCTTTGAACTGATTATGAAATTGGCATGATACATTTACCCGACATAATAAATTGGAAACATTTGATTTTATTATATCGGACTTTATTGTTTTCATTAAAGAGTTAAGAATAGTCAAACATTCACTCACATTTAATGATGCACAGACATCATTAAAAACAACCTTTTCATTATATTGAGTCAGATGAAATATCGAGTTAATACATAAGAGAAAATGTATTACATTTAATCAAAAATCCCTGTACCATGAGAAAAGACGGAACACGTGTGAGACCTTCGCCGCTGATCGAGTGCCGCCATTGGTTCTATTGAGCAGGCCTTACATAGTGATATGATGACATCATTTTAATTTAGGGTGAACTATCCCTTTAAATATGTTTGTCACTCCTCTTTTAAGCGCTTCAATCCTGTTCTGATCTCAGACTTTTGTTAATCCTAATATATAATCCTGCATAATTCCTGATATTTAAGTAATACACATCCTGCTTTCAAAATAAGGCCTTTTAACACCACTGTTATGGAAATAAACTAGCATTGCTATGGCTATTAATTAGTGTTTTAGACACAAATTACGAAAGTAATGAGGGAGGTTTTTAATACAAAAAGTCTATAAATTTGGGTTCTTTCTTTAATTTAAGAACTTCTTTTTTTTACTCTTCTACTGCCATCTGGTGCTCAACAAAAGGAAGTGCATCTATTGAATCTTTTCATGGCAGGGAGGAAAATGCAGAACTTGAATTGTAATGAAAAAAAAAAACTTGTACTTTTATTATTAATAATAACATGCCAACTTGACCTCAAAACTATTATTATTACCAACATCTGATCTTACAGTCCCATTTCATCTCTGGGTGTTTGCGATTATGATTAACACAACTAGAGAATATTTTAAAGTATTTTTTTTAACTGTATAAGTTCAGATTTAATGTACTCTGAATATTTGATTGTTTACATACATATGGAAGAAATCAACACACATTTCACACAATTGTACCTTTTTATTATTTATTAATATTGTATATATAGGTACATTGTTTATGATTTGCATGTTAAAACAGCTGTTAGGAAGCAAAATAAGTGTTTATCCGCTAAAGGACAGAAAAGATCAGAGGCATGTATATATATATCTAACATGAACATGTATTCCTCAAGCAGATGCTTTCATCAAAATAAAACAACACGCAACACAACACGACGTGGTTATAGTGTAACTAAGTTCTAGGATTGAACAAAGGCGTTTTTCCATCTTTTTGCTATAAGTGCAACAAGAGTAATAATTCTTCATATTATTATTATTATTACAAGTGCAACAAGAGTAATGTTAAGTGCTTCAGCATGAATACAAATAAATTCAGATCACATTTACAATTTGACATTCACATCTGATTGAAAGATGAACAGATTCACTTCAGATTAGACTCTTATTTAAGCATAATAACTAAAGCAAAATAAGGCACACATTTAAAATTTCAATGAAAATAATATTAAAAAGAATGTGAACCTAAGTAGTTGTATTCCTTTTTTTTTTTTACAATAAAAGTGTAACAAAGGTCATGTGATCTCAGCTTTAAAGACACTGTGACCAATGCTGAACATCAACATTAATCTGGCACTGGTGTTATTTATATAAAACACACATTCACTGGTTATAGAAATACTGCTGTGGCAAAACAAATTATAAAAAGCATAATTACTTAAACTCGCTGTCTACAATCACACAAAATCAAAGCTGTAAAAGTCAGACTACTATTATGTTAATAGAGTAACAGATATGAAGTGTAACATTATAAAAACAATATATGAAACTGTTTGATACACGTTTCCCTGTTCATCTAAAACCAAAGAAGCTTTTTACATGCAAGTTAAACAGCTCAACAGACACGGCTTCATTTCTCACTTTGGCTCATATAAACAGAAATATGTTTTTGTTGTTGTAGCTGGAGCTGAAATGTTGATGATGTCAGAGTGATTGACACTGGTGGGCGTGTCTTATCTCTTTAAAGTGAACTCGTCCCCTCCTGTTCATTCTCTTCATGAAGCAGCGGTGACATCTCTATAAACGCTGAATCATTCTCTCTGTTTCCTGTGGAATCAGGCTGAAAATACACAGAGATTGACAGATATTAAAAAGAAAGATGTACAGATCTAGAGATTTCAAAACTTAAGCTGAATACACACAAGATAATGTGGCCAATTCTCCCCTTCCGAGTACGATAATTATTTTAATGGTTCTACAGATTATCGTATCAGATTTTCCTGTGGTGTGAGGTGTATTAAGAGTGACTGAATCTGCTCTGAAGAACGTCGGGGTCGCACCGATCTCAAATAATCGTTAATATCCAACATATTGAATATTTACAATCAGAAATCCTGTTTTGTGGGATGAACCCCGAGGAGAAACGCACAGCAGATTATCACAAAACACAAGCCACAAATATTTTAATTAGATAACCCTGCGTGATCAATAAATGAAATTAAAATAAATAAATTAAAATAACGAAGCCAGATTTGTCAACTTTGTCTTTTTAACTGCTGAGACGACTATAACACTAAACTGGAGAGTCTTTTTAGCTGAACATGTTCACAGCATCCAAAAATCAAATTAGAACAATTGTAGGCTACCCTACCTGATGGAAAGAAAAAAAATCCAGCCTTTCACTCTGTCTGTGTCCGTTTGAGTCTTTTCAATTTGATCTGATGGTGTTCATCCACGCTTTAGATTTCCTTAGACATTGTTAAAGATTTAAGTCCCTGCCGCCAAGATGCTTTGCTGTCGGTCACGGATTGTGGAAAGTGAAACTTAAATCTGTCACAGATTGGATTTATTCACGCACGTTAAAAATATTTATTAAAAGCTTCTTTCTTTACACATTTTTATTCACAGCATTATCATAATAGGCTGTATATTCACTTATTGGCAGAAACCCGGTTGTTAGATGTGAAATCGGACATTGAGCTTAATGCCAAACTTCTTTTGCCCTCATATAGCCAAAATGGCATGATCCTCGTTTCATTATAACACCTCTGAAGACTCGACTGTGATATTGGTAGTCCTCCTATTGATGCATCGAACCTTCGACTATTCGGGGTCATCCCTAATCTTGCCTTGTTTGGATCTTTGGTGTAAACTAGAGACAGTTCATGCTATTCCATCCCTATACGCCTTAATAACTGCAGGGTACGTAACAGTGATCTTAAGTTAAAGAGCTTCAGCACAACAGAATCTCACCTGCTTCTGGATGATCGGTGTATTGTTCTCATATTCTGTTTAAACAACAAATCACAGAATTATCAGACAATGACCCTTTTTACATTACATCTCTCACATTTTTAAAGTGTTTTAGCGAGTCTCCAGCCTAACATCGACATTCTACCATCAAATTTACATTAGAAACACAATGCACAAAATCATTTAACTAATACATTGTCAGTAGCATATTTAGTGAACATTCTCTATAAAAATAAGTTTAAATCTTGGATATATGAACAGAGTGTAAAATGGTGCCACATCACACACATCAGATCATGATCTTAAGTTAAAGAGCTTCAGCACATCTCACCTGCTTCCGGCTGATTCAGTGAAGTAGAAAGTTTCTCAAAATCAATTTCTCCTGTTTAAACAAAAATCACAGACTTATTAGACAATTACCGTATTTACATTCATTAGACATTGTGATTACAAAAAAACAAGGTCATATATAATCAGATCTTAGGTCAGCTGTGAAACAAGCTGTTGCTCATTCAATTCAAAACATGCGTGAACCGATGAACACTGACATCAAGTCTGGCAAGATGCGTCTTGTAGTGCCATGTTCTGTCTTTTGATAATTTTCTCAAGAAACTGAATTTATGATCTAAATAAAAGCTGAAGGAAGAACTTGTGTACACCCCGTTGGGAAACACTACACAAGAGGAACAAAACGGCTACATCTATGATTTCTTATCGTCATGTTTGTGGTCTCTCACATTTTGAAAGTGTTTTAGCGAGTCTCCAGCCTAACATCCACATTCTACCATCAAATTTACATTAGAAACACAATGCACAAAATCATTTAACTAATACATTGTCAGTAGCATATTTAGTGAACATTCTCTATAAAAATAAGTTTAAATCTTGGATATATGAACAGAGTGTAAAATGGTGCCACAACACACACACATCAGATCATGATCTTAAGTTAAAGAGCTTCAGCACACAACAGAATCTCACCTGCTTCTGGCTGATCCGGTGAAGTAAAAAGTTTGACAACTCCTGTTTAAACAACAATCACAGAATTATTAGACAATTACTTTTTTTACATTCATTAGACATTGTGATTACAAAAAAACAAGGTCATTTATAATCAGATCTCAGGTCAGCTGTGAAACGAGCTGTTGCTCATTCAATTCAAAACAAGCGTGAACCGATGAACACTGACATCAAGTCTGGCAAGATGCGTCTTGTAGTGCCATGTTCTTTCTTTTCATATTTTTCTCAAGAAACTGAATTTATGATCTAAATAAAAGCTGAAGGAAGAAGTACTTGTGGATGCAGGTCAGCAACAAAACGTGTAAATGTTAGGGATAAAACAATTACTGGTTTCACAATACACCATGTTAAAATGTCCTGACGGTTAGTATTATCGTTTCAAATTGAATTATCATTAAAAGAAAACCGTGTTTGATATCGTGATTATGAAAAACTGGCGGTAAATCCTGTCCAGTCAGCATCAGTCTGACACAGACACAGCAATGTTGTTTTTTTGTACGAGAAGACATGGCAGAAGCAGTGACAGCGCTCGGGAGATTAAAAGGGACCAAATCTGAGAAACTTATTAGAGGATGGTAATCCTGTCTAAAGAACATGCAAAAAGTAAGTCGCTGCAAAATGGTAAACAGTTCAAATCATCTTCGTGACCATCACTCTCTTGCACATCAAATCCAAGGAAATTCACTTTTACCTCAATACCAAAAATAAGTTGAGGTAATAATTGGACAAAATATTGTTTTGAGTAGAAATATTTAATGATATAACTTGCAATTAAAGCGAAGCATTGTCATTTCTTGCTTCTAACAAAAGACAGAACAATGTCTAAAAGCTGCTGTGTGTGACAGTGTACAGCAAACAAGCTAAAAAAAAACAGAACTAAGGATTTATAAGCTACCGAACTGTAAAAGCCAGCCTTTAAAGAGACAAAAGTGGATACAGGCAATAAGACATGAAGCATCAGCTGGAACGATGGGTAAATTTGATCAAATAGTTCATATTAAATAGTGAATATTAAAGTGGACGAAAACCAATTGGCCAAAGCTACAGCTTGCTAACACACATAGCTAATATCAGCTTTCTAATAACCAACTTGTCCCATCATTTTAGTAATCATCTGCCCCCCAGCTTCCCTATATCCTTCATAAAGCTGAGGCTATATGTTCCTTGATTATTATTACATGAGTTAAGGGTTGAAGGAATCTTAGCTATGTGTTTTGATCTTTGTTAAATGATGCTGTTTCCTGGTGATTCGATCACTAGTTGTAGATTACTCAGTTGGATCATTTCTCCAACAGAAGGAAGGTAAGGAAAAGAGGCACTGATATAGACCAATACAATATAGTTTCTCAATATATCTCCTCCTCTCTAGTTCACATGGGGTGAGAAATAATCCTTTGACATGTTAAAAATAATATCCTGTCACGATTGCGTTCCCCTCCAGTGGCCTTAAGTTAGTTCTCAGAGTAATAGGACACGTTGTCAACTTAGTTCTATTTTTTTAGCTTGTTTGTTTTACACACTGTCACACACAGCAACTTTTATACTTTGTTCTGTCTTTTGTTAGAAGCAAGAAATGACAAGGAGGCAGTGTAATATAAAGTCAATGGAGAGGGTTGGATTGGATTCCAGTGGACGTGGTTTTCAGATAATGAACATAAGATATCTGTCTCTATGATGATTAACATATGATGATATCTGTCTCTATGATGATCAACATATGATGATATCTGTCTCTATGATGATCAACATATGATGATATCTGTCTCTATGATGATCAACATATGATGATATCTGTCTCTATGACGAGTCACGCAGGCACTGGGCTACTCGACCCACCGGTCTAAAATATTCTGAATATAAACACTTATTATAGGTGTACCGTAGTGATTCAGGATAAGACAAAAACACGGTTTGGAAAATGTGTGTTCATGATGTACTCGCTTATTATATATATTTAGTAAATTTTGAACAAAAAAGTTAAATACTGCAGCTTTAATGTTTATGATTGTTTATAAAAGAAGTGCATAGAGTTGATTATTTTATTTGTTGTTTGTTGATTTTCAAATATAAAACGTAAAAAAATATACACACACATTTGTTTCACTCTAATTCAATGGGGAATTGTGAAACTGTAATCTTAAGACTGAAATTATTTAATTCCTTGTGTTTGAATGTCAGTATGTTATCAAGTTAAGGCTGAAGTTTACTGCAGAAACAGAAAAAGCCTGAATGTATGAGGAAGAACTGTGATCATTATTACATTGACTAAATATACTCACGTCTGACATAAACTCTGAATGTCTTGTATGAAACTCCACTTTTGGATTTGATCTTTAGTTTATAGTCTCCAGTGTCTGTGGTTTCAGTGTTGTTGATGATCAGAGATCCAGACGTCTTGATCAGCTCCAGTCTGCCTCTGAATCTCCCATCAGGAACATAATCATTTATAGAGATTTTTCCTTCTTCGATTTTAGCTATTAGAAAGCCTTTATCTCCAAATCTCCACTCTATGACATCATCTCTCTGTATTTCAGCATCAGACTTTAGAAAAACAGGATCTCCTTCACACTGTGACACTGTTTCTCCTTCATGTCACAGGAACACATAGAAACAGAGAAACGAGGATATTATAAGTGAGAGTGAGCCGATGAACATGTCAGTAAAGCTTCACTGAGGATTTTTGTGTGTGTGTGTGTGTGTGTGTCAAGGTTATTATAGTTTTGCATTTTTCATTAGTTTTTATTTTTATTTCGTTTTTCATTTTTGTTTTCAAATTCAGTTTAGTTTTAATTAGTTTTTAAAGTGGGTTTGCTAGTTTAGTTTAGTTTTTATTTTTTGAAAATGCTTAGTTTTAGTTTAGTTTTTATTAGTTTTAGTGTTAGTTTTAGTCTTTTTTTGGATTTTGGTTTATTTGTCAGGGGCAAGATTCAAAAAGGTCAAAAAAAGAATTGTGTAATAATAACTCAACAAAAACATCATACAATTTTAGAAATATCTATTCAACAATAAAACCAGTACATAAAATGTACATATGGGCACAAATATGTAAACAGTCTACACAAGACTCCGCAGTAAAGTGCAAAATGTGCAAGTGGCGTGTGCCAGGAAAAAAACTAAATAGCAAATAGACTAAAGACGACATACACAATATTTCTTACTTATTTAGAAATGCAGTTTATTACCTATCTTGCTAGGTAAGTCTTGCTAGTCTTTGTCCTATTTAAAGTAGGCTAATACTGAACGTGAAACAAAATCTGGAACAAAAAAGTGGATTAACAGTTTTCTAGCAATATTAATTATTAAAATTAAGCACAAAAAAAGAGTTCATACCCAAACAGAGTATTAAAAACCTCCTTGCAAGGTAAGTATTGCTAGTCTTTGTCCGATTTAAAGTAATACTGAATATGAAAATAAAAATTAAAAAAATCTGGAACAAAAAAGTAGATTAAAAAAGTATTAACACAAAAATAATACTCTGAGTATTAAAAATCTCAAAATACATGAAGAAAATCACTGAGCAAATACAGGCTATTTCTCATTAAAGAGCAGTGAATTCTTTTCTCTTTTTATTTTGTTGTTTGATTAATATTAAGTGCACAGACGGCATTAGGTTTATTACGCACTGTCACTTTAAGACCGAGTGCAGATCCACATCCGAAAGAGAGCTCAATTCAGTCCTCGCGCGCTGTTTAGCTGTCTATCATTCGTCATATAGTAATAACACCTTGTTTTATTTTATTTTTTATAAGTTATGAGCATGAAACGTGCGCAGCTCTGAATGCACGAGCTCTGCGTGGCGCACACAAACTGACAGCTTAACCGCTTGTTTCGCTATTTGTTGCGCTTAGCAAGTTAATGGTAACTGTTACATTTCGGAGATATCAAGTAGCTATATAAAGCTACATTAAACATTCCACACACATCGCAATGACGATGATAAATGTTATTTTTTATTAATTGACCCACGGATTATCCAAAGCGTCCGACTCCGCGGTATTAAACATATAGGCTACAGTCACACTGTCTAATATTCGCACAACCTTTGAACTAAAAATAAAAAAGTGCATTCATGATCTTTTGCATGACGCGGGCCAAAAAATTAATGCCGGGCCGGCTACTCTGTATTGAAGCAGCAAACATTCAGTGTAAGAGTAAAATAATGATATAACATTACTATTTAATATTTGAATCACATTCACAGCTTATATATATTTGACATCGACAACCCAAGTGCATTTTACCTCAGATTTGCGAATAGATAACTTTCTAAAGAAGGCGCAATCGCTTCTCGGGTCGACATTAACACACTGACAATAATGTATTCAGAATTTAAAATATTTTACACCACTTTTTAATGTGTGATTGATTGTGTAAAGGTGTTCACGAGATACCAACCTTTCGCGAACTTGCTTTCAACGTCGAACCCTCGTTTTCATGGAGACGCGGAGTGCACGGAGGGGAGGGGCTGTGTGTGTGTGTGTGTGTGTGTGTGTGTGTGTGTGTGTGCGCGCGCGTGCATGTGACAGAGAGACGGAGGGGGAGAGCAGGGAAATGAAATGCAGCTGAGCGAATACACTGCATGTTTTGAATAGCGTTAAAAAATTTAAGACATTGACAAAGACGAAAACTAAGGACATTTACTCTATAATTTTATTTTATTTTAGTTAGTTTTGCCAAACACACATTACAGTTTTAGTTAGTTATCGTTTTTTTGTAATGCCTCGTTTTTATTTTTATTTCAGTTAACGACAATGTTTTTTCCCACCTAGTTTTCGTTTTTTCGTTCGTTTTCGTTAACGATTATAACCTTGGTGTGTGTGTGTGTGTGTGTGTGTGTGTGTGTGTGTGTGTGTGTGTGTGTTTAAAGGGGTGTATTCCAGAATCCACTGCAGCTTCAATATATCCTTTTGAGTGATTTGTAATGACTGATTTATGAAAAATGATAGATATTTAGATAGACTAACACCTTGATTATATTAAATGATTAGAATATCTTCAAGCATATAAAAAATGTACTTATATAATTGTATGTAATGAGCTGTCTCCATGTTTTTGAGAGAGGCACATATTAAAACCTATATCTATTCTTCTAGCTGACTAAGACACCCAAGATCATAGAGGTCATTTAATATTTTCTAAGTTTCTATTTCTTAGCCAATCAGAATCATTTAACCTGAATTAATGACGTGGCTGAGTGACTTGTGTAAGGTTTAATAGTCGTAGAAATATGAATGTAAGGAGAGTGGCCTACATACTCCTTGTGAGTGTTGAAGCTGACTTCTGCCTGATAAAACTACAAACTATCTTCAGTAAACTTTTCTTCAATTGACTGCACTTCTGACTCATGGTCTTCATTTATCATATCTGGTCTTTTGATCTTTAACTGTAAATTCTCCTACAGTAGGCTGTGTGTGTGTGTGTGTGTGTGTGTGTGTGTGTGTGTGTGTGTGTGTGTGTGTGTGTGTGTGTGTGTGTGTGTGTGTGTGTGTGTACACAGAGTATTTGTAAAAAATAAATGACATGCAAATTAAATATGTAACACTAATAACTACTACTTTAATACTTCAGAACAAATTCTGACATTAATACAATATTTCTCTCTGCAGAATGCAGTATTTATTTTGTATATTATTCATGCTTTGGCTTCGTTTGGAACTATTTTCATTGATCGAGCAAAAACACAAATGGATCATCACTTTTCACAAAGACCTCATCTATATTTTAAAAATAAATTGAAAGAGAACAACTTACTATAGACAGCAACAACAAATCTCTTGTTTGTGGTTCCTCTGCTGCTGTTGATCTGTAGATTATAATCTCCAGAGTCTTCATTTCTCATGTCTGTGATGATCAGAGATCCAGTCTTCTTATCCAACTTCAGTCTGCCTCTGAATCTCTCATCAGCATCATCATGTGTCTGTACGGTCCCTCTTGTGATTTCAGCGATGAGAATGTCTCCAAACATCCACTGTATCTGATCATCTGTCTGTATTTTAGTTTTAGGGTTTATGGTCACATCCTTTCCCTCTTCCACTGTGATGTTCCTCACTTCATTATTGACAGCAGCACATAGAAACAGAGAAACACGCAGATACGTTGCCATCAGATCAAGTGTGTGCATGTGAATCACAGCCTGAAACTACTACAGAAATATCATTCAGATGGACATGATTTGCTGTCTTCTCACACAGATCTGAGAAGCGTTGATCTAAATAAAAGCTGAAGGAAATACTTGTAGATGACGGTCAGCAACAAAATGTGAGCTCAATTTGACAAAATTGACAAAATTTGACAAAAATAGAGAGATTCAGAAGAATATCCTTTCATGTTATGATGCTGTTTTGTCTCCATATTTTGAGCTTCAGATGCAAGATCATGACACACACACACACACACACACACACACACACACACACACACACACACACACACACACACACACACACACACACACACACACACACACGACGTTTGTTTCACAGTCTAGTTCAATAGGTAATTGAGAAACTAATCTTACATTTTTGAACACTGAAATTATTTAATTCCTTGTGTTTGAATGTCTGTATATTATAGAGTTACAGCGGTTCACCACTTGAGAACTGTGGTTTCACTGGCAATGTGTTGGTCAGCCACATGTGGATCATGATTTATTTTTCCCTTCATGTCTTTAGCTTTTATTTATTTATTGTTGTACAGCCAATAAAATATCAAGTGAAATAACATCTTTTTGCAGCTTTATTTTTTCTTAATTTGATTGAGTTCTGTGGTGAACATGTTGAATTTATTACTAAATATTAAAACTGATTTTGTATTTAAATGTTTATCATGTTACCAATAATTTCAGCGTTAAAAGGTTGCAAAGGAAATGTGAAGATGACATGTCAGTGTTACACAATGTTATTCTTATTCCCCTAAAATTACTGACAAATGCAAGGTGTCTTCACTGAATGACTGAGTAATTCATAAAGTAGACTTTGTGTTCCATAATATTTGGGGAAGCAACATTTTGACGGGAAAATGCCATTGAAGTGTCATACAATGTAATAATTTAAGACTATCAGCTTGTGAGCATGAGGTACAAGTTCACACAAGCCCAGCAGCGCATTGCCATAATCAAACAGAAGAATCGTGAATGATCTGAATATCATAAACCAAACATATCAAACAGATCTCGAGTAACTCAGTTAGAACAATAGCCACAACAGTATTTAATGGTGATTTTCTTGGACAAGTTCGAATCCCGAAACAAGGATTAAGACCTTTTTTGTTAAACATACTTTTGCGGTTATAAATTATGAAATCACTTTTTATTTTTACAATGATACCAACAATCGCACAGTGAGATAGTTTTCTTGTAATGGACATGTTGCACATGTTTGCTGAACTGACAAATCTGCGTCTGATTGTTCACAGCTGGAGTAAAGCTCAAGAAATCACAAGTTAACAGTGACCTGGAACCTGTTGATCATCTTTAGCTTCAGCGCATGCAGCTCAAACATTAATAACTAGGATTGGGACTGTCATATTAACATTATAATGAGAACACTAGTGTAATAAAACAATAGACATAGGCTACTAAATATTAAATAATAAAAAAATGTAAAATTGTGTGTGTGTGTGTGTGTGTGTGTTTACAGTACATGAGTCAAGAGTATGAACTGTTGGTGACATGCAAATAAAAACATGTAACACTAATAAATGTACTACTTAGAACAAGTTCCAACATATTCTCTGCAAATACATCATTTAATAAATGTTTTCAGGCTTTGGCTTCGATTGGAACTATTTTCATTGATCGAGCAAAAACACAAAGTGGATCATCACTTTTCACAAAGACCTCATCTATATTTGAAAAATAAGTTGAAAGAGAATTACTTACAATAGACAGTGACAACAAATCTCTTGTTTGTGTTTCTTCTGCTGCTGTTGATCTGTAGTTTATATTCTCCAGAGTCTTCAGTTCTCATGTCTGTGATGATCAGAGATCCAGTCTTCTCATCCAGGTTCAGTCTGCCTCTGAATCTCCCATCAGCATCATCATGTGTCTGTACGGTCCCTCGTGTGATTTCAGCTATGAGAAGGACTTTATCTCCAAACATCCACTGTATCTGATCATCTTTCTGTATTTCAGTGTCAAGGTTTAAGGTCACATTCTTTCCCTCTTCCACTGTGATGTTCCTCTCTTCATTATTGACAGCAGCACATAGAAACAGAGAAACACGCAGATATGTTTCCATTAGTGTGTGCATGTGAACATCAGAGTTTGAAATGATAAAACACACATTGACATAAGACACATTGAATATATTTGTTTAAATGTCTTTTAACAACAGAAATGTCTGTCTCTTTGTTCAGAGACACTCTGCGACATTCCGATGAGCAATAAAGTCTTGTAACAGGACCATTTCAGTGTGTTTGGGGGAGGGAAGGGCTCGGTGTGTGTGTGTGGAATTTTACATTCCAGGCTCCAGTTTCTCTGAAGGCCCCGGGGTTTTAGCGAGGATTTATTTAGTTATTCAGATTCACCCAAATACTCTACAATTGTTTGGGGATTGGGGATCCTGCACACTAAGGCCACGTCCACACGAAGCCGGTGCGTTCCCTATCCGATCTTTTTTTTCCCTCGTTCTAAAAAAAATTCCGTAAACACGGGGTCGTCTCAAGAAATATCTGCGTCCACACGAAACCACTGAAACCGATGTAGTATATATGCCAGACCAGTACGAGGGGCTGTAATTCTGACACAGATACACTAAAAACAGAGAAGAAGACTTGCGCATAAACCTTGCGCGCTGTATACAATAATATACAGTAATATTAGGCACAGTAGCTTCTTTTCTTTTTTACCAAGAACTTTATTGAACAATATGAAAAACTATAAATGGTACAAAATAGGGATGAGTCATCCCTATTTTGTACCATTTATAGGATGAGTCACGATGGTCGATTAGTTTGCAGACGCATAAAGCTTGCCACAAAAAAACGGCAAATAGCCTAATTATTATGAATGTGTCAAATAGCCTATAGCAAGGAGACATTTGAATTGTTTATTAATAAACTAGTGTTTTGTGTGACGATGCTGACTCGCCACCTTCACAGTGTTTTGAAGGTGCCTATAGAGAGAAATGCACACTTCATACGGATTATTAGAGTTGTCTGTTACTTTTCTTTTTGATTTTTTTTGTTTAAAAGTAGACATTAAAAGCTTAGATATAGGTATTTCTGAGTTTCTGTTCATTTATGAGACAAGCTCCAGTTCTCGTGCGTTGCAATTTATATTGCGTCGGCGCCTCATGTCCTGATTATATAGGCTATTGTCTGCTATCCATGCAATTCGTTAATAAAACATTGATTAAAATTAAGATACAATTTTTACAAAACGAAATTCACTTTAAAGAAAGGCAAAACAAAACTTAATGAAGACAAAACAAAACTTAATGAAGTGGTCAAAATGATGTGTCTCGATATTGCATAATCAACATATATGAAATGGAAAAAAATAACATTATTTAATCATAAATATGAAACTAACTTTTCTTTAATGGCTACAACATTTAGGCCTACAGTAGCCTACAGAGAAATGTAATGTCGGAGCGAACGCCTTGTCACCGGTGAGCATGAAGGGGCAGAGGTGCGTTTTTTGAATAATAATCAAATTCAATCAAATAATTAAAATAAATACACAAATAAATAAATAAAAGAGGCTCGAGTAGCTTCTGAAGCATGAACTCAAGCAAGTAGTCGCAGTTGTTTTTGCTGGTAGGCCTATGGCTACTGATTTAGCGTGTCTGACTAGTCGACACGTGGGGTGATGACATCATCGTTTCACAAAGTATACGGATAGGCCGTCCACACGAAACTGCAAGGGCGTCGTTTTCAGATTTATCCACTTTGGGACCCGGTTTCAAAAAATAGCGGTTTCACTCTCCGAAAACGCCGGATCCGTGTGGACGAAACGCCAATACGATAAAAAATGTATACGTATACAGTGAAACGCGTCTTCGTGTGGACGGGCCCTAAGAGTGACTGTGCAGTGCTCTGTTCAGCTAGTATATACTACACATATTCATGAGATGCTGTTTTCAGACGCTTCTGGACAGTGTACTTTATAGTCACTTTTTTCACATTCACAAAACTTCAAGCATTTTTAATTACTTTTAATAATTATACAAATTGAATCATTTTAAAATCAACAAAAACAAAACAGCTTTTCACCAGATATGGAATGAGGAACATGAGCACCATTTCCATCTGGTTTAAGATGAGCTAAATCAAATGGCTAACTAAAAAGAAATGGAAAGTTTGAATCACTTTGGTGCGCTTTCACACAACATATCCCAAACCACATCCCATAATGATCCAAGTGTTATGCGGAGCTTCACTGCGGACTGAGATGCATTCAGGCCGGACAGCATTTCCATTACAGTGTGAAGTGGTCACACACGCTTTTGACTACCGGCACATAAATTTCAGTGATAGATCACAAACCGTTTTAGATCAGTTTCCACCTGTATTCCACAGAACACTAAAAGTGGATGTTAATACCAGGTGTCAAATGAGTCATAAAGAACTACTGTCAAATGACACTCTGTCTTCTCGAGGGAGACATTAAATCATTCATTCAACTGATTTGTTCCAAACAATGATTGATTCAGGAACAAAAATAATTTTTTTATAAAAATACAAAAATAAATCAGGAACAAACAATAAATCACTCTGTATATTCCTTCATAAACACTGATTAGTTCAGGAATGAAACCCTGATACTGTCTGTTACTTCGAGACGCCCAACTTCTGTGGCTTCGTTTTCATTGGCGGAGGAAAAAACAGACAGTACTTCTTATTGAAAAGCAATATCACACTCGCAATTGTGCTGTTGGTCTGATTATATGACCTTCCCTTGTCAAAAAAAAAAATTAACCGACAAACATGCCTTGCTGACAGTTTTTTAAAAATGTAAAATCCTAATAGAGGGTATAAGGTATTATAAAAAATAAGTAGATAACACTATTCAAGCATTCTAGAGCGTAATAGTAAAAATCTAAACATATTTCATGTGTAATTCCTTCAGTGTGATCACTTCTCACTTCATTTGACAGCGGCAGTCAAGCATAGTTATCAAAACACAACAGCGGACCTTAGCAGAGGGTCACTTTTCCAAAACCCTTCAGTAATTCATAAGCCTTCAGTACACAATGCTTAGTTTGAGATGTCAACACTGAAAGCATTGACAACTTGCTTTTAGTTCAATAGTTCAAAAGTGACAAACACAAATGATACTGATGATAATAATTACCATGCAAGAACTGTGATCATTATTACACTGAATAAAGATACTCACTTTCAAGATCAACATTGAACTTCTTGTTTGTAACCCCTCTGCTGGATGTGATCTTTAGTTGGTAAACTCCATCATGTCTCTCATCAGTGTCTGTGATGGTCAGAGATCCAGTCTTCTCGTCCAGGTTTAGTCTGTATCTGAATCTCCCACGAGCAACATCATCAGTGTGTAGAGATGATCCCTCGTCTGATTGCAGCTATGAGAGGTCCTTCATTTCCAAATCTCCACTCTATGATATCACCTCTCTGTATTTCAGTATCTGACTTTAGAGTGACAGCTTCTCCGGCTGACATGGACACTGGCTTCACTTCATGTCACAGCAGCACATAGAAACAGAGAAATGAGGAGATTATAAGAGGGGTGGCATTAAACATTACATTTATCAGGAACAATTTTTGAAGAGGACACAAATAATACAGCCAAAATGTTACTTGCAAGGATATGTGTACACACAGGATTAATAACCTTACAAATATAGTGTAGCATGGAGACAGTGTCATTATCCTTCTATTCAAAGTTCAAAGTGGCCACTGTTACAGCACAGCATATATCGTTGTATGCAGGGCACTGCCTTGGCTTGTTCATCCTCTTATTACAGCATGGGCATTTTCAGTCTGTGACAGGCCAAGCTGTTGTATCTGTTCATTATCAGCTGCTGCTAAGCCTTTGTACTTTAGCCCCTCGCTGTATATAGGCTGTTTCTTAAATCATCGAAAATAGTACTGGCAATGATAAGTTGGACTAAACATTCATTGAGCTTATCGTCAGTGAATTGGCATTTCAGTGCTAAAGTTCTGGCTCTAGTCACAGCTCTCATTTGGCTTTTGTCTATATTGCATGAGATGGAGCCTGTGGACTCTAAGTTCACATTTAACTTTAGTTGTCCTTCAAAGAAATTCCATAAGGTGTCAGGCTTTCTCTGAACCACTTGCTTTGAGCCGTTTTAATCCTTAATGTCCAATTCTTCTACATATTTTCCAAGCTTGTTTTTCTGCATCTATAATTTCTTCATCTTCCAGGTTGTTAGGAAGATATTTTCTCCATCAGCATAAGTCTATAACATAAGAAAGATTCTATGGTCCAACACAACAGCCACGTTGGCAAATTCTTTTCTATGCATGTAAAGTTAAACATCTGGTATTCATTAATGGGGGAGGGAGTCCTCTCCCCCCTCCTCTATCTTCTTTCGGTTTGTTCTTTTTCTATGCATTGTGTATAGTATAAGCCTTTCTGGACCCACAAGTCTGTGTGGAGATTTTACCGGATTGTTATTATGTAATGTATGGTTCAATTGGTTAGATCTGTATTACTCCCCTTGAAACTTTAAATATAAATATTATAATTCAGAGATTAGAAGAGGAGTTCTGACTCCCCAGCGCTGGTGATTGTTCATTCATACCTCTTTTGAATAAAGACCACGAGTGGGCACTTTCCATTGGACCATTGTTGAAAACTAACAGGTACAGATGCATTTTTTGCTTAACCCTCTCTAGTGCTCTTCGTGTCGGTTAAAAATGACCGTTTTTTTTTTTTAATGAAATCAATGTACTATATTTTAGTTTGATGTTTTTTTATTTAATATTTTGTATTTTTAGGGGATTTTTTATACTAAATTAAATTTGCACTTTTTTTATAATCCATTTATTAACTTTTTAAGCATAGACCTGAAAATTCAATTTCCAACTTAAAGCTACACTGTAGAGGATTTACTCCCATCTAGCAGTGAAATTGTATATGACTACCAAATGCATATTACTTTCCAGCCCATCCCATTTCGAGAGTGTTATAACTCCTACGGTGGCCGTTTAATCTGCTGGCAGTCGTGAGTAATCTCGCCCTCGCATTCGTCACGGTGCCACTGATTGAGTGTAAAAGAGCTAAAGGCGAAGCTTGAATTTCCAGGTATGTCCCTCTTATACAAAGTATAAGCCTTTAATACATTGTTGTGTTTCTTTAGAAATAAATAATGGCCAAATTAAATTTTTGCACGCCTCAGATGTAAAGTTATTCGCTGTCAAAGTGACGCCAAAATGAATGGGAGTCAATGGAATGCTAACAGCAGGTGATAGTCTGCTACAATGGGGCTCCCGCGAGGCTTCAGTTTCCGGCTGATGGATAACCCTGTTGCTGCCTCCATTCAAGCGACTCACTCATATGTATTCTGAATGGCAGATTCTACGCTTACGAGAATACTTGATTAGTTGGTGGAAGTAATTGCACACAAATGAGTAATAATTTTGAAAGAACAAAGTGTTTTTTGCTAAGAATCAACTTAAAAAATTACACAGTGGGTAGCTTACACAGTAGTTCACTTTAAAATGAAAAAAATCACCCATGATTTACTCACCTAAAGGCCTTCTGAAGAAGAACGACGAGTTTTTGTAAGAAAAATATTCTTATTTAACACGTTACAAAGTAAAATTCTAATTTCCGGCTAAAACGAACATACTTGCGTCTAAAGCATTGCATTATTCTCATAAAGTGCACTTTTCACATAGGTGAAATCATTATGTTCGTTTGGCCGGAAGCTAGTTATTTTACTTTAAAAAGTTTTAAATACAGAGATTTTTCAAACACATCGCATCACATGTCTTTTTATTAACCCACTGGAGACCAGTGTGGAGCACTTTTATCATGGATAGATGCACTTTTTTAACTTCAAATTGATGGTTGTTATCCACTGCTATTATAAAGCTCGGAAGAGTCAGGGTGTTTATTAATATAACTCTGATTGTATTCGTCTGAAAGAATGTCATATACACCTAGGATGACTTAAATCACGTAAATCATGGGGTAATTTTAATTTTAAAGTGAACGACTCGTCGTAAATCTCGAATGCTTTAGCACAGACTTGAGTTTGATCTCTTTTCAAAGACGACATTTTGGCAGATTATTGTGGAGGTTGCAAAAACTCCGGGCTGTCAGGACATCAAGGCCACAGGTTTCCTAACAAGAAAAAGGATGATGCTGTCTTTCGTGCCTGGTGCGGTTTGTGCAGGTGAAGAGACGGGATTTCTCTTCCGCATCGGCTTCGAAAAACGCGGCCGTGTGTAGCGTTCACTTCAGATCGGAGGATTATCATCCCGGCGATGATAAAATACCTCTCTGTCTCTCGATGAGAAACCGCTAAGTTATATCACGTAACGTTAGTCTGGAAGGATATTAATGAGCATGACAAACGCCTGATCAAAGCTTATAAGTTTCTGTTATTAGTAAGTTCCAATACTCCTAGATGACCAATAATAGCTTTGCTATTAACTGATATACAATGGTAATAATCTGTACAATATTGTGAGCACAGTTCGTTAGCGAACGTGTATATATCTATAAGCTAACACTGGTCTCTCACCAAGACACTTGCCCTGTTCTCCACTGGTTCTCCTCAGACCACAACTCAGTGTGTCTCCTCTGACCGTTGTTCTGTCTAACCTTAATCCTGGCCTGTCCCGGCTCTCTTGGCAGCATAGCAGGCTCATAATTCTATGGCTGTGATGTCATTGTGATCCACTGTTTTCCTGTTGTTTGAATCGACCACTCTCCCTCCCGTTACGTCACGCCCGTCACGGCCATTTTCAGATGCGGAAGTAACATTTTCTCACAAAAACGACTCCAGAAGCTTCTGTAGCGCATTTATAAGTATATGGCTTTTCCTTTAGCTTATTTTGTTTCCCCAAAAATTTTATTTATTTAATTATTTATACATTTAGTTAGTTAGGAATATGTGGATTTAGGTAATTATGTATTTATTTTTCTAAAATTGTATTTATATATACATTTATATATATATATATATATATTTTTGGACTTACGTATTCATTAATTTGCGTATTTATTTATAATTTATTAATTCATTATTCATAATCGCAGGGTAGCCTAATTCAACATGTAAATGAAACAGGACCGTGTTTCATTTAGGCCTACATGTTGAATTAGGCTACCATACGTTTATGAATTGTAATTTTTATTGTGGTAATTGTGTAACATATGGAGGGCGAAACCTGTAAAAGCAATAAATAAATAATTGCGCAAATTAATGAAAGAATACATATTTAAGTCCAAAAAATTATAAATATAGTAGAAATAAATAAATGTGCAAATACATAATTACCTAAATACACATATTCCAGTACATATTATTAATTGTGCAAATTGATATTTATAATTAAATATAAAAAATAAACTTTGATTGCCTTTCTCTTTTGAAGTATAACTGTTTTAAGTATAGTTCTGTTAACTGACAGATCACCTGTCAATCAAACTTCAGTGAAACTCTAAAACTAAATATTACTCTAAAATGAAACATTACAAAAATGATATAGTTAAATTAATAACTAGAAATGTTAGTTGAATAGTACATACATACTTTAACAACTTTTTTATGAGTTCTTTATAAGTATCTGTGGATATATTGACAAGAAACAATGGCAAACAAAAATGTTAATGATCATTTGTGTAAATTAATATTTACTATTTGGAATAAAAAGCTATACATAAGCAAGGTAAAAAGCACTTCATTGCTAATAAAACAATTGAAAATCAGTGGGAAAACAATAATAAAGAATGAATAAGTGTGTGAACGCAGAAGTCAAGTTCAGGCAGACGAGCGAGTGATGTGGCAGACGAGACGTTCATTGAGACGAGTGCATGTTGCAAAGTCATATTAAAGAACCGATCGGAAAGCCATAGAAGCGAGGGTTTTCAGTTCAGTTCTCGTGCGCAAGCGTAAAGCTTCTATAGGAATTCATTGAAAACGCTAAAAATGCAATTGAAAAAAGCTGGTTAATGCTAATGTATTTAGAGGTTATGTTTTGCTATTGGCCCTCAGCAAATATATTTTTGATCCGCTTTCTAAAGTTTAAAATCACTATCATTTGTTGGTGCTTACACTGCTTATTGTTTTGCACGCAGTAAAGAATAACGCTTGGAGAGTAGCATCACGTTTGGAGAGAGTTTACCTGATGTAAATTCTAATGTAAATAAGTTAATATCGCCAAAATGTCAAAAAGACAGTCAATAATATTTTATTTTTCCATATCCACAAGTAAAGCGGCTAGTGTTTCTTATCAGAAGAAATCCTGCAGATGGACCTGCTAATAATAATCAAACATGAGTGTGTATGTGTGTGTGGGTGAGTGTGTGTAGGTTTCACCTACATTGTGAGGACATAAGCTCCCCAATAAGGATGGGGAAAACCTGAAATAAGCTCTTCACAATGACATCTACATTAAAATATTCAATTAAAAGAATAAAGATGTAAAATGTAAACTACTCACCACAGACGGAAACACGGAACTTCTTGTATTTGATTTTACCGTCTTGGCTGATCTTTAGTTCATAAAGTCCAGAGTCTGTGGTTCTGGTGTTCATGATGGTCAGTGATCCAGTCTTCTTGTCCAGCTTCAGTCTGTCCAGGAATCTCTCATCAAGACCAGTATCATATATCTCAGGGATTCCTCCTCTGTTTGCAGCTATGAGAGGTCCTCTATCTCCAAATCTCCACTCTATGAGATCATCTCCGTGTACTTCAGTAACATCAGTGTTTAGAGTGACAGGAAGTCCTTCAAACACTAAATCCACTTCATGTCACAGGAACACAAAGAAACAGAGAAATGAGGAGAATATAAGTGAGTTTACAGATGAACATGTCAGAAACACTGAGAAGATACTGTGTGATTCTTCGCATGTGCTCATCACATCTACTGTAATAATCAGTTCATCACAGAAGCCTATGTAAAAAAAAAAAAGATCAATAACAATTTACAATAAGGTTGCATGTGTTAATTTTAGTTACTGCCATAGTTAGGCGTGTGTCCACCAAAGTGTTTTAGCCAGCTGAAAATGCCTAGCTGTGGGCGCTTGAGAGCGTTTTGGCAGCGCAGCATTTTTATTTTTTTTCAGTTGAGACACTTTCATTGTTATGATACGGAATATCCGCGAAAGTGTTACTAGTATCTCATTTCACACATATTTTGTTTCTGTGTTGATTCTATATTAAACTGTCGATACAATGTAACGTATTTTCTCTGGCTCTTGTTTTAAATTATTTTGTTCCGTTATTATAGTTGTCATCTGTTGACGTTTAACAAGCAGAATGTGGTGGTTGGTCGGTGTGATATTTGTCCCGCCCCTCCTCCACTGTGATTGGACGGCTGGGTAAAAAGTGACAGTGATAAGCGCTGCGTTTTACCCCAAAGTTGAACACATTCTTCAACTCTCTGCGACCAGTAAAAAACGCCGCGCGCTCAGCACTTCAGCATAAAAAAA
Source organism: Chrosomus eos (assembly GCA_036326025.1). Lineage (NCBI taxonomy): Eukaryota > Metazoa > Chordata > Actinopteri > Cypriniformes > Leuciscidae > Chrosomus > Chrosomus eos. Next base: position 1,027,539 of record JAZAVI010000008.1, on the reverse strand, counting down.
ACGCTCGGCGCCTCGTTACACTCATGGCGTTCTAAAAACGTGGCACTCCCATTGAAAACAATTGAAAACATACGCCAGGCGCGTGGAAAAAACGCTTTGGTGGACACACAGCCTTAGCATGAATTAACAGTTCTTCCCACAACATTTATTAATCTTAATAAATATCAAATGATACATTTTTAATATTAGTTCAGGTAGCCGTAAATCGAAAGACCAAGAGAGAAAGAAAAACATTTTCAACAGTATGGTTGACAAGAAAAGAACCAAGCTTTATAAAATTGTTAATTTGGGTAATAATAGTTTAATATATACTATAAACAAATATTTAACATTGTAATATTTCTCAGTGTTACTATTTTTGATAAAATAAATGCAGCCTTGGTGAGAAGAGACTTCTTCATATATAGGCCTATATATATATTGGAAAGACGAATCAAAAAGCAAGACATGTTTTATCTATTGTTTATTGTATATACACTACTGTTCAACAATTTGATTTATGTAAGATTTGTGTAATATTGTGAATTTCTTTTTAAAATAATACAAAATAATAATTTAAAATAACTTTTAATTATATTTTAATAGTGCAATTAATTCCTGTGATCAAAGCTGTATTTTCAGCATCATTACTCCAGTCTTCAGTGTCACATGATCTTTCAGAAATCATTCTAATATGATAATTTACTCAAGAAACATTTCTGTTTATTATTATTGTTGGAAAGAGTTGTGCTGCTATTTTTATTTAAAGAGTGATGCATTTTTTTTAGGATTCTTTTATAAATAGAAAGATCAGAAGAAGTCATTTCTCTATTGATAAATATTCTCTGTTTTTGTGATACTCCACCCAAAAATGTAAATTCTGTCATAATTTACTCACCCTTAAGTTGTTGCAAACCTGTATGAGTTTCTTTCTTCTGCTGAACAACTGTTTGATTCTAATCATTCTTCAAAATAGTTTCCTTTATGTTCAGCAGAAGAAAGAAACTCATACAGGTTTGCAACAACTTAAGGGTGAGTAAATTATGACAGAATTTTCATTTTTGGGTGGAGTATCCCTTTAAGGGCTCGTATTTTGATGTGTACTGAATCACTTCACATGTTTTCTCATACGTTCATTTTTATTTCAGTGGTTCCTGATCACAGTCCTCCATTAGTTTCTAGTTTAGTTGATCAGCCTCTGATTCAGTCTGTTGTGGTCAGGCGTTATATTTAGTATATTTATAAAGCTGTCCCGTTTATGGGTTTTCTCTCCCAATTAGGGTAGTCTGGTTTACCTTCATTTGATTTGTTTCAATAAATGCTGCGGTAAGATCCTTGCCTCTTTTCCATTCATTCTCCACTCCAGAACCAGACCGTGAAAATTAAAAATGTATTTACTGTCACTTTTGATTCATTTAATGCATCATTGCTGAATAAAAGTGTTATTTTTATTTATTTATTTTTAAATTAAACTGTTGAATGGTGGTGGTGGCTATAAAGAAACAACATGAGGATCAATGGGGAGGCAACAGATCAAATCAGTCTCTTGCTAATCCTAATTTGTTCAAAAAGTTAATAGATCAACAGTTGAGAGCCTCTTTCAACCATTTAATTTAGAATTTTAAAAACCCTGATCAACACACATCAATCTGAGTGTATCATGATCCGGTAAACAGAAGCTCAAACATGCGTGACACGCTAGAATCAATTATTTTTAGGTTTCATAATATTTGCACTTGCATTTAAATTTCAAACAATTAAATATAAATGGAATTTGCTTGAATGTATAAAAATATTAGTAATATTATTTTGTTATTAAAAATAATATGTTATAACTAAATGTTAGAATAGCATTTTACATAAAGCTATTTTGTCAAAATTAATTAGGAAACTTGACCTAAAAATATTATATAATTTATTAATCAATAATCATTTATAAATATGTTGATACATGTTTAGCATATTAACATTACTTGAAATATTAAAGCAACTCCAAGGAAGCAAGACGAAATAACATGGTTGTTGCAGATTTAACTTGCATGGATTTTTTTAAATTTTGTTTTACATTTCGATTCTATTGTGTACAATGTGATATACAAAATATTGAGCACTGTGCTAATTATCTTGCTTACAAGCAATACATTTGTTACTGCAGAATTTCATACAGTGTTCATAATAAAATTGTTTTTTGTTATATTTTGAGGCTGGTTATTTGTCACCTATGGTTTTGATTTAGTATCAACATTAGATTCTGGTATCGTACCAAAGCCAAAATTGCAGTACAGAGCTAACCGTATTCTCTTACTATATCAGCTGTAATACTTACACATTTGTCCTAAGAGTTCAGAGATCTTTCGGCGATAGTAAATCACACCAGCAGCTACAGCAGCAAACACCAACAGCAGAACAACAACAACTATTCCTGCTACCGCGCCTTTAGACAGACCTGGTGCTGTAATGATAAAGACAGACATTAGTGTGAGTGTGTCTGATCTATAACACACACTATAAACATCAGCACTATATAACCTGAGTGAAGATCTGATACTGTAATGATAAAGACAGACATTAGTGTGAATGTGTCTGATCTATAACACACACTATAAACATCAGCACTATATAACCTGAGTGAAGATCTGATACTGCAATGATAAAGACAGACATTAGTGTGAATGTGTCTGATCTATAACACACACTATAAACATCAGCACTATATAACCTGAGTGTAGATCTGATACTGTAATGATAAAGACAGACATTAGTGTGAATGTGTCTGATCTATAACACACACTATAAACATCAGCACTATATAACCTGAGTGAAGATCTGATACTGTAATGATAAAGACAGACATTAGTGTGAATGTGTCTGATCTATAACACACACTATAAACATCAGCACTATATAACCTGAGTGTAGATCTGATACTGTAATGATAAAGACAGACATTAGTGTGAGTGTGTCTGATCTATAACACACACTATAAACATCAGCACTATATAACCTGAGTGAAGATCTGATACTGTAATGATAAAGACAGACATTAGTGTGAATGTGTCTGATCTATAACACACACTATAAACATCAGCACTATATAACCTGAGTGAAGATCTGATACTGTAATGATAAAGACAGACATTAGTGTGAATGTGTCTGATCTATAACACACACTATAAACATCAGCACTATATAACCTGAGTGAAGATCTGATACTGTAATGATAAAGACAGACATTAGTGTGAGTGTGTCTGATCTATAACACACACTATAAACATCAGCACTATATAACCTGAGTGAAGATCTGATACTGTAATGATAAAGACAGACATTAGTGTGAATGTGTCTGATCTATAACACACACTATAAACATCAGCACTATATAACCTGAGTGTAGATCTGATACTGTAATGATAAAGACAGACATTAGTGTGAATGTGTCTGATCTATAACACACACTATAAACATCACCACTATATAACCTGAGTGATGATCTGATACTGTAATGATAAAGACAGATATTCGTGTGAATGTGTCTGATCTATAACACACACTATAAACATCAGCACTATATAACCTGAGTGTAGATCTGATACTGTAATGATAAAGACAGACATTAGTGTGAATGTGTCTGATCTATAACACACACTATAAACATCAGCACTATATAACCTGAGTGATGATCTGATACTGTAATGATAAAGACAGATATTCGTGTGAATGTGTCTGATCTATAACACACACTATAAACATCAGCACTTTATAACCTGAGTGTAGATCTGATACTGTAATGATAAAGACAGATATTAGTGTGAATGTGTCTGATCTATAACACACACTATAAACATCAGCACTATATAACCTGAGTGTAGATCTGATACTGTAATGATAAAGACAGACATTAGTGTGAGTGTGTCTGATCTATAACACACACTATAAACATCAGCACTATATAAGCTGAGTGTAGATCTGATACTGTAATGATAAAGACAGACATTAGTGTGAGTGTGTCTGATCTATAACACACACTATAAACATCAGCACTATATAACCTGAGTGTAGATCTGATACTGTAATGATAAAGACAGACATTAGTGTGAATGTGTCTGATCTATAACACACACTATAAACATCAGCACTATATAACCTGAGTGTAGATCTGATACTGTAATGATAAAGACAGACATTAGTGTGAATGTGTCTGATCTATAACACACACTATAAACATCAGCACTATATAACCTGAGTGTAGATCTGATACTGTAATGATAAAGACTGACATTAGTGTGAGTGTGTCTGATCTATAACACACACTAACATCAGCACTATATAACCTGAGTGTAGATCTGATACTGTAATGATAAAGACAGACATTAGTGTGAATGTGTCTGATCTATAACACACACTATAAACATCAGCACTATATAACCTGAGTGTAGATCTGATACTGTAATGATAAAGACAGACATTAGTGTGAATGTGTCTGATCTATAACACACACTATAAACATCAGCACTATATAACCTGAGTGAGATCTGATACTGTATGATAAAGACAGACATTAGTGTGAATGTGTCTGATCTATAACACACACTATAAACATCAGCACTATATAACCTGAGTGTAGATCTGATACTGTAATGATAAAGACAGACATTAGTGTGATGTGTCTGATCTATAACACACACTATAAACATCAGCACTATATAACCTGAGTGAGATCTGATACTGTAATGATAAAGACAGATACATTAGTGTGAATGTGTCTGATCTATAACACACACTATAAACATCAGCACTATATAACCTGAGTGTAGATCTGATACTGTAATGATAAAGACAGACATTGTGTGAATGTGTTGATCTAAACACACATATAAACATAGCACTATATAACCTGAGTGTGATCTGATACTGTAATGATAAAGACAGAATTGTGTGAATGTGTCTGATCTATAACACACACTATAAACATCAGCACTATATAACCTGAGTGTAGATCTGATACTGTAATGATAAAGACGAATTAGTGTGATGTGTCTGATCATAACACACACTAACATCAGCACTATATAACCTGATGTAATCTGATACTGTAATGATAAAGACGACATAGGTGAGTGTGTTGATCTATAACACACACTATAAACATCAGCACTATAAACTGAGTAAGATCTGATACTGTAATGATAAAGACAGACATTAGTGTGAGTGTCTGACTATAACACACACTATAAACATCAGCACTATATAACTGAGTGAGATTGAACTGAATGATAAAGACAGACATTAGTGTGAATGTGTCTGATCATAACACACATAAACATCAGCACTATATAACCTGAGTGTAGATCTGATACTGTAATGAAAAGACAGACATTAGTGTGATGTGTCTGATCTATAACACACACTTAAACATCAGCACTATATAACCTGAGTGAGATCTGATACTGTAATGATAAAGACAGACATTAGTGTGATGTGTCTGATCTATAACACACTAAACATCAGCACTATATAACCTAGTGTAGATCTGAACTGTAATGAAAAGACAGACATTAGTGTGAGTGTGTCTGTCTATAACACACACTAAACATCACACTATATAACCTGAGTGAAGATCTGATACTGTAATGATAAAGACAGAATTAGTGTGATGTGTCTGATCTATAACACACACTAAAACACACACTATATAACCTGAGTGAGATCTATACTGTAATGATAAAGACGACATTAGTGTGAATGTGTCTGATCTATAACACACACTAACATCAGCACTATATAACCTGAGTGAGATCTGATACTGTAATGATAAAGACAGACATTAGTGTGAGTGTGTCTGATCTATAACACACCTAAAACATCAGCACTATAACCTGAGTGAAGATCTGATACTGTAATGATAAAGACAGACATTAGTGTGAATGTGTCTGATCTATAACACAACTATAAACATCAGCACTATATAACCTGAGTGTAGATCTGATACTGTAATGATAAAGACAGACATTAGTGTGAATGTGTCTGATCTATAACACACACTATAAACATCAGCACTATATAACCTGAGTGATGATCTGATACTGTAATGATAAGACAGATATTCGTGTGAATGTGTCTGATCTATAACACACACTATAAACATCAGCACTATATAACCTGAGTGTAGATCTGATACTGTAATGATAAAGACAGACATTAGTGTGAATGTGTCTGATCTATAACACACACTATAAACATCAGCACTATATAACCTGAGTGATGATCTGATACTGTAATGATAAGACAGATATTGTGTGAATGTGTCTGATCTATAACACACACTAAAACATCAGCACTATATAACCTGAGTGTAGATCTGATACTGTAATGATAAAGACAGATATAGTGTGAATGTGTCTGATCTATAACACACACTATAACATCAGCACTATATAACCTGAGTGTAGATCTGATACTGTAATGATAAAGACAGACATTAGTGTGAGTGTGTCTGATCTATAACACACACTATAAACATCAGCACTATATAAGCTGAGTGTAGATCTGATACTGTAATGATAAAGACAGACATTGTGTGAGTGTGTCTGATCTATAACACACACTATAAACATCACACTATATAACCTGAGTGTAGATCTGATACTGTAATGATAAAGACAGACATAGTGTGAATGTGTCTGATCTATAACACACACTATAAACATCAGCACTATATAACCTGAGTGTAGATCTGATACTGTAATGATAAAGACAGACATTAGTGTGATGTGTCTGATCTATAACACACACTATAACATCAGCACTATATAACCTGAGTGTAGATCTGATACTGTAATGATAAAGACTGACATTAGTGTGAGTGTGTCTGATCTATAACACACACTAACATCAGCACTATATAACCTAGTGTAGATCTGATACGAATGAAAGACGACATAGTGTGAGTGTGTCGATCTATAACAACACTAAATAATAGACAATATTAACCTGATGTGTGATCTGATACTGATAATGATAAAGACAGACATTATGATGTGTCTGATCTATAACACACACTATAAAATCAGCACTATTAACCTGAGTGTAGATCTGATACTGTAATGATAAAGACAGACATTAGTGTGAGTGTGTCTGATCATAACACAACATAAAATCAGCACTATATAACCTGAGTGTAGATCTGATACTGTAATGATAAAGACAGACATTAGTGTGAGTGTGTCTGATCTATAACACATACTAGAAACATCATGCATATATAACCTGAGTGAAGATCTGATACTGTAATGATAAAGACAGACATTAGTGTGATGTGTCTGATCTATAACACACACTATAAACATCAGCACTATATAACTGAGTGTTGAATCGATACTGTATGATAAAGACAGACATTAGTGTGAATGTGTCTGATCTATAACACACACTATAACATCAGCACTATATAACCTGAGTGTGATCTGATACTGTATATGATAAAGACAGATATTCGCTGTGAATGTGTCTGATCTATAACACACACATAAACATCAGCACTATATACCTGAGTGTAGATCTGATACTGTAATGATAAAGACAGACATTAGTGTGAAGGGTGTGATCTATAACACACACTATAAACATCAGCACTATATAACCTGAGTGATGATCTGATACTGTAATGATAAAGACAGCATATTCCGTGTGAATGTGTCTGATCTATAACAACACACTTAAACATCAGCACTATATAACCTGAGTGTAGATCTATACTGAAACTGATAAAGACAGATATTAGTGTGAATGTGTCTGATCTATAACACACACTATAAACATCAGCACATATAACCTGAGTGTAGATCTGATACTGTAATGATAAAGACAGACATTAGTGTAGATGTGTCTGATCTATAACACACACTATAAATTCAGCACTATATAACTGAGTGTAAGATCTGATACTGTAATGATAAAACAGACATTAGTGTGAGTGTGTCTGATCTATAACACACACTATAAACATCAGACACTATATAACCTAGTGTAGATCTGATACTGTAATGATAAAGACACATTGTGGAATGTGTCTGATCTATAACACACACTATAAACATCAGCACTATATAACCTGAGTGTAGATCTGATACTGTAATGATAAAGACAGACATTAGTGTGATGTGTCTGATCTATAACACACACTATAAACATCAGCACTATATAACCTGAGTGTGATTGATACTGTAATGATAAAGACTGACATTAGTGTGAGTGTGTCTGATCTATAACACACACTAACATCAGCACTATATAACCTGAGTGTAGATCTGATACTGTAATGATAAAGACAGACATTAGTGTGAGTGTGTCTGATCTATAACACATACTAGAAACATTAGCAAATTGATGACATTTCGATGTGGTAAGTAGATATTAATGTTTATGACTGTGATAATTACATATAAAAATAAAAAACAGTGATGTATATTAAACAATTCAAATGTTAATATTGCTATTGTAAGCCTGACAACAGTCAGTATTGATCACAGATCTGTTCCCAGGTGTCAGTAATGTAATACAAAGTCAAGCTCTTTTAGATAATAAAAGGTTTGGGGAATAAGTTATGAACTCAGAAAGTTACAGTATTGGTTTGTTTTAAAGGAGAGTTTGGTTCCTTGTGATTTGAGTCCTTTAATGTCGTATCAATTATTAGACAACTGATAAATAATCATTAATTCATCATTTGAATTAACTTGAGATACTCACCACTGACAGTAACAATGAATCTCTTGTATAACGTCTGTTTGCTGCTGCTGATCTTCACTGTATAAAGTCCAGAGTCTGCGTTTCTGGTTGAGATGGTCAGAGATCCAGTCTTCTCATCCAGCGTCAGTCTGTCTCTGAATCTCTCATCATTATCATATTTTGGTGAGCTCTTGGACTCTATATCATGTTTAACTATGAGTTTCCCTTCATCTCCAAACCTCCACACTATCAGCTCGTCTCCGTGTGTTTCAGTAACATCAGTCTGAAGAGTGACAGAATCTCCCTCCATCACTGACACAGTCTTCATTTCACCTTTACCAGCATCAATAACAGATGGAGGCTCTAAAAGAAAAATATTTACATACAGAAATTAAACATACTGAACACCATCACTGACACTAGAATATCAAGTTTAACAGTTGATAGTTTATCTTATAGTAAATGCACAATTCATATGCAGATTGATAAAGTAATCACTTTAATGTGCAACCGTTGACTAAAATCTGGTTGACTAATTTGATTGGCCACAATGCATCTTATTTCATACACAACACAGGAACATTTCATTGTTTGTATCAATTATAATTTCGAATTCTACAGAATGACTGATTCTGCTTTTACTTGTTTTGGAGCTTTTGATGTTATCTAATAATACCTGAATAAATTGTGTAATGTAAGGCAATGTATGTATGAGGTGTCTTATTTCATATCACAACACATGAACAAATCACTGTTAGTATCACCAGCACATTCCTAATTCTATACATCAATTGATTATTTGTGGAATGAAAATAAAATCTATCTGGCCATATTGTGTGTGAAATTCTAAAATAAATAAAAAAATCACACTCAGTGTTATGCCGTCATGTGATCACCTGCAGCCCAACCACAGTCATGATGATGATATTCAGAACATTACTGTATTATTGTGAACTAGTGCTAAACACAGTATAATACATTTGGTGTCTGCACTGAATATCAATTTAATTAATAATAATAAAAAAATAAGATCTCAATTTTAAACACACACACACACACACACACACACACACACACACACACACACACACACACACACACACACACACACACACACACACACACATCCTCACCATAGACAGTAACACTGAATGACAGTGAGGTCCCAGAGTTGGGGATGATCTCTTGTTTATACAGTCCCTTGTGAGTGGTTCTCATGTTCTTGATGGTCAGAGATCCAGTCTGATTATCCAGCTGCAGTCTATCTCCGAATAACTCAGAGAGATAGGGATATGAGATCTTCCCTCCATCAATTTGAGCGATAGTGGTGCCTTTATCTCCAAACGTCCACAGAATCAGATTTATTCCCTTTATTTCAGTAAGATCAGTGTTTAGTGTGTCAGAATCTCCCTCCATAACTGACACTGTCTTTACTTCATCTGCATCAACACCAAACACTCCTGCAGAACAAACAGAAACAGTTTCTCAGAGATTAAACTCATAACACTGCTGAGGGCTGTTTTATAAAAGCCGCTAATAAAAGCGGGGATTAAACTGTAACCTGACTTGAATAAACCTAATAAATAAGTCGGGGCTAAAGTGGTTTCATAAAAGGTCATTGAAGTTCACACCATGATCATGATCACGTTTACGATTTTTTATGATTATGTTTTTGTTTTTTGCTTATGCAAGGGTTCAGAGATTAACATTCCTTTGGGGGTTTGTTAGTAATGCTGAAGATGGCATGCACGGTTTAGAGTTAGAACATTAGAAGTGTGTAGTGCACGCACGTGACCTATGCATGCGTGCTCCATCTTTAAAGACCATGGTAGTTAGGGCCCAAGCCCAAAGGGCGAAGGCCCTATTGTTTTCCTAAGGATTATTTATTATTAGGGCCCAAGCCCTAAGGGCGAAGGCCCTATTGTTTTCCTAAGGATTATTTATTATTATTATTATTAGGGCCCAAGCCCAAAGGGCGAAGGCCCTATTGTTTTCCTAAGGATTATTTATTATTATTCTTCTTCTAATTCTTTTTTTACTACCTTTTGGACACTTTTGGAGGCCTTACAATGCTCAAAAACTCCTGAAACTTTGCACACATGTCAGAACCTGCGGCCATCAGGGCCGGGCAGAAGATGGTACCCGGGCGTGGCAGGGGGGCTCGACAGCGCCCCCTGGAACGGGGTCCGAAAACATGGTCCATAAATCAAACACGCTTGCATGTAATAATATGAAACTCGGTACACATGTAGATCTCATCGTTTCATATATACTTCGCACTCTAACTTTTTACCCCAGCCCAACAGGAAGTCGGCTATTTAGGCTTGTTTGGAAAACGCATGCAAAGGAATGTGAAACACTCCTCCTAGAGAATTCAAACACACGGCACGAAACTCGGTCAGCGTGAAGTCAAGACATTGAGGATGAAAGTTTGCGAGGGGATTTTTGATATCTCGAACGGTTTGGCCGTGGCGAGGAAACGAAATTATGGCGAGAAACGTGAAACAGGAAGTGTGTCATAACTACTGCATACATTAACTAATCTTGATGAAACTTCAGCAGTGTGTTCGTTGTAAGAGCCCGATCACATGGATGTGACTATTGTGAGTCAAAGTTATAGCGCCACCAACTGGCAGCAGGAAGTGTGTCACTTTCAAAATGCTTTTAAATCACCCTCTTATTTTTACCCGATTTGCTTCAAACTTCATGTGCATAATGTAGACACATGCCAGATGTAGACCTGTGAAAGGATTATTGATATCTTAGACACTGTTGCCATGGCAATGCATCAAACATTAATATTCCTTTTTTTAAGCTTTTTCATGCTTTTTTATGCTTTCGGGCACTTTTGGGGTTCTTAACGTGCTCGAAAACTCTTGAAACTTTGCACACAGGACAAAAACCGCGGCCATCAGGGCCAGGCTGAAGCTGGTACCCGGGCGTGGCAGGGGGGCTCGACAGCGCCCCCTTGAACGGGTCCGACAATTTGGTCCATATATCCAACACGCTTTACCCTATTTGCTTCAAACTTGATGTGTATAATGTAGACACAAGCCAGATGTAGACCTGTGAAAGGATTGTTGATATATTAGATGCTGTTGCCGTGACAACGCATCAAACTTTAATATTCTTTTTGGATACTTTTGAGATTCTTAGCGCACTTTTGGGGCCCTTAACATGCTCAAAAACTCTTGAAACTTTGCACACGGGTCAGAAAACCGCGGCCATCAGGGCCGGGCTGAAGATGGTACCCGGGCGTGGCAGGGGGGCTCGACAGCGCCCCCTGGAACGGGGTCCGAAAACTTGGTCCATAAATCAAACAGGCTTTACCCGATTTGCTTCAAACTTGATGTGTATAATGTAGACACATGCCAGATGTAGACCTGTGAAAGGATTGTTGATATCTTAGATGCTGTTGCCGTGACAACGCATCAAACTTTAATATTCTTTTTGGATACTTTTGAGATTCTTAGCACACTTTTGGGGCCCTTAACATGCTCAAAAACTCTTGAAACTTTGCACACGGGTCAGAAACCGCGGCCATCATGGCCGGGCTGAAGCTGGTACCCGGGCGTGGCAGGGGGGCTCGACAGCGCCCCCTGGAACGGGGTCCGAAAACTTGGTCCATAAATCAAACACGCTTGCATGTAATAATATGAAACTTAGTACACATATAGATCTCATCGATTCATATATCCTTTGTACTTTTACTTTTTACCCCAGCCCAACAGGAAGTCGGCTATTTAGGCTTAATTGGAAAACGCATGCAATGGAATGTGAAAACACTAATCCTAGAGAATTCAAACACACGGCACGAAACTCGGTCAGCGTGAAGTCAAGACATTGAGGATGAAAGTTTGCGAGGGGATTTTTGATATCTCGAACGGTTTGGCCGTGGCGAGGAAACGAAATTATGGCGAGAAACGTGAAACAGGAAGTGTGTCATAACTACTGCATACATTAACTAATCTTGATGAAACTTCAGCAGTGTGTTCGTTGTAAGAGCCCGATCACATGGATGTGACTATTGTGAGTCAAAGTTATAGCGCCACCAACTGGCAGCAGGAAGTGTGTCACTTTCAAAATGCTTTTAAATCACCCTCTTATTTTTACCCGATTTGCTTCAAACTTCATGTGCATAATGTAGACACATGCCAGATGTAGACCTGTGAAAGGATTATTGATATCTTAGACACTGTTGCCATGGCAATGCATCAAACATTAATATTCCTTTTTTTAAGCTTTTCATGCTTTTTTATGCTTTCGGGCACTTTTGGGGTTCTTAACGTGCTCGAAAACTCTTGAAACTTTGCACACAGGACAAAACCCGCGGCCATCAGGGCCAGGCTGAAGCTGGTACCCGGGCGTGGCAGCGGGGCTCGACAGCGCCCCCTGGAACGGGGTCCGAAAACTTGGTCCATAAATCAAACAGGCTTTACCCGATTTGCTTCAAACTTGATGTGTATAATGTAGACACATGCCAGATGTAGACCTGTGAAAGGATTGTTGATATCTTAGATGCTGTTGCCGTGACAACGCATCAAACTTTAATATTCTTTTTGGATACTTTTGAGATTCTTAGCACACTTTTGGGGCCCTTAACATGCTCAAAAACTCTTGAAACTTTGCACACGGGTCAGAAACCGCGGCCATCAGGGCCGGGCTGAAGCTGGTACCCGGGCGTGGCAGGGGGGCTCGACAGCGCCCCCTGGAACGGGGTCCGAAAACTTGGTCCATAAATCAAACACGCTTGCATGTAATAATATGAAACTTGGTACACATATAGATCTCATCGATTCATATATCCTTTGTACTTTTACTTTTTACCCCAGCCCAACAGGAAGTCGGCTATTATGGTTTGTTTGAAAGCGTATGCCCCTGGAATTCGATATACTACTCCTAGAGAATTCAACCAATCGCCACGAAACTCAGTCAGCATGAAGTCAAGACATTGAGGATGAAAAATTGCCAGGGGATTTTTGATATCTCGAACGGTTTGGCCGTGACGAGGAAACGAATTTATGGCGAATAATGGAAACAGGAAGTGTGTTATAACTTCTGCATACATTAACTGATCTTGATGAAACTTCAGCAGTGTGTTCGCTGTAAGAGTCCGATCACATGGATGTGACTATTGTGAGTCAAAGTTATAGCGCCACCAACTGGCAGCAGGAAGTGTGTCACTTCCTAAAGGCTTTGAAATCACCCTCTTATTTTTACCGATTTGCTTCAAACTTCATCTGTATAATGTAAATACACTGCAGATGAAGACCTGTGAAGGGATTCTTGATATCTTTGTAACTGTTGCTGTGGCAACGCATCAAACTTTAATATTCTTGTTTGATGCTTTTGATGCTCTGAGTCAATATGGCAAGCCGTTTTAACATTTAATCATTTTAACCTAGTAGTCTCTTTTTTCATGCTACTAGTACTTATTTTTTAGATACTAGTATCTATTCCATTAAGTAATAGTACTTATTCATTAGCGACTAGTGCTTATTCTTTAGTACTAGTGCCTATTCTTTAGATAGTAGTGCTTATTCTTTAGATATTCTTTTGAATACGTATTAGTAGCTAATGAATATGTACTGGTATCTATTTAATAGGTACTAGTATGTAATGACTTAGAACTAGTATTTATTGAATAAATACTAGTATCTATTAATAGGTGCTATTATCTAAAATGTCATTTTCACTCTCTCTGAGCCAATATGGCAAGCCGTTTTAACATTTAATCATTTTAACATACTAGTCTCTATTTTCATGCTACTAGTACTTATTTTTTAGATATTAGAATTTATTCCATTAAGTACTAGTACTTATTCATTAGCGACTAATGCTTATTCTGTTTAGAATATTCAAAGTGCTTATTCAATTTGTATGCTTATTTATATTTTCAGAGCAGAAAATCCGATTTTTCTGCTTATTCAATATTGCATCTAAAATGTGACTTGACGTGTGTGTGTGTGTGTGTGTGTGTGTGTGTGTGTGTGTGTGTGTGTGTGTGTGTGTGTGTGTGTGTGTGTGTGTGCGTGTGTGTGTGTTTGTGTGTGTGTGTGTGTGTGTGTGTGTGTGTGTGTGTGTGTGTGTGTGTGTGTGTGTGTGTGTGTGTGTGTGTGTGAGAGAGAGATTGTGTCTGTTACAGTGACAAGAGTTTTTAAGCCTTGTCTTTTTGGATATATATATATATTTTATAAAAAAAAAATGTGCATACAACCCATGTATTTCAAATGTATTGTTTGCTTTAAATTAAATTAAGATTGTATGTTTGGTAATTGAACCTAAATAAATGTAAAATGAATGTGCTGTATTTCAGATCAATATATTTGTTTTCCTTAATTTTAATCAACACTAACTTTATTCTCATCTGAATTATAAATAACTTATTTCTGTATAAAATAAAAAATCCCGAATAATCCAGACACACCAGAGCACACTATTTCTACAACATCATCAGTGCTGAAGCGGGACTACCAGAGCCGTTCGGCAGATAGCGAGCAGATATTTTGTGTCACGTCGTGCACAATAACCCTAAGGGCACCAGGGTGGCGATGCCACCGGCTTTATATATATATATATATATATATATATATATATATATATATATATATATATATATATATATATAAATAAATATAGCTGCGTGCAGCGATGAAGGGCCAAAGCCGGCGGTACCGCCACCCTGGTGCACCAGGGTTGCGGTGCCACCGGCTTGGGCCCGTAATCGCTGCTCGCAGCTATATTTATTATTAGGGCCCAAGCCCTAAGGGCGAAGGCCCTATTGTTTTCCTAAGGATTATTTATTAGGGCCCAAGCCCTAAGGGCGAAGGCCCTATTGTTTTCCTAAGGATTATTTATTATTAGGGCCCAAGCCCTAAGGGCGAAGGCCCTATTGTTTTCCTAAGGATTATTAGGGCCCAAGCCCTAAGGGCCAAGGCCCTATTGTTTTCCTAAGGATTATTAGGGCCCAAGCCCTAAGGGCGAAGGCCCTATTGTTTTCCTAAGGATTATTTATTATTATTATTATTATTATTATTATTATTATTTTTTTTTTACTACCTTTTGGACACTTTTGGAGGCCTTAACATGCTCAAAAACTCCTGAAACTTTGCACACTTGTCAGAACCCGCGGCCATCAGGGCCGGGCTGAAGATGGTACCCGGGCGTGGCAGGGGGGCTCGACAGCGCCCCCTGGAACGGGGTCCGAAAACATGGTCCATAAATCAAACACGCTTGCATGTAATAATATGAAACTCGGTACACATGTAGATCTCATCGTTTCATATATACTTCGCACACTAACTTTTTACCCCAGCCCAACAGGAAGTCGGCTATTAAGGGTTGTTGGGAAAACGCATGCAATGGAATGTGAAACACTCCTCCTAGAGAATTCAAACACACGGCACGAAACTCGGTGTGCATGAAGTCAAGACACTGAGGATGAAAAATTGCCAGGGGATTTTTGATATCTCGAACGGTTTGGCAGTGGCGAGGAAACGAAATTATGGCGAGAAACGTGAAACAGGAAGTGTGTTATAACTACTGCATACATTAACTAATCTTGATGAAACTTCAGCAGTGTGTTCGTTGTAAGAGCCCGATCACATGGATGTGACTATTGTGAGTCAAAGTTATAGCGCCACCAACTGGCAGCAGGAAGTGTGTCACTTTCAAAATGCTTTTAAATCACCCTCTTATTTTTACCCGATTTGCTTCAAACTTCATGTGCATAATGTAGACACATGCCAGATGTAGACCTGTGAAAGGATTATTGATATCTTAGACGCTGTTGCCATGGCAATGCATCAAACATTAATATTCCTTTTTTTAAGCTTTTTCATGCTTTTTTATGCTTTCGGGCACTTTTGGGGTTCTTAACGTGCTCGAAAACTCTTGAAACTTTGCACACAGGACAAAACCCGCGGCCATCAGGGCCAGGCTGAAGCTGGTACCCGGGCGTGGCAGGGGGGCTCGACAGCGCCCCCTTGAACGGGTCCGACAATTTGGTCCATATATCCAACACGCTTTACCCTATTTGCTTCAAACTTGATGTGTATAATGTAGACACAAGCCAGATGTAGACCTGTGAAAGGATTGTTGATATCTTAGATGCTGTTGCCGTGACAACGCATCAAACTTTAATATTCTTTTTGGATACTTTTGAGATTCTTAGCGCACTTTTGGGGCCCTTAACATGCTCAAAAACTCTTGAAACTTTGCACACGGGTCAGAAACCGCGGCCATCAGGGCCGGGCTGAAGCTGGTACCCGGGCGTGGCAGGGGGGCTCGACAGCGCCCCCTGGAACGGGGTCCGAAAACTTGGTCCATAAATCAAACAGGCGTTTACCTGATTTGCTTCAAACTTGATGTGTATAATGTAGAAACACGCCAGATGTAGACCTGTGAAAGGATTGTTGATATCTTAGATGCTGTTGCCGTGACAATGCATCAAACTTTAATATTCTTTTTGGATACTTTTGAGACTCTCAGCGCACCTTTTGGGCCCTTAACGTGCTCAAAAACTCTTGAATCTTTGCACACGGGTCAGAACCCGCGGCCATCAGGGCCGGGCTGAAGCTGGTACCCGGGCGTGGCAGGGGGGCTCGACAGCGCCCCCTGGAACGGGGTCCGAAAACTTGTTCCATAAATCAAACACGCTTGCATGTAATAATATGAAACTTGGTACACATATAGATCTCACCGATTCATATATCCTTTGTACTTTTACTTTTTACCCCAGCCCAACAGGAAGTCGGCTATTATGGTTTGTTTGAAAGCGTATGCCCCTGGAATTCGATATACTACTCCTAGAGAATTCAACCAATCGCCACGAAACTCAGTCAGCATGAAGTCAAGACATTGAGGATGAAAAATTGCCAGGGGATTTTTGATATCTCGAACGGTTTGGCCGTGGCGAGGAAACGAATTTATGGCGAATAATGGAAACAGGAAGTGTGTTATAACTTCTGCATACATTAACTGATCTTGATGAAACTTCAGCAGTGTGTTCGCTGTAAGAGTCCGATCACAGGGATGTGACTATTGTGAGTCAAAGTTATAGCGCCACCAACTGGCAGCAGGAAGTGTGTCACTTCCTAAAGGCTTTGAAATCACCCTCTTATTTTTACCCGATTTGCTTCAAACTTCATCTGTATAATGTAAATACACTGCAGATGAAGACCTGTGAAGGGATTCTTGATATCTTTGAAACTGTTGCTGTGGCAACGCATCAAACTTTAATATTCTTGTTTGATGCTTTTGATGCTCTGAGTCAATATGGCAAGCCGTTTTAACATTTAATCAACCTACTAGTCTCTTTTTTCATGCTACTAGTACTTATTTTTTAGATACTAGTATCTATTCCATTAAGTAATAGTACTTATTCATTAGCGACTAGTGCTTATTCTTTAGTACTAGTGCCTATTCTTTAGATAGTAGTGCTTATTCTTTAGATATTCTTTTGAATACGTATTAGTAGCTAATGAATAAGTACTGGTATCTATTTAATAGGTACTAGTATGTAATGACTTAGAACTAGTATTTATTGAATAAATACTAGTATCTATTAATAGGTACTATTATCTAAAATGTCATTTTCTCTCTCTCTCTCTCTGAGCCAATATGGCAAGCCGTTTTAACATTTAATCATTTTAACATACTAGTCTCTATTTTCATGCTACTAGTACTTATTTTTTAGATATTAGTATCTATTCCATTAAGTACTAGTACTTATTCATTAGCGACTAATGCTTATTCTGTTTAGAATATTCAAAGTGCTTATTCAATTTGTATGCTTATTTATATTTTCAGAGCAGAAAATCCGATTTTTCTGCTTATTCAATATTGCATCTAAAATGTGACTTGACGTGTGTGTGTGTGTGTGTGTGTGTGTGTGTGTGTGTGTGTGTGTGTGTGTGTGTGTGTGTGTGTGTGTGTGTGTGTGGTGTGTGTGTGTGTGAGAGAGAGAGAGATTGTGTCTGTTACAGTGACAAGAGTTTTTAAGCCTTGTCTTTTTGGATATATATATATTTTTTATAAAAAAAAAATGTGCATACAACCCATGTATTTTTAATGTATAGTTTGCTTTAAATTAAATTAAGATTGTATGTTTGGTAATTGAACCTAAATAAATGTAAAATGAATGTGCTATATTTCAGATCAATATATTTGTTTTCCTTCATTTTAATCAACACTAACTTTATTCTCATCTGAATTATAAATAACTTATTTCTGTATAAAATAAAAAATCCCGAATAATCCAGACCAACCAGAGCACACTATTTCTACAACATCATCAGTGCTGAAGCGGGACTACCAGAGCCGTTCGGCAGATAGCGAGCAGATATTTTGTGTCACGTCGTGCACAATAACCCTAAAGGCACCAGGGTGGCGATGCCACAGGCTTTATATATATATATATATATATATATATATATATATATATATATATATTAGTGCTGGGCCGTTATCGGCGTTAACGTGCTGCGTTAACGTGAGACTCTTATCGCGCGATAAAAAAAATATCGCCGTTAATCTAAGTTGGGTTGGGATCATAAATAGCATTTTCGAATATCGTTATTTTCGCGCAATTCTAGTGTGTAGTATGACATACATACTTGACGCCGCGCCTACTGTCACAGATCGCGCAACAGGGTATTTTCCTGTCAGGGACACAAGGTGTACTTTTACTTTGTTATGTTGGGCGACGTTCCTCTCGTTACTTTATGTTAATGCAATACGTTGTTAAATGAGTTCATTCCAAGTGCGCTGCATCCTTTGTATGGGCATGAGCGATGCTCATTTACAAATGAATCACTCTTTTGAGTCGATTCTGTTCAAAGACCTCAGCTGCGTCCCAATGTGCATACTATCCATCCTAAATAGTATGTGACATTAGTAATTTTCAATACTATTTAGGGCATAGTATGCACATTGGGACGCAGCTTTCATCAAACAAGTTGTCAGATCTGTTAAATCGGTTCGCGAATCAGTTGATCTGTTCAGTTCCTCACGCACTGAATCGTCTGAACTCAGAAGCGCTTTCAATTCACACTCGAGGAGTCGTAAGTAACAGGAAGATTTAAGAACATCAAGAGCGTTGGATTAAGTGGCCGTGGATCTACAGTTTAGTCTAGTGAAAGCAAATCTGCAAATGCATCATATCTTTGCCAGCGATGAAGATCTTTATTAGTTGAACATCTTCGTAAACTGTCCGTGAATGAATGATTCCACAGGACGATACATTCGAGTTCATTTCATTCAGGTAATACATTTTACAACCAAACAGATTATTACGCCACGATAGCACTACTAAAAAGTATGACATTATCCGTTTTTTGGACATAACAGTTACATTAATTTATAGGCTACAAAAAAACGCTTCAGGGCGTCGGTGCACTGGTTAACAGGTTTAAATAAGCTACCATTGTCCACAGTTTATGAAATGAACACCCGCCAATGTGTGTGTATTGCGCAGTGGCATAATCACACGAATAGTTTACATTGATTGAAACTAATTTGTTTAAAAAGGAGGCTATTGCAGTAACAAGGCAGGTTTACATAAAATCATTATGACATATGATGACATTATTTTTTGATCTAACGAGCATTGGCGATGCAAAAACGGACTGTCGTGCGCATTGTTTTTTTTCTTCCAATTACTATGTTAAAAAAACCCCGAAGAGAACATGTTACTTGTTCAATTAATAAACAGTTTGTTTGATGACAAATCGCTAAAGATGAAATTGGCCTTCCTTTCTGTCATTGCGTTTTTTTTTTTGTTTTTTTTTTTAACGATATTCGACTTTTGCTCCTCGATTGTCAAATGGCATTTTTGGCAGAAATGCACATCCCTATGCGAGGTGAACTATTCTCAAAGACTTACTTTTAGTCATTATTTGGGTAGCACATATATTATAAATGCCTTCGGGAGAATTCAAATGAGCCATTTTAATCTAGATTAATCTAGATTAATTTTAAAATTAATCTAGATTAATCTAGATTAAAAAAATTAATCTATGCCCACCTCTAATATATATATATATATATATATATATATATATATATATATATATATATATATATATATTATATATATATATATAAATATAGCTGCGAGCAGCGATGAAGGGCCAAAGCCGGCGGTACCGCCACCCTGGTGCACCAGGGTTGCGGTGCCACCGGCTTGGGCCCGTAATCGCTGCTCGCAGCTATATTTAGGGCCCAAGCCCTAAGGGCGAAGGCCCTATTGTTTTCCTAAGGATTATTTATTAGGGCCCAAGCCCAAAGGGCGAAGGCCCTATTGTTTTCCTAAGGATTATTTATTATTATTCTTCTTCTAATTCTTTTTTTACTACCTTTTGGACACTTTTGGAGGCCTTAACATGCTCAAAAACTCCTGAAACTTTGCACACATGTCAGAACCTGCGGCCATCAGGGCCGGGCAGAAGATGGTACCCGGGCGTGGCAGGGGGGCTCGACAGCGCCCCCTGGAACGGGGTCCGAAAACATGGTCCATAAATCAAACACGCTTGCATGTAATAATATGAAACTCGGTACACATGTAGATCTCATCGTTTCATATATACTTCGCACTCTAACTTTTTACCCCAGCCCAACAGGAAGTCGGCTATTTAGGCTTGTTTGGAAAACGCATGCAAAGGAATGTGAAACACTCCTCCTAGAGAATTCAAACACACGGCACGAAACTCGGTCAGCGTGAAGTCAAGACATTGAGGATGAAAGTTTGCGAGGGGATTTTTGATATCTCGAACGGTTTGGCCGTGGCGAGGAAACGAAATTATGGCGAGAAACGTGAAACAGGAAGTGTGTCATAACTACTGCATACATTAACTAATCTTGATGAAACTTCAGCAGTGTGTTCGTTGTAAGAGCCCGATCACATGGATGTGACTATTGTGAGTCAAAGTTATAGCGCCACCAACTGGCAGCAGGAAGTGTGTCACTTTCAAAATGCTTTTAAATCACCCTCTTATTTTTACCCGATTTGCTTCAAACTTCATGTGCATAATGTAGACACATGCCAGATGTAGACCTGTGAAAGGATTATTGATATCTTAGACACTGTTGCCATGGCAATGCATCAAACATTAATATTCCTTTTTTTAAGCTTTTTCATGCTTTTTTATGCTTTCGGGCACTTTTGGGGTTCTTAACGTGCTCGAAAACTCTTGAAACTTTGCACACAGGACAAAAACCGCGGCCATCAGGGCCAGGCTGAAGCTGGTACCCGGGCGTGGCAGGGGGGCTCGACAGCGCCCCCTTGAACGGGTCCGACAATTTGGTCCATATATCCAACACGCTTTACCCTATTTGCTTCAAACTTGATGTGTATAATGTAGACACAAGCCAGATGTAGACCTGTGAAAGGATTGTTGATATCTTAGATGCTGTTGCCGTGACAACGCATCAAACTTTAATATTCTTTTTGGATACTTTTGAGATTCTTAGCGCACTTTTGGGGCCCTTAACATGCTCAAAAACTCTTGAAACTTTGCACACGGGTCAGAAACCGCGGCCATCAGGGCCGGGCTGAAGATGGTACCCGGGCGTGGCAGGGGGGCTCGACAGCGCCCCTGGAACGGGGTCCGAAAACTTGGTCCATAAATCAAACAGGCTTTACCCGATTTGCTTCAAACTTGATGTGTATAATGTAGACACATGCCAGATGTAGACCTGTGAAAGGATTGTTGATATCTTAGATGCTGTTGCCGTGACAACGCATCAAACTTTAATATTCTTTTTGGATACTTTTGAGATTCTTAGCACACTTTTGGGGCCCTTAACATGCTCAAAAACTCTTGAATCTTTGCACACGGGTCAGAAACCGCGGCCATCAGGGCCGGGCTGAAGCTGGTACCCGGGCGTGGCAGGGGGGCTCGACAGCGCCCCCTGGAACGGGGTCCGAAAACTTGGTCCATAAATCAAACACGCTTGCATGTAATAATATGAAACTTGGTACACATATAGATCTCATCGATTCATATATCCTTTGTACTTTTACTTTTTACCCCAGCCCAACAGGAAGTCGGCTATTATGGTTTGTTTGAAAGCGTATGCCCCTGGAATTCGATATACTACTCCTAGAGAATTCAACCAATCGCCACGAAACTCAGTCAGCATGAAGTCAAGACATTGAGGATGAAAAATTGCCAGGGGATTTTTGATATCTCGAACGGTTTGGCCGTGGCGAGGAAACGAATTTATGGCGAATAATGGAAACAGGAAGTGTGTTATAACTTCTGCATACATTAACTGATCTTGATGAAACTTCAGCAGTGTGTTCGCTGTAAGAGCCCGATCACATGGATGTGACTATTGTGAGTCAAAGTTATAGCGCCACCAACTGGCAGCAGGAAGTGTGTCACTTCCTAAAGGCTTTGAAATCACCCTCTTATTTTTACCCGATTTGCTTCAAACTTCATCTGTATAATGTAAATACACTGCAGATGAAGACCTGTGAAGGGATTCTTGATATCTTTGAAACTGTTGCTGTGGCAACGCATCAAACTTTAATATTCTTGTTTGATGCTTTTGATGCTCTGAGTCAATATGGCAAGCCGTTTTAACATTTAATCATTTTAACCTAGTAGTCTCTTTTTTCATGCTACTAGTACTTATTCTTTAGATACTAGTATCTATTCCATTAAGTAATAGTACTTATTCATTAGCGACTAGTGCTTATTCTTTAGTACTAGTGCCCATTCTTTAGATAGTAGTGCTTATTCTTTAGATATTCTTTTGAATACGTATTAGTAGCTAATGAATAAGTACTGGTATCTATTTAATAGGTACTAGTATGTAATGACTTAGAACTAGTATTTAGTGAATAAATACTAGTATCTATTAATAGGTGCTATTATCTAAAATGTCATTTTCTCTCTCTCTCTCTCTGAGCCAATATGGCAAGCCGTTTTAACATTTAATCATTTTAACATACTAGTCTCTATTTTCATGCTACTAGTACTTATTTTTTAGATATTAGTATCTATTCCATTAAGTACTAGTACTTATTCATTAGCGACTAATGCTTATTCTGTTTAGAATATTCAAAGTGCTTATTCAATTTGTATGCTTATTTATATTTTCAGAGCAGAAAATCCGATTTTTCTGCTTATTCAATTATTGCATCTAAAATGTGACTTGACGTGTGTGTGTGTGTGTGTGTGTGTGTGTGTGTGTGTGTGTGTGTGTGTGTGTGTGTGTGTGTGTGTGTGTGTGTGTGTGTGTGTGTGTGTGTGTGAGAGATTGTGTCTGTTACAGTGACAAGAGTTTTTAAGCCTTGTCTTTTTGGATATATATATATTTTTTATAAAAAAAAATGTGCATACAACCCATGTATTTCAAATGTATTGTTTGCTTTAAATTAAATTAAGATTGTATGTTTGGTAATTGAACCTAAATAAATGTAAAATGAATGTGCTATATTTCAGATCAATATATTTGTTTTCCTTTATTTTAATCAACACTAACTTTATTCTCATCTGAATTATAAATAACTTATTTCTGTATAAAATAAAAAATCCCGAATAATCCAGACCAACCAGAGCACAATATTTCTACAACATCATCAGTGCTGAAGCGGGACTACCAGAGCCGTTCGGCAGATAGCGAGCAGATATTTTGTGTCACGTCGTGCACAATAACCCTAAAGGCACCAGGGTGGCGATGCCACCGGCTTTATATATATATATATATATATATATATATATATATATATATATATATATATATATATATATATATAAATATATATATATATATATATATAAATAAATATAGCTGCGAGCAGCGATGAAGGGCCAAAGCCGGCGGTACCGCCACCCTGGTGCACCAGGGTTGCGGTGCCACCGGCTTGGGCCCGTAATCGCTGCTCGCAGCTATATTTATTATTATTATTCCTCTAATTATTTTTTTACTACCTTTTGGACACTTTTGGAGGCCTTAACATGCCTAAAAAACTCCTGAAACTTTGCACACATGTCAGAACCCGCGGCCATCAGGGCCGGGCTGAAGATGGTACCCGGGCGTGGCAGGGGGGCTCGACAGCGCCCCCTGGAACGGGGTCCGAAAACATGGTCCATAAATCAAACACGCTTGCATGTAATAATATGAAACTCGGTACACATGTAGATCTCATCGTTTCATATATACTTCGCACTCTAACTTTTTACCCCAGCCCAACAGGAAGTCGGCTATTTAGGCTTGTTTGGAAAACGCATGCAATGGAATGTGAAACACTCCTCCTAGAGAATTCAAACACACGGCACGAAACTCGGTCAGCGTGAAGTCAAGACATTGAGGATGAAAGTTTGCGAGGGGATTTTTGATATCTCGAACGGTTTGGCCGTGGCGAGGAAACGAAATTATGGCGAGAAACGTGAAACAGGAAGTGTGTCATAACTACTGCATACATTAACTAATCTTGATGAAACTTCAGCAGTGTGTTCGTTGTAAGAGCCCGATCACATGGATGTGACTATTGTGAGTCAAAGTTATAGCGCCACCAACTGGCAGCAGGAAGTGTGTCACTTTCAAAATGCTTTTAAATCACCCTCTTATTTTTACCCGATTTGCTTCAAACTTCATGTGCATAATGTAGACACATGCCAGATGTAGACCTGTGAAAGGATTATTGATATCTTAGACACTGTTGCCATGGCAATGCATCAAACATTAATATTCCTTTTTTTAAGCTTTTTCATGCTTTTTTATGCTTTCGGGCACTTTTGGGGTTCTTAACGTGCTCGAAAACTCTTGAAACTGTGCACACAGGACAAAACCCGCGGCCATCAGGGCCAGGCTGAAGCTGGTACCCGGGCGTGGCAGGGGGGCTTGACAGCGCCCCCTTGAACGGGTCCGACAATTTGGTCCATATATCCAACACGCTTTACCCTATTTGCTTCAAACTTGATGTGTATAATGTAGACACAAGCCAGATGTAGACCTGTGAAAGGATTGTTGATATCTTAGATGCTGTTGCCGTGACAACGCATCAAACTTTAATATTCTTTTTGGATACTTTTGAGATTCTTAGCGCACTTTTGGGGCCCTTAACATGCTCAAAAACTCTTGAAACTTTGCACACGGGTCAGAAACCGCAGCCATCAGGGCCGGGCTGAAGCTGGTACCCGGGCGTGGCAGGGGGGCTCGACAGCGCCCCCTGGAACGGGGTCCGAAAACTTGGTCCATAAATCAAACAGGCTTTACCCGATTTGCTTCAAACTTGATGTGTATAATGTAGACACATGCCAGATGTAGACCTGTGAAAGGATTGTTGATATCTTAGATGCTGTTGCCGTGACAACGCATCAAACTTTAATATTCTTTTTGGATACTTTTGAGACTCTCAGCGCACCTTTGGGACCCTTAACGTGCTCAAAAACTCTTGAAACTTTGCACACGGGTCAGAAACCGCAGCCATCAGGGCCGGGCTGAAGCTGGTACCCGGGCGTGGCAGGGGGGCTCGACAGCGCCCCTGGAACGGGGTCCGAAAACTTGGTCCATAAATCAAACACGCTTGCATGTAATAATATGAAACTTGTTACACATATAGATCTCATTGATTCATATATCCTTTGTACTTTTACTTTTTACCCCAGCCCAACAGGAAGTCGGCTATTATGGTTTGTTTGAAAGCGTATGCCCCTGGAATTCGATATACTACTCCTAGAGAATTCAACCAATCGCCACGAAACTCAGTCAGCATGAAGTCAAGACATTGAGGATGAAAAATTGCCAGGGGATTTTTGATATCTCGAACGGTTTGGCCGTGGCGAGGAAACAAATTTATGGCGAATAATGGAAACAGGAAGTGTGTTATAACTTCTGCATACATTAACTGATCTTGATGAAACTTCAGCAGTGTGTTCGGTGTAAGTGTCCGATCACATGGATGTGACTATTGTGAGTCAAAGTTAAAGCGCCACCAACTGGCAGCAGGAAGTGTGTCACTTCCTAAATGCTTTGAAATCACCCTCTTATTTTTACCCAATTTGCTTCAAACTTTATGTGTATAATGTAAACACACGGCAGATGTAGACCCGTGAAAGGATTATTGATATCTTAGATACTGTTGCCGTGGTAACGCATCAAACTTTAATATTCTTGTTTGATGCTTTTGATGCTCTGAGCCAATATGGCAAGCCGTTTTAACATTTAATCATTTTAACATACTAGTCTCTATTTTCATGCTACTAGTACTTATTTTTTAGATACTAGTATCTATTCCATTAAGTACTAGTACTTATTCATTAGCGACTAGTGCTTATTCTTTAGATACTAGTGCTTATTCTTTAGATTTTCTTTTGAATACGTATTAGTAGCTAATGAATAAGTACTAGTATCTTTTAATAGTTACTATTATCTAAAATGTCATTTTCTCTCTCTCTCTCTCTCTCTCTCTGAGCCAATATGGCAAGCCGTTTTAACATTTAATCATTTTAACATACTAGTCTCTATTTTCATGCTACTAGTACTTATTTTTTAGATATTAGTATCTATTCCATTAAGTACTAGTACTTATTCATTAGCGACTAGTGCTTATTCTGTTTAGAATATTCAAAGTGCTTATTCAATTTGTATGCTTATTTATATTTTCAGAGCAGAAAATCCGATTTTTCTGCTTATTCAATATTGCATCTAAAATGTAAGTGACTTGACGTGTGTGTGTGTGTGTGTGTGTGTGTGTGTGTGTGTGTGTGTGTGTGTGTGTGTGTGTGTGTGTGTGTGTGTGTGTGTGTGTGTGTGTGTGTGTGTGTGTGTGTGAGAGAGAGAGAGATTGTGTCTGTTACAGTGACAAGAGTTTTTAAGCCTTGTCTTTTTGGATATATATATATTTTTTATTAAAAAAAATGTGCATACAACCCATGTATTTTAAATGTATTGTTTGCTTTAAATTAAATTAAGATTGTATATTTGGTAATTGAACCTAAATAAATGTAAAATGAATGTGCTATATTTCAGATCAATATATTTGTTTTCCTTCATTTTAATCAACACTAACTTTATTCTCATCTGAATTATAAATAACTTATTTCTGTATAAAATAATAAATCCTGAATAATCCAGACCAACCAGAGCACACTATTTCTACAACATCATCAGTGCTGAAGCGGGACTACCAGAGCCGTTCGGCAGATAGCGAGCAGATATTTTGTCACGTCGTGCACAATAACCCTAAAGGGACCAGGGTGGCGGTGCCACCGGCTTTATATATATATATATATATATATATATATATATATATATATATATATATATTATATATATATATATATATATATATATATATATATATATATAAATATAGCTGCGAGCAGCGATGAAGGGCCAAAGCCGGCGGTACCGCCACCCTGGTGCACCAGGGTTGCGGTGCCACCGGCTTGGGCCCGTAATCGCTGCTCGCAGCTATATTTAGAATTGTTTTCTGTTATTTAGTTGGAGAGTGATCGCCACACATTGTATTTATTGTTTTTTATTTAGTCAGCGTAGTTTATTTAAGGCGGCGTATACACTGAAGTTTTCGGGTTTTGTTTCTGCATTTTTCAGGTAGTTTTAGAGGTTTGGGTAAAATAGTTATGGGAATTATGTTTTGATTATTTCATTGATTTGGCTACACTCTTGTTTTCTTACTTTACGGTTTCCTTTCACATTTTATAATTTTTTCATGTTTTGTGACGTCATTCATACCTTTTCAAATTAAACGTTTTCAACGTAACTCTGGTATTCCTGGTTGTTTCTGCTACTTGCACACATGGCAACAGTATCTCACGTAAGTGTTGCGCAATCATCCCGTTTACATCTTAAACTCGTAACAGTTACATAGTGCATAACTTACATTTCACAGGTATATTATCCATCTGTAAATGTTAGAAAATAGTGCAAATATATTTCTAACATTTAAGGAGTGCTCTTAAAGTTTTAAACTTAGTCGAAATGGATGCTTTTTATCTTTTTGCTTTATGGCTTGTGATGTACTGGATGGCCGCCGGTAATATGTATGGGGCTTTATGCCAAATTAGGACAACAAGAGAGACATTGCTGCAGCTCAAGAACAAGAACAGTAACCCAGCTCGGGAAAACTTAATGCTGGATGTCCCAAATATTATCCGAAGGGATTATCAGGAAGCATGGGGCACAGTTAAGAAAAGGAAAAGGGGTAAACGAGGCGGCGTAAAAACTCGCCTGAAGAAACAGCGCTTCAACCGGGCTCCTTTGCCGTCGATGATTATGGGAAATGTACAATCACTTAGAAATAAAGTGGACGAGCTTCAAGGAAATGTCCGCTACCAAAAGGATTTCATGAACTGCTGTATTATGGCATTTACTGAAACATGGTTCACAGAGCGTGACCGGGACGTTGATTTGTGTATGGATGGATTCGGAGCCCCCCTTCGTTTGGATCGACTATCAGAGGTGACGGGGAAAACCCAAGGAGGAGGGGTATGTTTGTACGTCAATAAGCGGTATTGCTCATGTGTTACTGTCAGAGAGCGTATTTGTACACCTGATGTAGAACTTTTATCGGTGTCCTTGAGACCGTTCTATCTACCTCGAGAGTTCCCTCAGATTTTTATTACAATTGTTTACATTCAACCGAAGGCGAACCCCGCATCGGCTACTAGTACAGTATTTGATGTTGTACAGAGGTTACAGTCAATCTCACCGGAGGCACCAAATTTCATTCTTGGGGATTTTAATCATGTATCCTTAAAACAGACTCTTAAAACTTTCCATCAGTATGTCTCCTGTTCGACCAGACGGGGCAAGACTTTAGATCTGTGTTATGGATCGGTGAGAGGTGCATATAAATCTGTACCCTTGGCACCCTTGGGCTCGTCAGATCACAATTGTGTACATTTGCTGCCTACATATAAGACTGTTTTAAAAAGGGAGAAAACTGTGACCAAGGACATTAGAGTGTGGTCAGAAGATGCTGTGTCCTGTCTACAAGACTGTTATAGCTGCACAGACTGGAACATTTTTAAACAAGACTGTGGTGACGATTTGGACTCAATGGTTGATGTTACATGTTCATATATGGCTTTTTGCAGGGACATGATAATTCCATGTAAAAAGGTAAAAATCTATTCGAACAATAAGCCCTGGGTTACTAAATCAGTAAAGTCCTGTTTACAAAGGAAAAAAATTGCATTTAAACACGGAACAAATATGGACTTACATGTGGCCACTAAGGATTTGAAGATTGAAATTCTTAAAGCTAAACAAAGTTATAAGGAAAAATTAGAAAATAAGATGGCATCCAAAAATCCTGGCTCAGCATGGGCAAATATGAAAACCATAGTAGGCCTTCAAAACTCAAACTGCAGTAATCAGAATCAGATTATTTTAAATGGTTTTAGTTCTGATTTTGAACTAGCAAATGCACT
Organism: Chrosomus eos; assembly: GCA_036326025.1. NCBI lineage: Eukaryota > Metazoa > Chordata > Actinopteri > Cypriniformes > Leuciscidae > Chrosomus > Chrosomus eos. Next base: position 997,426 of record JAZAVI010000008.1, on the reverse strand, counting down.
AAACGATTTTTACTGTCGTTTTGACAATTTGAATTTTAGTAAAGAAATCCAGGAATTGAGCGTTAAGTTAATGGATGATCAGCATTTTAACATTGACCTTCAGGATGTTGAAAAAGCTTTCAGAGGTGTTAAGGCAAATAAAAGCCCAGGTCCTGATGGCATTTGTGGCACTCTATTAAAGTCATGTGCAAAAGAATTGAGCCCCGTATTTCATGAAATTTATAATAAGTCTCTGAAGACACAACATGTACCGATCCTTTGGAAGGATGCGGTGGTCATTCCTGTCCCTAAATGTAGAGACCCTAAGATGATAAATGATTTTAGGCCGGTCGCTTTGACTTCCGTTTTAATGAAAATCCTTGAGAAATTAGTACGGTCTGAGATTTTGAGGTGGACAGAACATCAATTGGACCCTATGCAGTTTGCATATAGACCTCACAGAGGAGTACAGGATGCTACAGTCACAATGTTAAATTTGCTATTAGGACACTTGGATGGACAGAGGACACATGCTAGACTTTTATTCGTTGACTTTTCTTCGGCGTTCAATACAATTCAACCACACATTTTAATTAAGAGGCTTTTAGATCAGTTTGTGTTAAGCAATAATTTGATTGGTTGGATTTTGAATTTCTTAACTAATAGAACGCAAAGAGTAAAAGTTAATGGTGTCTTATCTGAACAGATGAGTTCCTCTACAGGGTCTCCTCAAGGATGTGTGCTGTCCCCACTTTTATTTATTTTATATACTAAAATGTGTCAAAGCATGTATGAGTAGTGTTGCACGGTGTACCGATACTTCAAAAGTATCGCGATACTCGGAAATTAAAAACGTCACGATACCTAAATTTATTAGTATCGATACTTTTTTCTCCTCACGCACGCAGCAGAAGAAGCTGCAGCTCTCATGTGACAAACACTACAGCGAATTTTTGTCCCGCCAAAGTCTTATTTGATTGGTGAGTAATGTAACTTACTTGCGCGTGTGACAGGGCGAGTAATGTAACTTAGATGCGCGTGTGACAGGGCGCATGTCTAACTGGAGAGAGAGAGAGAGAGAGAGAGAGAGAGAGAGAGAGAGAGAGAGAGAGAGAGAGAGAGAGAGAGAGAGAGAGAGAGAGAGAGAGAGAGAGAGAGAGAGAGAGAGAGAGAGAGAGAGAGAGAGAGAGAGAGAGAGAGAGAGAGAGAGAGAGAGAGAGAGAGAGAAGAGAGAGAGAGAAGAGAGAGAGAGAGACCCCTGCATGGTCGCGCGCGCACGCACTCTATCTGCGGAGCCAGGCGAAAGTAAACAAGGCTTCCGTCTCAAAACTAAGCGCTGTCTTGCTGTCTCCCACATATTAATCAAAATAAATCGACACGATGGTATGGTCTGAAAACTAAATTTTCATGTGGAGCATTCGGAGATTTGTTTTCCTGAATTACCGCTGGGTGTGAATTGTGCTAAAATATGTTGCCTTAATTATCTTCTCTGAAAAGCGTTCCGCACATTCAGCTGATATAAACCACACTTTAAATAAACGAAAACAAACCTATCCAGTGATGATGTTTTCTGTGATGAGACAAATCTTGTGGGATGTCCTAAACTGCGGGGATAATCACACAACGCGCACACGTCCGATAATGACACGTCTAATTCGCGAACTAATGACTCATTTGAACCGATTCGTTTTAATGAATGGTTTAAACAACTGATCTGTCCAACACTGAACTCACGAGACATCTGAATCGGTTTATAACTAATTGGTAACACTTTACAATAAGGTTTCATTTATTACATAAATTACATAAAAATACAGTTTGCTTACTCAAGTGTAAGCTTTAAAACAAATAAAACCACTTGTTAGCATGAGACTACTTTTTTCCACACACTGCTATCAGGAATCGATAAGAGAATCGATAAGAGAATCGTTAAAGAATCGGATCGATTAGCAGAATCTTCAGTGGCATGGATATTGATAAAATCTTATCAGTTCCTGTTAACTCTTATGTTGCTTATGATAACTGAGATAATGGTGCTAAATTTATTATTTTTTTACCTTGAATGTCATTGCTCTAATTTATTTTTTATATTTTTTTTCAAATGTTTAACATATCTGCTGTTCATATGTTCATTTATTAGTGTGGTGTGTATGATTAGAATGTTGTCCCGGTTTTAAAATAAAGCACAGCAATGATATTTGAGAGTGTTTCTCCCTTTTCAGGAAAAGTATCGAAAAAGTATCGAAATCGCAATACTTGACTTGGTATCGGTATCGAAACAATAATTTTGGTATCGTGACAACACTATGTATGAGAACAGATTTATTATAAAATATGCGGATGACTCAGTAATTTTGAGTTTACTTAAGGAGAATGAGACCTCACATGGTCCAATTATTGAGCATTTTGTCAACTGGTGTGATGAATCTTATTTACAGTTAAATATATTAAAGACCAAAGATATGCTCATCGATTTTAGGAAAAGTACTCATCCAAGTGATCCTACTTTAATTAAAGGCCAAAAAATAGAGTATGTACAATCATACAAATACCTTGGGACCATAATTGATGAGAAACTAAATTTTGAAGAGAATTGTGAGGCTCTGAACAAAAAGGGGCACCAGCGTTTGTACTGCCTAAGGAGATTATCTGTTTTTAATCTTGATAAAACAATAATGAAGATGTTTTATCATGCTTTTATAGAATCTGTTTTGTCATTTTCCATTTTAGTATGGTACGGTCATATATCCTTAAAGGCAAAAAATCAGCTAGACCAGATAGTAAAATGGTCTGGCCGTTTTATAGGCGAGTCAAAACCAGGAGTGCCATTACTGTATGCCAAACAATTACAAAGGATGGCCCTTTCAATTTTAAATGATGACTCTCACCCTCTGCGAAATGAGTTTCAATTATTACCGTCTGCGAGGAGGTACAGAGTCCCTAGGTGTAGAACGAAAAGATATAAAAGCAGCTTCGTAACAAACGCGATTGATATGCTTAACAAATTGTAGAGGTGTTTTTCAGATATGTACTAGGGGTCTTATGATTTTATGACGTTAAAAAGATCATATGAAATGCTCTTGAGAGCACTTTATTTTATGAGAGCACTTCATTAAGGTTTATGAGTATTTATTTATCTGTCCTGTGTAGTGTAGTGTCCTGTGTTTTGTGTTTTTTGTTACTGGATGCCACAGAATGTCATTGCACTGTAAATCAAATTTACCTACGGGTATAAATAAAGTAAACAAACAAACAAACAAACAAATATGTCCATTTTGCTGCTAAACTTAACATTGAACGAGTGTTGCTGCGCACCAAAGGTCCACAATAGTTCTGACTAAAATATATATTTTGCTTGGAAAATTATAATGCAAGATTTTATAACACCCGAAATATCTTACTATAATAATTTATCTTTAGGATATTGGAAAAGTTGCGGTGAACTTTTAGCTCATTACACTCATATATTTTATACTTGTAAAATAATAAATAAATAAAAATGTGACAGAAGTAATTCAGGGAAGCCTTTATGAAACTAAACATAATAAAGATACAACATATAGTTATGGATATAGGATGCTACTTAAAGATTGAGTTTATTTTTTTTAGAATACTTAGAATGACAGCTTTTAATGCAAAAATGTTTTGTAGATAGCAAGAATGTTTTAAATGATTGGTTAGATTTAGTTTCCAAAGTACACTATGGAGAAGATAACATGCCATTAAGAGCAAAAGTATACATTTTGAAAAGATATGGGCAACTCTAAAATCAAAGAATATTCCATAAAATAAAGGAATACATATTACATTAATTACCTTTTTATATAACCCTCCCTCCATTTTATTTATTTAATATTTATATTTACTTATTTAATATTATTATTATTTGATATTTAAATAATATTACTTGAATAACTTAAGAATGATGTGTCATTATAAGAGTTTGATTTAAATAAGTGAATGTTTATTTTTTTTGCTGAATAATGGCTTTTTGTGATCAGGCTTTTATTCTAATCTTGTTGAACAGCCCTCATGTCATGTTAGAGAACAGATTTAACTGAGATCAGTATGGTCTTATAAACACAATTTGACTTATTAAATGGCCCTATTATGCTCCATTTTGAAAATCAATCACTTATCAGTTTTTCATTCCAGTCTGATCACATTATTATGAAAATATTTGCACGGTGGAATGCTTGAGGTAAGATGACGTCTTATATCAGCCTTTTTCAGAAATTATATTCTGTCTGTGCCATCATGACTTCCTTGCTTGCCTTCATCACTTTCGCTTTTATTCTTGTGCAATAACTCGCTCGCTAAACTGAGCAGCCAATCATAGTTCTCTTACTAACTGCCTAAATGCCAATTCAACATGATGAATTGGCCCGAATATTCGTTTATTTAAATTCTGTTTAACAAGTTTACGTTTTTGTCACCATTTCTGAACAAGCTTACGATACGGCAATATACAAAAGCTTACAATATATGTTAAAGTTCTCTTTTAGTAGAGAACATAAAAAAAATGTGTAAACCAAAAAAATATAAAGAACAAAAGCTTTTAAGCTCAAGCAGCACGAACGAAAAAAAACCCCTAATAAAGCAGACTTGTCGTATAGAACGAACACACACACTCAAGTCAGCAGCATATGATTATCGTGTTTATATTGTTTCATGTTTATGTTGAGAAAATCAATAATATCGACATGCTCATTTAAAAATGTCTTAGTGCGACTGGTACAAAGGTCTCATCCCCAAAGAAGTAAACCAAAAGGTAATACAGTTTTGAGATATCTTACGTACATGCAAATAGCATCCTGCCCTCAAAAGGTGTAAAATCTGGGGACCATAATTAACCTCAGTTTAATATGATATTACTTAAATTAAGTGTATGTGGGAAACCATGGGATGACCAAACCAAAGCTACAGAGATGTATAATGGTCGGCTTATATCTGAAGTAGTGGTCATGGCCTCTGTCTAAAGAAAACTTTACTTTAATTCAAGTGTATAGGCCTACAACCGAGGGGGCTATACAAAAAATATCTTTGATTGTGTAAGCGTGAATGCGACCATCTAAGGTATTAAGCCAATTACCTCTGTTAAGTGACCCAAAGCTGGCGAGTCTGTGATCGTGGGCCTGCATAATATATTAAGTAGAGGTCGACCAATTGATCGGCCGGCCGATTAATCTGATTTTTGTCATTTTTGAACGAATCGGCATCAGACGATTCTGCCGCAAATCAGGCCGATTAATAGGCAGGCGCAACTGCAGACAGCTAAGCGTTGATGTGGAACACGTGAAACTGCCTCTTGCAGTAAGCAGATTGTCAGTCCCCCCTCTGCCCGCCATTTAACTTGATGGTTTGAAGAAATTATCATTATCAAATATTGAAGCGAACGTAAACTGAAAAGTATCTCATCTCTCAGTTTAGTACTCGTGTTTTGTGTGTGTGTCTAGTTACACGCATCTAGATCGCTGCGTCTCACAGTGCGCGAATAGTAGGCTACTGTCATGTCTTCTTGATCATAAATGGACATATTCACATATTATATTCACATATTCAATGGCCATATCAAGTTTGTACGATATATTGTAGCCTCGCGCTCGATTGGCCCAAAGTCTGGGATCCGACCAGCGCAGAAGGTCTTAATGTGTTACTGTCTTTTTCTTGAGGCAAAGTATTTTTGATTAAATGCAATACATTTGTATGTATTATCTCGTTGTTTCATCTGACTCCATAAATTAAAAGGTTTAATGATATCCGTGCATCATTAAATGAGAGCGACTGTTTAACTATTCCTTTTAACACTTTGATGAAAATAATGTCAAAGTCAGGTAAATGTATCATGCCAATTTCATAATTATTTCAAAGATAATCGATACAAAACATAAAATGCTCTGGAATAATGAGAAGAGATGCAAACCCAACATTAAGATACATGATGCTAAGAGATTACTCTTAAAGGAACACTTCGACTTTTTTGGACTTTGGCTTATTCACCATATCCCCCAGAGTTAGACAAGTCCATACATACCATTTTCATCTCTGTGCGTGCCTGAACTCTGTCTGACGCACCCACCACTAGCCTAGCTTAGCACAAAGACTGGAGGTAAATGGCTCCAGCTAGCATACTGCCTAGAGTCCTGCACGGGGCAAAACATCCAGCCCTAACCGAGACCTGGCCCGTGGTGTTCAAGCCCTAATCCGGCCCCAGCCTGAAAACGTCTGCAATTTTTCAGCCCGAACCCAACCCGGGACCAACATCAATATCACTGAGCTCTCTCTGATGCGCGCTGTCTCTGCTAGACGCACACACATACACACACACGCTACTAGGTAAAATTTTATTATAGGCCTCAAACATAACTAACACCACCGACAATCATGCCCACAAAAATTAATACAGACTGTCCATTACAGAGAAGCATAAGCATGCCGTAGAGAATATTGTATAGCCAAATGTGATGCAGCTGTAAATAAAGATTTACGGCCAACCTTTTTTTGATGTCAAGTAACTTTACTGAAGAACAACGTTTCAAAGAACTCTTCGCCAACTGGCTAACATTAAATAATAATACAGATATAATAAAGTACTGATAAAGATAAAATAAAGAACTGGGTAGGTTCATTCACTGTCTATTCACGATTGTTGTGAAGAAAAATAATAGCATCCACTGTTGAAGGCTTCAGGCTCATTGTTTGTTGTGGTAATCAAATTAAAACTCTTTCAAAATGCAGCTTTTCCTGAAGTTTTTGGAACTTTTAGTAACTCCTTAAGCTCAAACTTGATTCAAAAACTCCCTGATGCTCTCCATGGTCAACTGTCTAATGCATTGCACGCGCGTCGTGTTACTCGCGTGATCGCATATTGCGTTGCATATTTATTATATTATCAATATAACAATATTTCATACAGTAGCCTACGCTCTGCATGTATATTATGGGCACGATGAAAGGAGAAAAGCTAAATGAGCCTGAGTCCGACTAAAGCCCAATCTGTAAAAAATAAATAAAAAAATTGACTCGACTGCTCCCAATAAGTGACAAAATAACGCCAACATTTTCCTTTTTACATGTTGTGATTTGTATAGTCACAGTGTGTACAAATAACATGGTCACAAACAATTATTCTGAGGCACTCAAAATGAATATAAATTTAAAAACCCTTTATTTAGACTTGGCTATCCATTAAAAAACATATGCCAACATGTTTCGACCTCTCTGGCCTTCTTCAGGGCAAATTCAAAATGGCAGTCCGTAGACTGCATGCTGTAGATCTGCATGCTGTCACATGACCTTAGAAGCATAGGTGCTCATCTGCACATATCACCTGACAGAGAACTATTACAAGAAGTTATTTTACATAAGACAAGTCACATCCTCACAACAGGACAGTTTAAAACATCAATATAGCAATATATGGATACATATAGCAAGAGGTTACTTTATATGACTAATTACAGAAAAATGTTACAAAAAAATGTTACATTTAAATGTTACATTTAAGTAAAAAATTTAAGTTCATTTCATGCTCTAATAAATCTATGCAGTAGGGCTGGGGTAAACGATTATTAACTAAACGATTAGTTGGGCGATTATTTTATCGATTAGTCGACTAATCTAACGACTAATTGGGCGATTAATATAAAGATTATTTTTCTATTTTTTTCTAATAAAAAACATAATGTATCTCAAATAAATACGAACTAGCGTACTGAATCATGATACGGTAGCTGGCTAACGTTAGTCTGTTACCGTAATTCCTCAAATAAAAACCGGTATTCAAATAAACGCCGGGCCTCTGATAGTGGCCGGGTGCGTGGTCAACGCGGACAAATAAAGGCCGGTCTCAAATTAAGGCCGGGGAAAAATTAGTGTACACTCAAAGACGGACGTGCTCAGCGCTTGTCATATATCACAACTATTCAGTGTTTTAACCACATGTTTATTTTAGGTTTCAGACATTTAAATAGATAAGATTTATAGCAAAACAATACATTTGTAGTTTGTAAAATACACAATGGTGTCTATGGAAGCAGCAATAATCCATTCAAATATATTTTGCGACGTGTTTTATTCATATCAGATACACAGTGTAAGTATAAAGTTTACTCTATTCTTCTCCCAGTTCGCCGGCCACTTACTTTCATGCATTTCGGGAGAAACTGAAGAATTCACGCGCTGTGTAACGTAATAAATCCGACAGGAATCTGAACTGCGGTGCCGATCTCACGTTACAGATCAGAATCAATTATAAAGGGTTTTAAACGACAAAACAAACTCACTTACACTGATTTGAGAGTCAGAATATAAGATAGTTGATGACATGGTAAGCAAGTTTGTTAATATTTAGAAATAAAAGCGCTACATCTGTCATACAGCGCTATTTTGGCTGTGGTGAACACGTGCCAAGCATGACGCGTCACCATGGAAACTTGGCTGGCGGGCGGGCGGGGATCGCGAATTAGAAATAAAGGCCTGCCTCTAATAAAAGCCTGCTTCAAATAAAAGCCGGCCACCATCTGCAGTTCAGGTAAATAAAGGCCCCGGTCTTTATTTGAGGAATTACGGTATGTATTTGAACACCGTCATTAGAACTCTATAACCGCCAAAACCGTGTTATTAAAATATTTTGTACAAACATTTTTTATCATAGAGAATGTTTAAATACTAATATCAGCTTACGAGGGAAACGGAGGCGGAGTTAGTGGTGCTTCTGCTCCTGCTGGAGATGATTCAGGAGAGTCTGTTCCCCTTTATCGATCAGAGCGCGCGCTGACACGGAGCAAAGCCTTGTTTATACTTGACGCGTCCGCACGAGCGTGCGGCAAATATGACGCGTTGGGTGCGCAAGACCGGCAAAACCCCATATCGCGTGCACGGCTTCTTTTGTAACAGCGCGCGCGGCGCCGCGTCCGCGGATGAACGACTGCAAGCCGGATCTGCCCGAGCCGTCTCACCGCACCCAGTTTGCGCGTCTAAATTGCAAAGGTTTTTTTTTTTGTTAAGGATTTGTTTACTGTGTGTGATTCATTTAATGGAGAGCACATTCACTTCTAGTGGTCTTCGTCCTCCATTCTGCAATGTTTCGGTCTCCCACGTGTGTTGGCGAGCTGTACTGCCGGAAACGGTGCAAAAAATAAATAAATGAAGAAGCGTCGACGCAAAAATATGGCGTCGACGTAATTTTGACGTCGAAGCGTCGACGTCATCGACGCGTCGCTACAGCACTACTATGCAGTCTCAGATGTTGAATACTTTTACAATTTCTATATTTTACCGCTTTTCACATCAAGATACAATTTTAAATATTCATAGACAGATACATAGAGCAAAACATTGACATGTGCATATAGTCAGTTACAAGAAAGGAGAAAAATCCAATTCCAAGTTTAGACCTGGGTATTGACTGGCTTTTAAAGTATAAATCCAAAAAGATTCTCTTTGCAATTTTTTTTTGAGTCTATCTCCCCCTCTTGGTGATATTTTAACATGTTCTATCCCAAATATTTTTAGAGTATCGCTACTTCCGTGATTCACCTCTTTATAATGTAGAGCCATAGGATACTGGTGGTTGCTTGTTCTTAAACAGCCACAAGGACATTCAAGTCTATAGACAACGAATGAGGTATTGCAATTAATAAATGAGTGTATACTCTATTTGCGATTTGATGTCACATCTGTAAAAATATTGGTCTTGACCATATTACTACAGTGATTACAGTTTTGGTCTAAACTTGGAATTGGATTTTTCTCCTTTCTTGTAACTGAATTTATGCACATGTCAATGTTTTGCTATATGTATCGGTCTATATGAAAATTTAAAATTGTATCTTGATGTGAAAAGCGGTAAAATATAGAAATTGTAAAAGTATTCAACATTTGAGATTGCATAGATTTATTAGAGCATGAAATGAACTTAATTTTTTTACAATGTAACATTTTTCTGTAATTAATCATATAAAGTAAACTCTTGCTATATGTATCCATATATATTGAAGTTTTCAAACTGTCCTGTTGTGAGGATGTGACTTGTCTTATGTAAAATAACTTGTAATTGTTCTCTGTCAGGTGATATGTGCAGATGAGCACCTGTGTTTCTAGGTCATGTGACCACAAACAAGTGTTCAAGTGTTCCTTTAAGTAACAGTCACTCTTAGCATCATGGGCCAACTTGAGTTACAAAGGCCCCTTTGCTGCATTCCATTATATAGACAGAACCTATTTCACATAGAAACATGTGCTAACAATGGAAATTTGCATTCATAGGTTACACCTTTTGGGGGGTAGGAGACCATTTGTCTAGAGACTAGAGTCTAGTGCCAGTTATCTCTAATCTCTTAAAAACCTTATTACTTTTTGTTTTACTTATTTGGAAATGAGACATTTGTACCAGTCGCACTGAGACATTTCAAATGATACCAAACCTGTATAATACTCTGTGTGATAATCATTCACATTAAACTATGTATTTTCTTGGGTGAATACAGGTGATCGGAGCATGAGAGAGAGGGGGTGAGGGATGAGGGAATGAAATGGAGATTAGGATGACTCAGAGGTAAGACTTTTGTCTCAAATAGTGAGTTCAAATGTCCCTCCTTAACCAGATTGTCCGGCATTTTCTAATTTCTGAAGTCTTACAATATCAGTATGATTTCAATAAACAATATGGAATGAGACAATACTGTTGTTTCTCAATATACCCTACAGTAGTTTTATATGAGCGCATCTGAAAAATAGCAGATAAAGCAGTGAGCTGGTGCAGGGAAAGTGCATTATCCAATTCATCCCAAGCATGAGACAAGCATTGCATGAGACAATCAGGCATGTGATTGGCTAAGGACAAAAAATCAGGAAAATATACTGAGTATATGATAGATACGACAGAACAAAAAAAGGCTATTAATAATCTTTCATTGCGCAAAAGTATTATGATATGATTATGAAAGGCTCCGATACAGTGCGGCACAAAGTGCTTATGCGCATCCCGAGCGCAGAATGACGCGCCTGAAGCAACACGAGTCACAGCACCAGCGCGTCGAGTCGAGTCCGCATTGAAAAGTTAAAAGCACAAAGGAAATACATATCGATGTAGTGTATTATACAGTATCTATCCATGCAATAGTTTATTGAGCCTTTTCTTTTAACAGTTTTAAATCTTACTGAGCGCGAGTGAAGAGTGGCGGCTATTCATAGATTTCATGTGACGTCACACAGTGGAGCGGCCGCCATTTGTAGGACCGAATTGCAACATGCCGTCTATCTGCTGTGCAGTAAACTGTGATAATAGGGCATAACTGTGGGGCATTTAATACAACACTAAATCATAAATCAGATAAACCTGTATAACAGTGTTGTGCCTGAACGTGTTCAATTAACGATAGTTCATGAACTCGTTCATATTTTGGGCGAACGTGAACTGAACGTACTGAATTACTGCCTGATGAACGTTAAGCCTGTTTTATGCTTCTGCGTCGAATCGACGGCGTACCCCCGCAGAGACTTCTGCGTCACCGCGAACCCCTCTCCGACCCCTACGCCGTAGCTCGACGTGCACCTCCAAAAAATTGTAACTACACGTCGAGGCGACGCAGACCGCAAGGGCTGTGATTGGTCAGATGCACCGTGATGCAACGCAACCTGACGCAGAACCATAAAACGGCAGCGACGCCGTAGGAGTGACGACGTAGCTACGCCGTGGAGTTGACGCAGAAGCATAATGAGGCCTTTACTGTGAACGCACGCTCGCTCAGTTTACTTCGTTCAATAGGGTGCCAGATTTCTATAGAGCCTTCCAGGCGAAAACCCAGCTAAAACACACCATAAACTGGCCTTTATATGTAGCTAAAAAAAACACCCAATCTGGCAACATCAGCCACACCCACAAGACTGTGCGGTGTGCGCGAGTCGCGAGAGAACACTGTATCTGCACCACTGATCCACAGTCAACAAGCACTTTGATCACTTGATTTCAAAAACAACACATTTCAGCGTGTTAGATCACCTCTTATTTTACTTTTATTTATGTGTATTTGGTACATCCGTGCCGCGAGATGTTTCAAAAGTGGACATGGAGAGGGATTGTGGACGAGGTAGATGTAAATGTCAGCAAACGTAAAATTTGGCCAGTTTTTACTAGACTTTAGTGGAGTCAGCAGTTCATTTAACAGTAAATACGGATCTATACCTAAAGTATCTATTTTATTTAAATACCGTTGCTTTTCATCTGTGCTATTTAAGTGTGCAACATCTTTCCGATCAACAGGGAGAGATTATGCGATTTAACGCAAAGGTCCTAAAGATGGCGGCCACAACAAAAAAGTCACGTGACTGAAACCCATGAATAGTGCTCTCCAGTGTTGTGATCCAAGTTAACAGACACACGGTAGAAAGGAACATGATTAAGGTACAGCAATACAGTCCAGCAAGATAGTCATTTTATGCGAAACCATAGAGCTTTATTTACAGATCAAGTATAATAATATACACCCCCACCCCACTTCTTTTTTTTCTTTCTTTTTTTCTTTTTTTTTTACAGATCTGCATGATTCACGTAGGTCATATTTTCAGGTCGGAAAAATCACATCCCTGTTAAATTAAAATGGCCCCATCAGATGCTCTGACAGAGATACATGTGCTGACTGACAGATAGATACTTGCACTGTTTAATGTGTTTAAGATGTAGTGCTTTCCTCAGTGCATAACTTTCATTTCACAGGTGTATTCTTCATCTGTAAATGTTAGAAATATTTCCATTTTGCTGTCAAGAGTGAATCTCGGCTAAACTTCAAAGATTTCCATGAACGAGCACCGCCGCACGCATGAGCAAAAAACAGACTGAGCAAAATAGAATTAGGAGCACAATAATTAAAAAAATATATATATATATATATATATACATATTGCTAAAATATTTTTTGTTGAACAATAAATGTGCCATATGTAGAATTTTAAACCTACAAGCAGGTTATTACATATAACGTATTATTATATAATTTATTTTATGTAAGTTTTGTGCACTCATTTTTTTTTATTATTAATTTAAAAGTTTATTTGACAGTCTAGATGAGTGGTAAGCAACAGGTGGCCTGCCAGCAATAATATCTGCCCCGCGTCTGCAGGCAGATTATTTTGATAGTGGCTGGTTAATCTGAAATAGATCTGTCATGACAGCAACAGTTACTCCCAATAACTTCGTCTTTATGCCTGGCGCACACTACAGGATTTTAGGCCAATTGTTCCCCTCCCGAGAATCAGAGAAAAAAATCTTGCCGAGGACATTGATCATTTCCACTAGGAAAGCACTACAGCCTTTGAAACAGGAAAAAATACTTTAGGGGAATTACTGTATTTTTTTCTTGAACTTATTAGTTTATTGTACGTACAGTAAGGGAGTTATTGTGGAAATTTCACCTGTAGTAAGTCAGTCTGATCAATAGGAAAGCACTACAGCCTTTGAAACAGGAAAAAATACTTTAGGGGAATTACTGTATTTTTTTCTTGAACTTATTAGTTTATTGTACGTACAGTAAGGGAGTTATTGTGGAAATTTCACCTGTAGTAAGTCAGTCTGATCATCACTAGGAAAGCACTACAGCCTTTGAAACAGGAAAAAATACTTTAGGGGAATTACAGTAATTTTTTTCTTGAACTTATTAGTTTATTGTACGTACAGTAAGGAAGTTATTGTCAAAATTTCACCTGTAGTAAGTCAGTCTGATCACTAGGAAAGCACTACAGCCTTTGAAACAAGAAAAAACACTTTAGGGGAATTACAGTAATTTTTTCTTAAACTTATTAGTTTATTGTACATACAGTAAGGGAGTTATTGTCAACATTTCACCTTTAGTAAATCAGTCTGATCACTAGGAAAGCACTACAGTCTTTGGAATATAAATATAAAAAAACACTATATGTTAATTAAAGTTTATTACATAAACATATGTAATAAAAACATGTAATAATGTGTATTACATAAATATATTTGATAATTGTACAGTAAGGGAGTTATTGTCAAAATTCCACCTGTAGTAAGTCAGATCTGGTCACTAGGAAAGCACTACAGCCTTTGGAACAGGAAAAAATACTTTAGGGGAATTACTGTAATTTTTTTATTAATATATTTGTATATTGAACGTACATTAAGGGAGGTACTGTCAAAATTCCACATGTAGTAAGTCAGTCTGGTCAGTAGCAACATACTACAACCTTTGGAACATGACAAATAACATTGTTTTAATATTTTAATCTCCTCAAAAATCTCCTTTCCTTCGGGTTTGCACTTTGCAGATGGTCCCTTCTTAGCAGCCTGCGCATAGAGATCAATGTATTTTGTCCAGTGCGAGGGAAAGATCGTTTTGAGGAAATGTATGTTGTAGCTTCTGGTGTTTTATCTGTAGTTATATGTGATATTGTGTTGTGTGTAGCAACAACGTTTAGTTCACGAGTTATTGAACGCGGAAGTCCGCGAATGTGTGAATAATATGCGAATATAAAACCAACTTTACCTAAGTAAACAGAGAGACTTAGGAGAAGCTTCTTCCCTCAGGCCATCAGCCTCCTAAACTCGGTCTCTTAACATCATCTGTAGTCCTACTCTGGATATCAATATCTGGACTCAACACTGATTGCTTTATTATAATGCAGCTACTTTTCTTGCATCTTTTTGCATTTTACACTGCTGCTATGTAACTAGTTACCATTGTCTGCACATTTCTGTATGTAAATATTACCAGTTTAGCCTATATTACAGATTTATATTAATATAAATTTTATCTTATTTATTTAAATTGTTAATTTATGTTTAGTATTTTATAATATTGCACTATCTTGGAGTGGACCCTATTTTACATTTCACTACAGGTTGTATATTCTGTATAACGGTGTATGTGACAAATAAAAATCTTGAATCTTGATAAAATCAGTAAAGTAAGCCTGCTGTTTCCGGTTTAAAAGTTAAACCGAAAGTGTTTAAAAAAAGAACATAAGGCGTGCACTTACCGCACAGTAGTAGAAAAATCTGAAAGAAATTGATGGTACTCTTCATAATGTTGTAGATTCCAGCAAAATAAAATGTCGATAGATGTATTATTATTAATACTCGTTCGTAGTTTCTGAACCACACCCACTGACAACGATGACAGTAACAAAACCCACTAAATGCTAACAACGTGATTTTTACAACAACTATGACTGACTAACTTTCACGACGATTTATATGCTACAAAAGAAGTACGTTTTAGTTTTCAAATATGAATAACAGTAGACAAACGCAGATGACTAATGGCGGAGACCATGATATATATGGCGGATACTCTAACACTTTTCTTCTTCTTCTTCTTCTTCTTCTTGTTACTGGCCGCTCACCCCTTAGGAGTATTACCGCCACCTACTGTACAGCCTAAATGGGTGATACCAGAGAATGGCGATAACCGTGTTTTTCTTTTCTTTTTATTTATTTTTTTGTTTTTTTGTTTAATTTTTTTTATTCAACAATTGCACAGTTTACAGGAACGTTCATCTCCATTATAAAAATAATACATTGTGCAGTTTCCAACATTGTGGGTGTTTTAACATAAACAAAACATAACCAGAAGACTCACATCATCACATTTTCCAGGGGAAGTACGGATTTACAAAAAGATATCAAATTGTTTACACACATTCACAGTTTTTGTTGCCTTTTGATTAAGATAATACTTAATTGTGTTGACATATTGCTTGACCTCATTGTTAATACCTTGATTATAATCACTCATTACAGTGGATTCAAATCCACCCCTTCATCGCTAATACTGATTTCCATAATCCAAGATCTTAGTGATTTTTCAGCAGAAAACCTTAAAACCCCATTCCATTCCCCACATTTCAACCTGGTGTATTCCTTCCTGTATTTTCTTAACTACATATTCCACATTTTTCCCACGTTTCCAAAGCACCCATCATCTGCAAACAATGATCTATTCATACCATTATGTACATTCTTAAATATATCATTTATCATAATGGATAAAAAGTGTAGGACTTATAACACTTCCTTGCGGTGTTCCATTTTCTACTTTATGTTTATTTGAAACATCTGTTCCTATTTTAACTTGAATCGATCTTCCTTTTAGGAAATCTAAAATCCAATTAAAAACTGTACCTCTTACTCCCATTTTGTGTTTAATCATTAATCCCTCTCTCCATAACATATCGTACGCCTTCTCAACGTCAAAAAATACTGCTACCAGAGATTCTTTACTTATTTGAGCTTTCCTAATATCCTCTAAACACAACACTGCATCCATTGTACCCCTTCCTCTCCTAAACCCACTTTGAAATTCCATTATCAAACCCTTTTTTTTCTCCAAACAATACATTAATCTTTCATTTACCATTCTTTCCATTAATTTGCAAATATGGTTAATGCTAGGTCTATTAGGTCTATCTAGTTTGATGGGTTACTAGCATCTTTTCCTGGCTTCCTGGCTTCCTTTCTAACTTTCAGGAATTCTTTCTCCTTCCCATATCTTATTAAATAGCATTAGCAATTTTTCCTTAATTTCTATACTTAAATGTTTTAATAGCTTATTTCATCTTGTCCTGGTGCAGTGTTTCTAGTTCTAATTTTAGCTAACGCTCTTTCGACTTTTCCTATATTAAAAGGGTTATTTAGATCGTCCTCAAATACTTTTTTGGTGATAGGCCTATATATTAATTTCTATTTGTGGATGTATGCCTAACCCACCTTCTGCTGGAGCTGCATGTTCAGATCCTCCAGCTTTTGGTCTATCCTTTATATTATTAAGTAAACAAATTCGTTGATCATCATATTTGTTACATTTAAAAAATAAATGCTCGACTGTTTCTAAAACATCACATTCATCACACATACCATTTTCATGGTTTCCCATTATTGCAAGTGTTGAATTTATTCCATGTGTCCTAATCTAGAGATTACATATTCCTTTCTGTAGGCTAACTTCCACAACACTGTTATTTTCCTATTAATTTTGCAATATTATAATACCATCTCCCTGTGCTGCTATTTTCCTTTCCGTTGTTGCCATTTATTTTAATCACTGATTTTACCTGTCTTCTCCCGAATATCTAAGCAATTTCATTAATGTGTAACTCAGTCCTTGAATCCCGTGATTTCTTGTTAATAATCGAAGTGTATATATATACATTTACCAGATTGTTACAATTTGTTATTGCTGTTCAGATCATTGCATTTTGATGTTCATGTCATGTATTTTTACTCAATATGTAATAACTGTTCATTTCTGTTCATTTTTGTTCTGTTACAGTTAGTAACTGAAATTTTGATTAAAATTATAGAATTTAATTAAAAACAGATGATTGAAATAAATGATAAAATCTAAAGACTAACATTTCTCTTTGTAACATCTTGTTCAGGTTTGATTTTAATCATAATGTAACATTACTGAACTTTTTTCAGTACAAAAAATGATAAACTTTGACAAATTATTTAATTTTTTTGTTATAATTGTGATTTTATAATATTTAGATTTGAATCCAACTTGTGAAAAGATAGAATTCAGTTAGTAAAATAGCATATAGTGGAGCTCTATAGCCATCTATTGGTTAAAGTGATTTTTATTTTATTTTAAAAAGGCATTTTCCAAAAAATTAGCAATTTTTTTACATTTAACCTTGTAAAATTATCCATGTTATCCCCATGAAGGAAAGTTTGAAATCTGGGTCTTTTACAAAGTGAATTTTACATAAAATGCTGTTTTTTGTAAAAATAAAATTTAAAAAAAGCCTATTTAAATTTATTTATTTATAGAAATTTAAAAGATATCATAAATCCTCCAAAAACTGCACAAATGTTGAGTAAAAACATTAATAAACAAAGCAAAATTACATTTGTAAAAAAAAAAAAAAAAAAACTATTCTGTTACAAAATGCAATGTTATTGGGTCTCTGGAGACCCCAAAGATAAGAAGTGTAGACACAAATGAAGATAACCAGAGGGTTAACTTTTTATCCAAAATAAATGTTCCTCAATTTATCAACAATAATGGACAAATAAAATAGATAACTTATGTTTAGTTACTTTATAGATTTGTTCTAGCACACATTCAACACTCAGATGTTATTTCATGTTGTGATGTGCTCTTCTGCAATACTTGCTAAAGATTTTCCTGTCAGTATCCAAGCTGAGGTGTAAAGACTATAAATGGAGATGAAAGGCAATACATATTCGAACGCACTTAAGTCCGAATCTCGCGATAATTAATACGTCACCCAGGTAATTCTCGCCTACTCTTTTGGATTCGTACATACTTTTTCGCTCGCCTACTCTTTTTCCCATACTAAATAGTAGGGAAGTATATGTGGTTTGGAACGCAGCCCATAAGTTAAGTTGGAATGTCCACATCAGACATATAACTACTAAAGTCTCCAAAAGCCGTCCCAAAGTTAAACATATTCTTGATTATAATGCACTTCATACCTTGTATTGTTCTTTAATACAGCCATATCTAACCTACTGTGTTGAGGTATGCGTAATAATTATAAAAATGTAATACAGTCACTTTTTTTGTTACAGAAAAGAGCTATACGAAATATACATAAGGCCGCCTATACAAATCCTCTCTTTCTTAAATCAAAGTTATTTAAAATGCAGGATCTTGTAAAATTATATAATGCACAGTTCATGTTTAAAGCTTATCACTATTTATTACCAGTGAATATTCAAAATATGTTTTCTCATAAAGAGCAGTGTTTTGAGAGGATTTGGAAACTTTGCCATACCAATGTTTGTATGTGGGGTTAGGTTGTGGAATAATCTGGGGCTTGAATTAAAGCAATGTCAAAGCATTCACAATTTCAAACGTCTCTACAAACAAAAGGTCTGGTCCCATTACTGTGGCAATGAGGTTTGATTGTATTCATGTGGTGTAGTGTGTTGGATCAGTTATGTACCCTTGTGGTATTCCTTCTACCATTGTTGGTAGCTGTTTGTCATTGTTATGTACCCTTGTGGTATTCCTATTACCATTGCTGGTAGTTGTTCGTCAGTATATACCCTTGTAGTATTCTGTCTACCATTGTTGGTATTTCATAATCATTGTTACCTGAGGTAACATCTGTACATTATGAATATGTATGGTGTGTATGTGGGGTTTTTGCACCTGTGCAACTATAATGTTATTTCCAAATGAGGTATTATTACTACTACTTTATTTATTATTATTCTGTTTTGTTATTATCCTCTTTGGGATTTTTTTCTTTTTTTTTTGAAGGAGGTAGCGGTTATTATTATTTTGTTGTTGTTTATATAAATTCTTTGACAGATCGGGGTGGGGTTCAATAAGTTTTACTTCTCCCCACTCCATTTCAAGCATAAGTGTATACATTAGACATTATTATTATTATCATTGTGTTTTCTGTTGTTACACTATTTGCTTGAAATAACTAACTAAATAAAAATAAATAAATAATAAATAAAAATAAATAAAACATTGTTAATAATAGTACATCTTTAAGAATATTGGATTGGATGCTGAATGTTGCACTTGTTAAATTTAATAAAATTAAAACTTTAATTGTGATCATTAAAATTATTGAATATAAAATATTTAGTGACCAAGTTTTTCTCATTTATTAATAGTAGGCTATATATATATATATATATATATATATATATATATATATATATATATATATATATATATATATATATATATATATATATATATATATATATAATTGCGCAATTCCCCGTCAATGATCTAGCACCCCCTCAGCCCCTGCAGTGTACTGTTAAATTTTTTAATAGAATGATCAGAACCATACCAATTCCTTTAAAGGGGAATATAATGCCATTTTTGTACAAGCTAATATGATTCTTTAGGGTCTAAATTAAAAGTTTGTAATATACATAAATTAAATATTCTCATTCGTATTGTAAGAAAACACTTATTTTACCTGATCAAAAACATCTGTTTTCAGCACGCTGTTTAAGTGCATGTGTCTTTAAATGATAATGAGCTTTGAGAACCCCGCCTCTCTGTTCTGTGCATACACCGTTTGTAACACAATAACACAATAGCCATAACATGTTGTTCATTATAAACGTGGGATTATGAATTATATTGAGAACGTCGGAGAACATGCCGTAATGTACTGAGTGTAAAAATAGCTGCATTCATCATGAAGTGTGCAAGCGATTTGCAAAGATTAATATAAAGGTTAATAAAGTTACACTCACTTCAGTTGTTCTGGAGGTGCAGCAGGAACACGAATAGTTGGTAGGCTACTGATCCTTTTTTTTAGGAACAGCTTTTACCAAAACCAGCTTTATACTGACCATCATTTATAAAGCAGTCTGGTGATAAATGATTCGCGCAAACATGAAAGCATTGACGTTGATCGTGGGGAATATTCCCTTCGAAAACAAAACTCAGCCACTGCGTCTTCAGCGGTTCGGATTTAGGAACATCAAAATGACTGCTGTCAGGACAGGTGTTGTGTCGAATTTCGACCCCTGCAGGATGAAAGGATCTATTACTTCTATTATCTATTACTATTTTATTACCCCCATCATTGAAGTCAGTATTGCCTAATCCTAACCCCTCCACTAATCCTAACCCCTCCTTCACAACTAATCCTAAACCTACCAATACCAGGGGGGTAATAATTTGGTGGGGGTTGAAATTCGGCACAACACCTGTTCTAGAAACGGAGAAAGTTACCTGATTGTGACGGATGGCCGAAATTACATGACACATTAGAAATTAGCTATATAGTCTGCTGTGTTCGTTATTACACTCAAGAACAGAACACAACAATCGCTTAGACGCCATTCTGCTCAGTGCTCCAGCGTATCAACAATGACGCGTCAGTCCACGCGGACTATGATTGACAGCTCACTCATGAGCATGGGCGGGCCTGTGTTGAAACGCATGTCAATCAACAATCGTGGGAGGGGCGTCAATTTTGTGACGTCACAAAATTGAACAGCTTGATTTGAGTTGGGGGGAAACATAAAAGAAGATTTAAAACAAAAACACTGAATGGATTTTTATCATTTTATGATGTTTTGTGTACAGGCACTGCCAACACACAGATTTCAGTACAACCAACTTGTAAAAGTGCATGTACCATTATATGACCCCTTTAAGATTAATTGTTAAAGAACACGTTTTACTCCAAAGTCTCCCCAAAACTGAGACAGCTCTCCTTAGAAGGTTGTGAATTTTGTGATATTTGTTTTTACAAATAGAGTCATTAGAAATTTTATTTTACATGCTTATTACCCAAACCCAATTATGGGAATATGTGCTTAGATATTACGGTCGAAAGAAAATAAAAAAATAGGAAAAAGTATTTGTCTTTTCCCCTCCCTTAAATCTAAACCCAACTTTAATCAGTGGATGAATGAGGTTAAACTCTTGTGCAAATGTTAAAATGTTCTTGTTTTAAAATGTTAAAAATCAGAAAGCACTTAAATTGATTGCTCCTTTGGATACATTTAAATTCATTTAAAAAAATCCTTTTTATTTTATTTTTAATTTTATTTATTTTTGTATTTATTTTTACTTAATTATTTGTTTGTTCTAGTTTGAGTTTTCTGTTCTTTGTCCTGGCTATGCTCAACCTAAGTCTGAACAATTGCGGTTATATTCTGAGATTTGATAATGTACCTTGTTTGTTTGTGTTGTTGAAGCATAATAAAAATAATAAAAATAAAGTTTGCTTTTCTTCTTAACAGCGGATCACAAACTAAAATGAGCATTACCGCCATCTGCTGTTTGCATTGACCAGATAATAATCTTCTTTCTCAAACTCGGGAAAGAATTTCGACAATCCACATGTACAATTTTACCAAAGCGTTTTGAGTAGGCTACAAGGTTACTTGGACAGTAGGCTACAGTACAACATAAAATATATATTAGGAAGTGAAGGTGTAGGAATTACAGTAGCCTACCCTAATAGGCTACAGAAAATGAAAACAAAAAAGACGAGGTAAAAAAATAAAACAAGATTTAAGTCACTGTTCTCTATCAATTTGGTGCAACGAAAAACATATCAGATATTTAAAATCTGCAGATTTCTCGATTTTCCTAAAAGAACAGAACAGAACTCCATTGTTTGAACCATAGACTGTCACTGTAAAAAAAGATGGACGACGCCCCTTCGCTCTTTTCCATTGGAGGGAACTGAAGCCGCCAGGGTCCCGATATGGCGCTGACATATTGGAACTTGAGTCTGCGCAGTTGCGTTTTCGGGACCAGTCATGCGCAGTCGTGAGCAGGAAGTAATATAGCATATCTCTGTCGTCAGCAAGTGATTTCCGAACGTAGAGGAACGGGTTGCAATTTGACACTGACGACAGTTTTACACCTTACAACAGACCAGCACGGTCTCCGCCAGCTCTTTATCGTTTTATTACGAAACGTTCAACGTTTATTATGAAATTTATGTTGTGTTTTGCATTTTGTTTAAACGTAGCCTTTGTTGTTGTTTGAAATCGTTCTGCGAAATGCCAAAGAAAATATTTGACATGATTATATTCTTCTGTTTGTGCTTATGGAGTCTGAGTGGTAAGTATTTTCACTTATTTTTATATGATCATTTGTCCACATAGCCTACTTATATTATTACTTCCGTTCCGTTATTTATTATTTGTTTTTATTTTGTCATTTTTGCTCTTCCTGGGACATCAAATTGTATTTATATGATATATGCATTGAAGTTAGTGAAGTGAAGGTTCTTTTTCAATGATAAATTAGAAAGGACAATGACAAAAACTCCTAATCTAGCAAATCTCCAAATTCTGAGTTAACACCTCTGTTTGTTGTTCAGGAGTGTTTGGTGTTGATGAAGTGAAGTCAGTGTCAGTGACTGAGAGAGAATCTGTCACTCTAAACTCTGATACTGAAATACAGACAGATGATCTGATAATGTGGAGTTTTGGACACAGTCTCATCGCTAAAATCTACAGACAGAACAATAAGACTGATGAGTTTCCTGATGATAGATTCAGAGACAGACTGAAGCTGGATCAAACCAGATCTCTGACCATCACAAACACCAGAACCACAGACTCTGGACTTTATACAGTCAGAAGCACCAGATCAGTGACGCTGCGCAGCATATTCAATCTTACCGTCTATGGTGAGTAGTTTAATTTAAATATCAGTGAATTGAAATATTTCACAGCACTCTATACTGAATTTGATTTATTCTCTGTTTTCCAGCTCATTTGCCTGTTCCTGTCATCAGCAGTAACTCTTCACAAAATTCTTTATCATCATTATCATCATCTTGTTCATTGGTGTGTTCAGCTGTGAATGTGAGTCATGTGACTCTCTCCTGGTTCAAAGGGAACAATGTATTCTCCAGCGTGAGTGTGTCTGATCTCAGGAGCCTGTCTGATCTCTCTATACATCTGGAGTGTCTGGATGACTCGTATAGTTGTGTGCTGAACAATCCCATCAGCAACCAGACTCTACATCTCAACAACACTCAACTCTGCCAGCCATGTGCAGGTAGGCCTACATAAAAGGTAGCCTACTATAATATTATATATATATATATATATATATATATATATATATATATGAAGAGTTCAGATGCAAAAGCCTCTAAATGCCATCTGAAATTTTCTTCTAAAATGATCATTTTTATCAAGCTTGTATATTTAAATTCAGTAATTTCACTTAAATGACAAATAATGGGTATTTTTTCTTGCCATTTAAGTGAAATTATTGAACTTAAATATACGACCTTGATAAAAATGATCATTTTAGAAGAAAATTTCAGATGGCATTTAGAGGCTTTTGCATCTGAACTCTTCATATATATATATATATATATATATATATATATATATATATATATATATATATATATATATATATATATATTTGGGTACAGTATATTAGTGGTGGGCCGTTATCGGCGTTAACGTGCTGCGTTAACGTGAGACTCTTAACGGGCGATAAAAAGAATATCGCCATTAATCTATTCTCAGAGTTGGGTTGGGAGCTGGGTCTACTACGCAAGCTATGATGACTTTCACCTTGATATTTTAGCGCGGATTCGGTTCGGTGTTCGGTACGTATTTTTAAACCGAACGGTTTGTTGGACCATTTTTCCTGCCGACCAAATTTCGTTATTTCAAATGTAGGCAGGTCGCGCGTGGCAAGCGCGCTCATAATGTAAGAGACGTCCGACATCAAATGGCAAACGTATTGTAAGCGGAACGAAACTGAGCTATTATTTATTGTGTGGTTGACGGACCGTTGTTTATCAGTTTGGACCAAAGCAGTGCAAGCCGATCGTGATCATGCGACACTGTTACTACACAGCGGCGCTAAGAGATCCAGTAAATAAATAATTTGAATTCGCTACTTAAGTAATAACATTTCTGCGAGATCTAGTGAGAAACATTCAAATTTCTCCATTAATAACGGATCAAACAGCGCGTGGAAGGAAGAAACATTGTGCCATGAATGAACTATCCAGTGTCCACAGATCTGCAACATTCACCATGGATTTACTGTAGTAACACTAACTGCAGCCATGGAAGTTTGGCAGGAATAGTAGTAGGCTATAATGCTTTCAAGTAACATTACGTTGGTTTTATTTTGACATTATCAATAAAATTGCTGCCCTCAAATCTGAACTAAAAATAGACATTTGTCTATAACTAGTCTACTACAATAATACGGTGCATTTCATTTTTTCCAAGGAGCTGTTTTGTTTTTATATGCTCATAAGATGTGTCTATTATAGCTCCATCATTGCTCAAAGTGTAAAAAAAAAAATCATACTTTATTATGTTAGTTTTAATAATAAAAAAAAAAAACTCTGGCATTTCTTCACAAGTCACTTTGATGTCACTTTATATTTAAGAAACACGTGCCCTTTAGTCATTATTTGGGTATTATTACAAATGAGCCATTTTAATCTAGATTAATTCCAAGATTACAGTGAGATTAATCTAGATTAAAAAAATTAATCTAATTTAATATTAGTGGTGGGCAGTACTAATATATAGTACTAATATATATATATATATATATATATATATATATATATATATATATATATATATATATATATATATACAGTTGTGTTCAAAATAATAGCAGTGTGTTTATTACTTTATAGAAATTGAAGAAAAGGAAATATTAGAAATATTAGGCTGTTCAAAAAATAGCAGTGTTTGCATTTTTCTTTACAAAGTCAAACATTTACTGTATAAACTGAAAAATGTTTGAAGATTTAGCTTTCTTGTGAATCACTGAACTAATATTTAGTTGTATAACCACGGTTTCTCAGAACTGGTTCGCATCTGTGTTGCATGGAGTCGACCAACTTTTGGCAGGTATTCCAGCCCAGGACGATTGCACTACTGATTTTGCCTCAAAAACAGCATTTTTGATGTCACCCCACAAGTTTTCTATTGGATTAAGGTCCGGGGATTGGGCTGGCCACTCCATAACGTTAATCTTGTTGGTCTGGAACCAAGATGCTGCTCGCTTTCTGGTGTGTTTGGGGTAAATGTCTTGTTGAAACACCCATTTCAAGGGCATTTCCTCTTCGGCATAAGGCAACATGACCTCTTTAAGTATTCTGATGTACTCCAACTGATCCATGATCCGTGGTATACAATAAATAGGCCCAACATGGTATGAGAAATATCCCCATATCATGATGCTTGTGCCACCATGCTCACAGTCTTCACAGTGTACTCTGGCTTGAATTCAGTGTTTGGGGGTCGTCTGACAAACTCTGCGGCCCCTAGACCCAAAAAGAACAATCTTGCTTTCATCATCAGTCCACAAAATATAGCGCCATATCTCTTTAGGCCAGTTAATGTGTTCTTTGGCAAATTGTATCATCTTTAGCACATGTCGTTTTTTCAACAATGTGACTTTGCGGGGGCTTCTTGCCAATAGCTTGGCTTCACATAGGCGTCTTGTAACTTTAGATCTTCTTTGATCACCCTGGAGCTGATCATTGGCTGAGTCTTCGCCATTTTGCCTATTCTTCGATCTATTCGAACGGTAGTTTTCCGTTTTCTTCCACGTCTTTCTGGTTTTGGTGTCCATTTTAAAGCATTTGATATAATTTTAGCTGAGCAGCCTATCATTAAATGAACTTCTTTATACGTTTTACCCTCTCCAATCAACCTTTTAATCAAAGTACGCTGTTCTTCTGAACAATGTCTGGAACGGCCCATTTTATTCAGATCTTCAGAGAGAAGTGCACTATAACAACCATGTACAGTCCAGTCCTGCTTTCACTCTTAAATAAGGGTCACCTGCCACTTATTGACCATAGATTTTTCACAGAATGATTAACCTCACTAACTGAACTCCACACTGCTATTATTTTGAACACAGAACTTTCAATTAATGATTAAATTATACAGAATTAGCAGCATACATTGGCACATGTTGGGTCTATTGTTTTTCTATTACTCTACACTACACCTACTAGTAAATGATTTGCCATGTAGAAATATCATTTTTATCAAAAACAGTGATTGATCTGGTTAGTATATATATATATATATATATATATATATATATATATATATATATTCACAAACTAAATTAACCATTTTTATATTTTAGCATTTTTCATTTCTTCTTTCAGACGCCAGTATCCACTGTTGTGGTTTTACTGAAGCTGTTATCCGATTGGCTCTCTCTGCTCTGGTGGGCGTGGCTACTGTTGGTGTTCTGGTTTATGACATCAGATCCAGAAGTCTTCAACAGAAGAAGAGAGAGCAAACACCATCAAACGCTGATCAATCAGATACTCAGAAAAAAGTGATGTTCTTGAATGACTGTGGACATTCTATTAAATAAAAATCATTTAAGAAAGTATTAAATAAATTGTTCAAAATCTAAGCTCTCCTTTTTAGTTTTAATTTTCCACATCAGTTTTGTTTGTATAACACTTTTCACAATACAAATAATTATAAAGCAGCTTTTCAACAAACATGCCTTACAACACTGTGATTAATCCAATATAAGTAGACTTTTTTTTTGTTTGTATTGTTGTATTATTGTAAGATGAGTTGCAGTTTTATCTGCAATGAAGTGATCCACGGACTCTTTTGAATGCTTCACTTTCATAAGCTAATTTTCTAAATAAACATTCTTCAATAAACTTCGTGAAACTTTATGAAGTCAATCTTCATAAAACGTTGTGTGTACCTAACTTTTGATTTGAAGTCATCAAACTAGCACCTAAAGTACAAATAATGATTGTGTGAGTAGGCCTACACAGTTTCCGTCCATGACATGATCTATTTCAGACTAGCAGCCTGACCCGTGATCAAAAATCTGCTCGGCAGGGCCCCTGTTCCGACCATGCTATAGGCCACATGGACCTGATCACAAACAGTCACAGTAGCAGGTATATTTGTGGCAATAGCCAACAATACATTGTATGGATCAAAATTATAGATTTTTCTTTTCCAAAAATAATTTGGGTATTAAGTAAAGATTATGTTCCTTGAAGAAATTTTGTTCATTTCCTACCGTAAGTATATAAAAGAATATATTTTTGTGAGTGAATGCAGCCAAATTGCCAACATCAATAGACAACTTTAAAGGTGATTTTCTCAATGTTTAGATTTATTTGCACCCTCAGATTCCAGATTTTTAAATAGTTGTATCTCAGCCAAATATTGTCCTATTGTCTCTCAATTCATATAATTTTCAACATAGGCCTATAGTCATTCTCCTAATCATAGCTAACTCATTCTATTGTCTGACAAAAAAAAAATTATATAGGAAATGAGAACAGCTTTATTTGACATTCAGCTATATTATATTATATTATATTATATTATATTATATTATATAGACAGGGCCGGCGCATCCATATAGGCGAACTAGGCAATTGCCTAGAGAGGCACTTTTGTAAGGGCGGCAAAATGTGTGCCAACCGGGAATGAACAATTCACAAAATAGGCTATATGATGTATACTATACTATACTGCCGCTGCCCCGCCCGTAATATTTTTTTCCCAGGATGGTAGGGGAAGACTCATGATTATAAAATTAGGGAAGGCATCCCTGATTGGTCTGATGACCTACCCCTAACCCCACCCCTAAACCTACCCGCCACTGGGGGTCTGATGACCTAACCCCGCCCTAAACCCCGTCACTGGGGTTGAGACCAATCAGGGATGACTTCCCTAATGAATATTCATGACTCTTCCCCTACCCTCCTGGGGAAAAAAAAATATTGCGTCCCGCCCCCTGCTCTCACAAGCATAGCTAACGTTACCGGAATTTCTATAAAAAAAAAATTAAAAAAAAAATTGCATATCTGGCATCCCCCTCTAAACGCTTACGGATTGGGTCACCAAACACAATGAGTCAAGACCGATTTAGGTGGCCAGCTGAGCTGAAGGTACCTGTAGCTTGTCACACATCCATTAAATCAGCCGATCACCTTGGGGAATTAATTTGCTCAACTTGTGACAAAGACATCAAAATGCACCACATTAATTAACCATGACATTGCTCCATGTATGTTCACAGAAAATAATAAATAAACAGATAAATAAATAAAATGTACCATGTGTACAGTTTTGCAAAACTGCGCACAGTTAACCAATCTGTCCACATGGATGTAAATTGACAATCTGTAGCCAGTTTAAAATCAGTCCCCACGGCACACAGTTATTTATTTTTCTCTTCCTGGAACCTAGCTCCATAGAAAAAATCGCTTGTTTTGGGCTTGTTTTCACTGGCCTGGTTTGCTTATTTGTCTCGTGAGATCTGGCAACACTGATATCCAGTGTGAGAGCCAAGCTTTGCAGCGAGGCGATGTAAACCATCTGTGGGAAGTCATGCCTCTGAGTCAGAAGCCCGGTAGAGTAGTTTATCATACTCATTCACTAAACCACTTCACGACAGACCGGCAGCACAGTCCACTTCAGCTCATCGATCGAATAACGGTCAAACGTTTATCATAACATTTCTGTTGTATTACCCTTTTCAAAAGTAGGAGCCGTTGTTATTTGAAAGCCATCAGCGAAATACCAAAACAAATATTTGTCATGTTTATATTCTTCTGTTTGTGCTTGTGGAGTCTGAGTGGTAAGTATTTTAAGACTGTACTTTTCGTCATGTTTTTTTTCTCAGCAGTGCCAATTATATGATTTAATTCATTGCACATTATGCAATAAAGCTATATTGAAGTTAGTGAAGTGAAGAACTGTACATTTTTAAATAGTTTCATTTTAGAAGAGTTGTACATTTAAATAATAATAAAAACAACTCAATCTAGTAAATCTCCAAATTCTGAGTTAACACCTATGTTTGTTGTTCAGGAGTGTTTGGTGTTGATGAAGTGAAGTCAGTGTCAGTGACTGAGAGAGAATCTGTCACTCTAAACTCTGATACTGAAATACAGACAGATGATCTGATAATGTGGAGTTTTGGACACAGTCTCATCGCTAAAATCTACAGACAGAACAATAAGACTGATGAGTTTCCTGATGATAGATTCAGAGACAGACTGAAGCTGGATCAAACCAGATCTCTGACCATCACAAACACCAGAACCACAGACTCTGGACTTTATACAGTCAGAAGCACCAGATCAGTGACGCTGCGCAGCATATTCAATCTTACAGTCTATGGTGAGTAGAGAACTAGATTTTGAGATAGGAAGCATGTTAATCATTTTTAACCTGAAACAACATTGCCGACTCCTTCTTGCTAAGGCTAATTACATAGCTAGCATTTGTGTATAGCCTACACATAAACAGCTAAAGTTAAGTAGAATTTTTTACACCTTGAATGGAAATGAAGCATAGAAATATTCTATTACCAGAGGTGGAAAGAGTAATAAATCAATTAAAAGTACTACTTCAATTAAATTTTACTTAAGGACAAATAAAATTACCAGGTCTAAAAATCCACTAAAGTAAAAATAAAAAGTAGCTCATTTAAAATTTACTCAGACTAAAAGTTACTGAATTACTTTTTTAACAGCAGGAGTGGGGTGGGAGACTCTCCCGTGTAGCATTGTACCATATTGCGATTATCACGGTAGGCCTAACAGTATAATAAAATATAATGGTTTCATGACATCACGTATGGTATAAAACAATTATTAAACAAATAAACAGTATGGTATTTAAACAGTAGCCTATATAACAAATAACTACTATGGTTATTATTATCAGTTAGAATGAGAGTTAATGTGAATCTAAACAGTTTTTTTTTTTAAGAAAAAAAAAAAACTTGAAACCATCTGTTTGTTTTTGTTATTAGCCTAAAATGTCAATAATACATCTTATCATCTAAATACAATAATTGATTATGAATAAGATTAACAACTTTTTATCATTCATTTATTAAATTGTTTGAGTATAATAGTCCTATAATAGACCTGTTTCAGAGTGTATTTGACATTGTTTTTTCTCAAATAAATGATTTAAATGCTCATTATGCATTCTCTCAGAGCAGCTCTGGAAAAGTTCATGTATTCATGTCCTCTTTTTGTTTGTGAGACGCTGAAAACACAATGAGCGTGTTGTGTAGCCTACTTGAGTATGTAGTAGATGAAACGGCGCATCTCATTCACACCGATTTTTTTTTTTTACTCAGTAACAAATAGCTATGATTTGAAATGTAGTTAAGTATAATACTTCAAACGAAACATACTTGAGTAAAAAAAAAGTAGAAGTAAAGCAACACAAAGAACTACTAAATTACAGTGAGGTGAGCCGAGTAATGTAATTTGTTAATTTCCACCTCTGATATTTACCTTATTTTATTCACATAAAAGGTCTCATAGTTCATATGAAGATGTTTGGTGACAGTGTTTCTGCTTGCTAAATAAGTAGTTTTCCGATATCTGATTGTTTTAAAAAGGCTTTACTTTTGATCAGTTTTGGTTTCTCTCAATGTTTTACCTCATCTACTGGAATATCTTCATTCACCCTTATTTATTCTCTTGTTTTCCAGCTCATCTGCCTGTTCCTGTCATCAGCAGAGACTGTTCATCATCATCATCATCATGTTCACTGGTGTGTTCAGTGATGAATGTGAATGATGCGACTCTCTCCTGGTACGCAGGAATGAGTGTATTGTCCAGCATCAGTGTGTGTGATCTCAGCATCAGTCTCTCTCTACCTCTGGAGGTGGAATATCAGGATAAAAACACCTACAGCTGTGTGCTGAACAATCCCATCTGCAACCAGACCACACATCTCAACATCACTCAACTCTGTCGGCCATGTGCTGGTACGACAGTGGTGATATTTGTGTTTATATAGGCTGCATATTCACCTAAATTGATGTCTCTCTTTATCTTCCCAGCACATCCTCCAGTGTCTCTGATAGTGTTGATCTCTGCTGCTGCTGCTGCTGGATCTTTGTTGATTGTTGCTGTTGGGATTTTCTGCATCTGCAGGAAAAAAGACCAAGATGGCAAGTATAACCTGATACCTCTAACTGCTGAGATATCTGTAAAAGTACATGTTTTAAAGCAAGGAATATTTGACTATTTGAATATATATTATGGGGCATTGAATGAGTAGAAAAAACGCTCTGGTGGTAATGCGGTCACGACACAAAGTGGACTTCAGGTGTACAGTTTTTTCCCCTAATAATTCAATGGACCGTAGTCCATTCCTCAATAATATACACACCTCAAGACATTGACTAGATGTTTTATTTTAAGATGTTTGTCAGGTTTTTGTTGTTAAAACGCAAGAAATAACAATTAATGCTACATCCCTTTATGATTTCCATAAAACAGGGAACTGTAACCAAAACTTGATGACAAAACTAAAACGAATCAAGTGACAAACAGATTCAGCAAATGTTAGCTAATAATAGTTAACGTTAGATTCTGAGTGAAAATAGATAGCTTGGAGCTATTTATAACTAAATTGGTAGCTACCCTTATGAAAAAGAAGTATACTTGTGTAATGTTCAAGTATATTTTTTTAAGTATACTTTATGTAGTATCAATGTACTAGTAGTGAACTTGTAAGTATACTATTTCAATACTGATTGGGACTAAATTGGCCTACTTTTTAGTATATAAAAGAATATGTTTAAGTATGACAGTAGTACACTTTGAGTGCACAACTAGTTCACAACTACATTTCTCATTTGTACTGCATCTGAACTAAAAGTGAATGAGTAGATTACTATTTTAATACTTGTTTTACTTTTGTTTTAGTTTATGAAAGTACACTTTGAAGTATAAAGTGTCTCAGTAAACTAGTTTAGTAGTTTTATACTTCAAGTATACTTGTAAGTTTTCTTTAAGTGACCATAACATCATACTTATCGTTTACTATTATATATTATTTTTTCACTTTAAAGGATTAGTTCACTTAAGAATTAAAATTTACTAATAGACTTTCTTCAGTTGAAAAGAATCTGCTTACATTCATTACATTCATTGGCGGGCTATTGCGTGTTTCTATGGGAATCAGCCTCTTGATTTTAGTAAATCAGGAAAAGAGGTTTAAAAACTCCCCTAAATTGGGAAATGCCCTTTTTTGTCCTGAAAAGACCTCATACTCAGTGATGAACTGTAATGAAAACTTAAGCTGTTTAATTACTGAAATTGCACACCTTAAAATGTTCGTTAACCAGTCAGAATCGAGCATTCAATAGCCCTGTAATATAAT
Organism: Chrosomus eos; assembly: GCA_036326025.1. Lineage (NCBI taxonomy): Eukaryota > Metazoa > Chordata > Actinopteri > Cypriniformes > Leuciscidae > Chrosomus > Chrosomus eos. Next base: position 964,794 of record JAZAVI010000008.1, on the reverse strand, counting down.
ATTAAAATAATGAAAAACTGGGTTGCAGAGAAAGCGCAACATTGACATCTCAAACCTCTATTATTCAGCGTTTAGAGTGTATACGCGTGACATCACCGTCAGCCGGAGTGATTCTGGTTATGGCCACTGAGTGGCAGAAAAACTGAGTGGCAGCATTGGTTTTTAGGCGGGAATGCTGCGAAAAACACAAAAAACACATCTAAAACGGGAAAGAGTTTGGCGATTGACTGTACAACTATATTCGACATGAAATCTGAGATATACATTTACAGATTGCCAAAAGAAACAGAACGAAGAAGCAAAATGATCGCAATTCATATAAACAGCTGGACCCTAGGCAGCAAAAGGTGGATTTGCAGTTATCATTTTGTGTCAATATGCTGAATTTAGCTGTAAAATCATAGGCTACCCAATATATTGTATTGTTATATACTGTTTGGACAACTCCTCAATTAAAAGTTGTTAGGAACACTATATTGAGTCCAACCTTTAGTTTAAACTGATAATCATTTGTTTTACTCCTGGTTTCCCATTATATATATACAGTCATGCAGCACAGCTCTTTTGCCACTCAGTCCAGATAAGGGTCGTATGCCGGTGGGAAAGTGACCTCATTGCACACCCTCTATTGTTGTTGTTTTTACACATTTGTCATTATTGTTGAAACAGTTCAGAGTGGTGAAGAAATAACATACGCTGATCCAACATTCTACAAAAGAAAAGCACTGAAATCGGTAAGATTATTATTATTTTTTTATTTATGGTGTGTGTTTATTATTTCAGCAGTGAGTTGGATCTAAATGTGTGTATGTGTGTGCTTATGTGTTTGGGTAATGACCTATAACACACATCAGCAACACATCAAATCAGAAACACTATTTATGGCTTTTCACACTGCTCTTAATCTCAGGTTATTGTTGTTCTAAACCCAGCCCTTAACCCGGGGTAAAGGAACGTTTCACACTTGTAATTTAGAAACAGGTTTATCACAGCTTTTTACCTAAGGTTATGAAACCCTACTCTGGAGGGTTAGCACTACTTTTGTGCTGTTAACCCTGCATTGTGGTGCCAAACGTGTACATTGTGAAACAATGTGGGGCTGCATAATTAACTGAAATTAAAGGGATAGTTCACCCTTGAATGTTTTCATCATTTACTCGCCCTTAAGATTTTCCATACCTGTTTGAGTTTTGTAAAACTGGGTGTTCTGGAGAGTTGGATCCATATGCAGTGAGTTTATTGACAGAATAAACATAAACAAATCCAACACAGAGACTAGAGAACCAGGAAACAAAATGAGCTCACTAAACAAACAGCCATCAAAGAAAAGACTATACAAGACTATACACGATACACAAGACACACTGGGGTTTAATTACACAAGGGGTATTTGCCAATGTAACAGTGTTGTCTCTGCGTTGTGTTGAAATCAGATGGACACCAAATCGCACTTTAAGATGTTTATTCTGTTGACAATGAATATAGAACAGCGGTGATTAGTTCAAGGAATCACCCTCGTGCATTCGCAGCCATTCACTCTCTTGGCTGGCACGAATCTAATTGACCCTACCGGTCCGGAACTAGTTCATCCTACTACCAGATCTGGGCGGAGGGTGCGATTTAAAGGGGCCATACATGAAAATAAATGTAGCAAGTGGAAACCATAGACTGTAAAAAATATGGACAAAGCGTCTGTGACGTCACCCATAGACTTTCTGAAGAACGGTTTTGAAGCCGTTTATGGGGGGTATGGGTGGTGCCATCTTGGAAAATCTTAAGAAATCCTAACCCTGCCCACCTTCTGGCCAATCCATATATGGGTAAAATGACGGGCTTTGTGTGAGACTGGAACAATGCCATTTTCACGCGAAGAAAGCACAATTAAACAACAATAGATGATATTCAGGAGATCTTGTTCTTGCTTCTCGCCGTGTTTGTCACAAGAAGCCAAGCACCGACATTAGGCGTTTCTCGATAGCAAGTACGCAAAGTTCGGACTTAATTGCCAAGTCCGACTCAGGAGAAAGACTCCCGAGGACGCGAGTGCGGTTAGAATAGCGCGAGCGCGCGTCACTTAGCTAGCTCTGCTACTCCGGTTATCTCTGGATGTATATTTTAGGCAACAATAAAACTAAATATGTTATAAAACACCACACTGCCTCTTTTCGTTTTCATTTAAAGAATTCTTAAACATTATAGCCACACAAATGTGGTTCAGGCAACGCGTATTGATTATATTCACTGCATATAACGTTTATAACTGCTATTTATAACAAAACGAAATATAAAACACAACCCTGCCTCCTTTTGTTTAGATATAATATAAAATATTAAACATTTTTAAAATGGTCCAGGCGATATTGTGAATGTTTACTAAATAACAGAGGTTGCAGTAAACAACATTACAGATCATCTTTGTTGTATTAAAATTTAAAATGACAAAACTCAACCCAGTCTCTTTTTGTTAAATTTCCGTTTTATCAATATTAGCCATACAAGTATTAGTAAAAGAAGGTAAGAAGCTGTACAAATAAAGCAAACAATTCAGTCAAACATACAAAGTCAGCGCTCTACAACGGTAAAATGTTAAATAGCTTATAAAGTTAGGAAACTTCACTTAAAGGTTCTCTAAGCGATCCTGGGTGACATCACTTCTTGTTGACGTTCGAACTATTGTCAAACAAAACAGAGGCTAGCTAGACCCTCCCTCCTCCTCATCCACGCACTAACCCCTCAAACCCCACCCCCAAACCCTTCTTGTCATTATTGGCTGGAACAGTTTGTTATGTTTCGTAGAGCGGGTCGCTAGAGTTTGTTTTTGTAGCCGTTTGTGGATCCTGGGATGTCCGCAGAGACCGCGTTTTCTTAGTGTATTCAGGGGACAGCCCAGATAGCAATGAGTCGGCGGACCGCCAGCGGCGCTCCGGCGGCAGTAGAAGCGTCAGAATGGCGTAATCGCAAACGCGTTTGACGGCGCACCGCCGGCGGCAGCCGCTTTTTAAAAGCGGCTGCCGCCTTCCTACCGCCTTCGTTCCGCGGCCGGCCCGCCGGCCAGCTGCCGTTATACCGAAGGCAGACCTTCCGCGGCCCGTCGGAGGCAAACGCTTTTTTCGCGCGAGCTGCCCGCCGCTTATTGCACTTATATATATATATATATATATATATTAATATTTATAGCATGCAAATTTCCATTTGGCATTTTAATTCCACATTCCAAAGTACAATAACTCATTAAAACAATGTAAGATCACTGAAATATAACAGAAAAATACAAATACACACACGCAGGTTTCCAATAACATTTTGGTTAAAAAACATTATTGTAACACTTACAATACTTGCTAATAATATAAAGAGGTCAGCTCTGGGGTTTAAACTGAGGTCTAAACACAAATAATGAGGATATTTGGTACCAAAGAAAGTGAAGGACACCAAATAATTTGAGGTATAACATCATATTTACAAGTCATTTCTAACAATAGGATAAGTGGTAATAATTTAGAGTAAAACTCTGAAGTAGACTATACCATTATAACTGCAATGCTGACCTGTGGCACAAGGATTTACAAGCTATATTTAACAATAGAATAACAGTTAGGCACTGTGACGGAATGGAGTAGAATATTTAGTACCAGATAATGTGCGATATTATCAGAGTGTGCGATTGTATCAGAGGTATGAAATAGTATTCCAAGCTATTTTTAATAGAATAACAGTTAAGCACACTGATGGAATAAAAGTTGAATTTTTGGTACTAGTTAATGTGCAATATCAAATATCAGGCATAAAATAGGATTTACAAACTATAATAGAATCATTAAGCACTGACAGAATTAAATAAGCCAATACTGAAGTCACGGCAAGTAGAATATTTGATACCAGATAATGTGCAGATATCAAGTATTAGGTGTATAATCTAGGATTTACAAGCTATATTTAAATAGAATAGTTAAACACTGTAACAAGGCTCTTTTAGAGGTCTTGATGTTACTGACTGCAGGATAAAAAAGGGTTCCAGTTGTCAGTGATGCTGGGGTGTCAGTAGTCAGCCTAGGTTTAAGGGGTCGGCTGTGGGTCCCTCTCAGCGGTGCGGCGCCTTTTTCCACCTTCACAGTCAGATGCTCTTTTCAGGTGACGCGTAACGTTAACCTGGATCTCCTCATCAGTGGCATCCTGGGTCGCCGGGTTCTTCCGGATGGCTCCTGTAGAAAATAAAGATCGGTCATTCCATTTGAATGGCATAAAGTCATACAAATCTACTTAAATATAAAAAAAATATCCAACTTACTTTGAACAATGGTCTTCAGGAGCATGTCTCTAAAACATGCTTTATCCCCTCCACCAGTCCAGGTTATATTGATGGAAAGGTGATTAGAGAAGATACTCTGAAGCATTCGCCACACGGTTGTCTTTAGGTCCCTCCCACATGCGAATTCCAAAAACCGAAGCTGAAAAAAAAAAAAGTGTAACAAATTACATTTATCTGAAGCTTCTCATAAATTTAAAATGTAACAGGCTGTGGATTTAGACTTTAAAATATGCAGTGTACAATCTTAATTTTACTTTATAGAAAAAAAAAAATTACTAATATATATTAGTAATTTTTTTTATTTACTATGGCACTATAAACGAAATCAGCACACTTACAAATTGTTCCTGGAGCTCTTTATCCTGCCTCATACTGTTGTCAAGTAACGCCAAATCTTCCTGGGTGTCTAGGGGGAGTAACGGATCTCCTGGCAGGGATAACTTTCCAACAGACACATTGGCACTGAAAATGTTGCAGCATAGTGTCCATTTTGTTGTTCATGCTACGCATAACTAGGGGTGCAACGGTACAGATAGCCCACGGTACGGTCCGTACCTCGGTTTTTGGGCCACGGTCTCGGTTCGGTTTCGGTACATGTTTTGTGCAGAAAGAGACTGCTATTTCATCCCAAAAATATGTTTTATTTTTCTTATGAGCATAAACAGAATGTCACAGTAGGAAGAACATCAATGTGTATGGAATAAATTAACACTCTAGTCTGTACTGAACAACACTAAGTACGGTAATACAACCTCTTCAACTACCACTTATGAAATACAAAATGTAAACAAACACACTTTAGAATAATCAAGTGGATCCCAATTCCAAACCTTGATATATGAAGTGATCAATGTGAAAGAAAAAGTGCACTTTTACCTTTAAACAAACATAAATTAGCTTGTGGTTTGAATAAAAAAAAAGCAGAGCAAAATAATATATAAAAAATATATATTATCGGGGTGTCATTGGTTAAATCTTACCCAGATACAATAGTGCTATTTTCTGATTGGCTAACAACACCAGACGAATCAGACGTGCTTGATTCCTGCCGGTTTCCACAGTGAGAGCGGCGCGGTCAGAATTTTGGGCGCTGCGGCGTATTAAATATATTACAAATAGTTTTTCAGCGTGAGAAATACAATGTGTGGCGGGAGAGCGTGACAAAAGACCGAAATGAGTGACTGTCACGCTCAATGCGTGACACTTGAGACGAGCCCTGCTAGTAATACGAGCCAGTGAGTGACAGAAGTTTGCGTGTGGGTGCACAACAGTGATTGATTGGACACGTTAACTTGCGGTAGCGGGCTTTCGTCTGCCTGGACAGGCAAACGCACCTGAAGGCGTGTAAAGCAAAAACTAAAAGGATCAGCGCGAACTCAACGGCGAAACCGAAGTCCCGCGGGACACGAGGGTGGATTGTCCCGTGCAGGGCTGACCGAACGGTCCGGGATTTTACCGTGTACCGTTGCATCCCTACGCATAACATCACCAAACTCTCCAAGACGTTGCAGCACTGGGGTCTGATCTGCACCTACAGGGGTTCCCAGAATAAAAGAATAAAGTAGTCAGTCCTGGCCCCTCAACTACTAAACTATGACAGTTATATCTAGGTCTACTACATGTACAGATGGCCCCAGTGGGAATTAAGTTGTTTGCAAGTTGTACCTGATTGCCCAGTGCGAGCAAACGCCTTCAACATTTTCCCAACGTGCTTCACCTGCTCTCGAAGTGAGCCGCTGTCATCTGAAGCTACAAAATAAAAGGCATATGGTAATTTTGGACCTACATCACACACAAAAAAAAGTTAATTTTAAGAAAGAGTGCATGTTCTCACCTGCTGGTGCATTGCTTTCCCTCAGGGCTTATTTTCATTCTGGAGTCTCTGGAAATCTGCATAATTATTATTTTTTTTTTAATACAACTAAAGGCACTATTTTCACTACTGTTAAAACACTGGACACTAAGACATAGGCCTAGAATAGACCTTCATAGCAGAAAAACTTCATGCTGTACACGAGGTGCCAGGGGAGTCCAAGGGCCAATAACTGAGCGATGACTTTCTCCCATTGTTTATTCAGGCACACAAGGAAGTTTTCAAATGGGAAGCATGAGATGTTATCAAGGACACCATACTTTTTGGCATCTCGTCTGAGGTGCACCAAACCAATCCATGCATGTTGTATGTCACATGTTCTTTTCCATAAAGCTTGCTGCAATGATCAAAGAGAACCAATATTAACCACTGTAGCTACATTGTGAACTGAACTAGCAGCATACTTGTTCGGACAAACAAAATAATTTACACAACCTATACATTATGTTTTGTTAGAAAAAAAACACAAGTTATACTTAGTCTTTCTAGATGTAACGTTAAAGCTTTGGCTAACTACTGTAACGTTAAGTAGATAATTACATTTCTAAATGTAACGTTATTAACCCATTTAATCCCACCGGTCACAATAGTGACCGAAAAAAAATGTTTCATTTCTAAGGCTATAAAAATGTTACTGAATGATCTATCAATGCATTTCCAGCAGATATTGAAATAATAAAGGGTCTCAATGAAATATGTGCAGTGTCGCATGTTTACTGTAAATTGTCACATGACCAGAGCTGTTTATGTCCTGTTTGTGCCAAGAGAAGAGGATGGCAGCAAGAAAGCTCCCAAAGAAAAGATTAGTAAAGTATGTTAACATAAAGATAGGACATAGATTTTTGGTACACATCATGTTTAAGGTGTCTAGTATTGATATATGCATTTGCAATTACTCAACTTTGTTTAATGTGGTCATAGAACTCACAAACATGTCACCGGCAACAATAGTGACCGGTGGGATAACCCATTGTATCTACATGCTAATACACATAGGCTAACTGCAAACTACCTTACTTTCTGCTGCTACCTAACTTTCTACCTAATTTTCCACACACACACACACACACACACACACACACACACACTAGAAAAAGACTAGCTAGCTAACTAATTCTACCTAATTTTCCACACACACACGCAATTACAGGTAGGCACGCACACCACACACTCCACACACACACACGCACCCCGCACACACGAACCCCCCTCTACACACACACACACGCACGCACCCCGCACACACGCACCCCCCTCTACACACACACACAACGCACGCACACCACACACCCCACACACACACGCACACCACACACCCCACACACACGCACACCCCACAGACACACACGCACACCCCACAGACACACACACACACACCACACACACACACCACACACCACACACACACACACGACACACCACCACACCACGCACACCCACAGACCCCACGCACCACACACCACCACACCCACACACACAACACACACACCCCAACCACACACACACACCACCACACACACACCAACACACACTACACCCACACACCCACACACACACCACACCCCACACACGCACACCACAGACCCACGCCCACACACACCCACACCCCACACTACACACCCACACAACACCACACACCCACACCACACACACCACACCCCACCACACACACCCCACACACTCACACACCAGACACCCCACACACACCCACACACCACAACCACGCACACCACACCACAGCCCCACACACCCCACACCACCACCACCCACACACACGCACCCCCCCACACCACGCACCCCACACACACACACACACACCAGACACCCACACGCATGTACACCACACCCCACACACACGCAAACCACAGACCCCACACGCGCACCACACACCACAAACTCAACGCACACCACACCACAGACCCCACACACCCCACACACACACACACCACACACCCCACACACACGCACACCCCCCCCCCCACACACACACACCAGACACCCCACACGCATGCACACCACACCCCACACACACGCAAACCACAGACCCCATGCGCGCACCACACACCCTACACACACGCACACCACAGACCCCACGCACACCACACACCCCACACACACGTACACCACACCCCACACACACACACCCCACACACTCACACACCAGACACCCCACACACCGCACACCCCACACGCATGCACACCACACCACACACACACACACAAACTCCACGCACACCACACCACAGACCCCACACACCCCCACACACACACCACACACCCCACACACACGCACCCCCCCCACACACACACGCACCCCCCCCCCACACACACACACACACACCAGACACCCCACACGCATGTACACCACACCCCACACACACGCAAACCACAGACCCCACACGCGCACCACACACCACAAACTCAACGCACACCACACCACAGACCCCACACACCCCACACACACACACCACACACCCCACACACACGCACACCCCCCCCCCCACACACACACACCAGACACCCCACACGCATGCACACCACACCCCACACACACGCAAACCACAGACCCCATGCGCGCACCACACACCCTACACACACGCACACCACAGACCCCACGCACACCACACACCCCACACACACGTACACCACACCCCACACGCACACCACACACGCACACCACACACCCCACACACACGCACACCACACACCCCGCACACACGCACACCACACACCCCACACATACGCACACCACACACACCACAGACCCCACGCACACCACACACACACGCACACCACACACCACACACACACCCCACATGCACACCACACACCCCACACGCACGCACACACACACACGCACACCCCACACGCACACTACACACCCCACATGCACACCACACATACAAATACACACACACACACACACACACACACACACACACACACACACACACGCACACACACGCACACACACACACGCATGCATACACAAACACACGCGCACACACACACACACTGCACAGGTCAAATAGACCTATACTCAGTCTGTCCAATGGTTGATACAACACATTATCCCACCGGTCACAATTGTGACCGAACATAAAACTCACTTTTTCACACACTTTTCCATGAAAATTTCAAAAAATTATGATTGATTGTTTCAAAGGGATACTAATGACACATGATTTGGATATTTTTATGTCTGGGAAAAATTCGGGATTAAATGGGTTAACAACATTGCTTAACCTCAGTGTGTAGGCCTAGTGGCCTACTGTAACAAAGGCAAAACAGCATGTGTTAGCTTGCTAACGTTAGCCACTCGAGCAACAGGACTAGCAGCATACGGCAAGAACAAAGATGACTAACTTAGATATTTTAAAAATATAAACTAAAAACAATGTAAACATAATATTGCGTTACACAAAAAGGAAACATATACTTACTTAAACGATGGTAGTCGATGACTTTGCTAGCTAGCAAACTGTAGGCTGTAGTCATAGGCTGTAGTAACTTCGGCAATCTTCTTCTCTTGATTATTGGCGGATTGCAAGTGCAACCAACTTTTAGGTGCATACCGCCACCTCCAGTACAGGAGTTTGTAACTCCATGCTATTTAAGTGTTCTAACCAACCATAGATAAAGAAAGGTTCTAACTGCGGCAAACTGATAGTCATATTGTTAGGGGCTCAGTGCAGTGGCTCCAGTGTGTCATCGAGCCACCGTTTTAGCCCTGCCCAAAAAATCCTGAACACAGCAATGGTGCACTGCAAAACTGTATAACTCCACAATTCAGTACTTCACAGTTCAGTCTTTGTAATGTGTTTTAGCAATAAATAGTGAATTAACATTCACAATCTAAATGTTTAGATTTTTTTAAATTGCCTTTAAAAAAATAATCTGCTAAATTGTTCATACCATGAATTAAATATCTATTGTAAAACCTAATCAGAAAGATATTTATTGCCAAGTAAGTTGTATTGCCAACTTATTTTTGGTTTATTGGTGCATGTCTAAAATGTGCATCAATCAAAGAAATGTAAACATTTTTTACCTGCATAAAATAATTAAATATATTTTACATAGCCTATATTACTATATTTAAGTAATTTAAATGTCATTTCCTAAACCTTATAATGGAATCAAGAGTCAAATCTGTTATAGCCTAAACCCATAATGGCTTTGGAGCAAAACAATAGTAAGCCATGGCTGGTCCATTTTGAGAGTAGAAATCCTTGTATTTCAAAGCGGCTTGCCGCCGGCCGGCCGCCGTCCATTAGACAGAGGCAACCGCCAGAGAAAATGAAGCCGGCGGCATCTCGCAAAAAGTGGGAGTGACGAATTCTGCGGCAAACGTAAGATCCCCGCCAGCGAGACGCACCTATAGCCGACAGCTTAGGGCCGGCGGCAAAAAGAAGCCGTGCGGATATTTTTTTGCTATCTGGGAGGCAGCTAGCGGATAGTGAGGAGATGTTTGCTGTATGTGACAAAAAATGTTTTGGCCTTACAAACGCGTGACATCGCTTAGAGCACCTTTATCTGTCAGCCAAAACGATTGTCCAGGGAACAAATTATAGATTCACAAGACCAAAGATCGCCCGTTAGATATACACAAGACGAAGTATATCTCCTGTTTAACCACTACAGAGACGCCAGAGTCAGCGGCATATGTTTTCATAAATCTTTATAAATAAACCACAGATTTGAGCTTTAAACAACTACATTCTCGCCTGAAAAACTCTTAAAACTACATTTTATGATACACAAACAGTAGTATTATTTCAATTGTATATTAAAAAATGGCGCTTGTCATTCTCCTTGGCGAAGCCGATGCTCGTATCAGCTGTCAATCAAGCTGATTTTCAATGTATTGCAGTTTTTCGCACTTTCGGGTAGGCTTTATTTCTCAGATTAGAATGTTGCCGCTTGGTGGAAACACATATTTGACTCGTTACACCAAACAAGACACACCTGGGAACACTAAACATGGCGAAAAACATAAGTCTTCACAAGATCAGGGGAACTCAAGACAGGAATCATGACAAGTTTCTTTCTTTTGTTGAACACAAAAGAAATGTCGAAAAGAAGAACGAAAAGAAGAATGTCGGTTGTTAATAGCCTTTCTTTTCCTACTATGGAAGTCAGTGGCTATTATCAACGGTCTGGTTACCGACATTATTCAAAATATCATCTATATCATCATCTTATATAATAATAATAATAATAATAATAATAATAACCTTTATTGTATTTAAGGCTCAATCAACAGGGACTTATATTATGAAAGCGGAGTCGTAATAATATTTCTGTAGTGAGCAGTATAGTTAGTTGAGCTGCCGCTATCTGCTGTGTCTGTGTGAGCTGTTAGCTGTAAAGATGTTCATTCCTGTATGTTCGTGGTTAATCACTGAACTAAAAACTATATATATACATCATTGAATATACACCATTGAACCCAGAGGGGTTTCCTCATCGATTAACTAATCAGAACCTTACAGTCCAAAACTCTCTCCAACATTTATCTATAGCGTATTTAACTGCACATCTCAAAGCACTTTACAGAAACAAATAAAACAACAAAAAGTCCCCATATAAAATAATGTACAATGAAAAATGTATACACATATACATTTAAAAGCTACCCTAAAAGATTTAGTTTTAAGGTAAGATTTAAAAATGCTAAGAGATTTTGCTTGCCTTATCTCGATTGTTAAAGAATTCCATAGTTTTGGAGCTATTGAAGAAATTCCCCATCTCCCATCAGTAGTAAGTGAGTTAAAGGAACAGTTATGAATGAAGGTCATGCGTTGGACTATAAAGAATTAAAAGTTCGATCAAGTATTTTGTGATCAACAGAAGAAAGAAACTCAGACAGGTTTAGAACAAAATGAGGGTGAGTAAATGAAAATTAGACAAAGTATTCTTTCCGATTTATTGTTTAAAAGAAGTATACTTATAGTGCACTTAAACTTCTTTTTTGTAAGGGAGTGTGAAATGGCAGTTTATGACTACCCATTAATTGTAAATCCTGGGGAAATTTTGAGCAGTTTGAAACGCGAAGTGTGAAGATTGACCCATGGTCAACACACTATTTCAGGTGTGTTTTTTTAGTCTGTCTGATAATTGGTCAGTAATGTTCTTGATAGCTACATCTGTGATGTGAATGTGTGTTTACTTTCAGAGAGTTCAAGACGAGGAAGATGTGGTGTATGCAGGAGTCGCCATGAGACACTGATCAAACTGTGATTCTATTTAAAGGTGCAGTAAGCGATTTCAGAGAAACACTGTTGAAATCAACCCAAACAAACTCTTCCCTTCATTGCCCCGCCACCAAAATGCCCAAACAACAATGCACAGGGTTTCCGCGGGGCATTAAAAAGCATTAAAAGTCATTAAATGGATTTTGCGAAAATTAAGGCCTTAAAAGGCATTAAAAAGCATTAAATTTGATTCTTACAGGCATTAATTTTTTTTTATAGTTTTGAAGAAATACATTTTATATACATTTATTTGAATATAGCCCTCATAATTAATAATTTGTATTTGCTGTCGCAAAATATGTACGTTCGTGTGATAAATACGCGGAACCAGTTTGGTAATTGCTTCCGGCCGGAGCAAAAGTGCCGTGATGCGGAGGTGACGCGCGTCTGTTGTACAGCGGTGGACTGGTCTGAACCTTGTAAATAGTACATTGTTTAATTTGTCGTTTAATGAGATCTAATATATGTTGCTAGTAGCGAGAATAGACCCGACTGTTACACGCATGCACTTAAATGGTCCAGTAGCAGAACTTTTGCCAAGCATGTCAGAGGTTTTGGGTTCGAAACCGCAGTAAGAAGTATATATTTTTCCCCTCATCAAAACCGATTGTTTATTAGTGGTTGTATATCAAGCACTGACTGACATGTTTGTGTGCATTTTGTGATTTCACCGTAACAAAAAGAGAGTCTCTCCGCCACGGATTGAATCGCGCGTCCGAGAGAAGAAGTGTTGTGCACGAGCCACAACAGAACGCAGGCAAATAACGTATATTGTTCTTCTGTACTATTTGACGCAGGGCTCTCAAGTGTCATGCATTGAGCGTGACAGTCACTCATTTCGGTCTTTTGTCACGCTCACATTGTATTTCTCACGCTGAAAAACTCTTTATAATGTATTGAATATGCCGCAGCGCCCCAAATGTCTGGACGCTCTCACTTACTAGTCGAGCCTGCCACTTATCAGCCAATCAAAAAAAAAAAAGAAAGGGTCTACACATTAGCCAATTAGAAAATAGCACTATTGTATCTGGGTAAGATTCAAGATAAGTCATGACTCTGTTATGTTACATTAAAAAAATTCACTACTTGTTTGACACAAACAATGGCAACTTGACTGCTGTTAGAGAAACGTTTCCCAGATAATTAGCATCAGTTTTTTTATGAGTGTCTGTAACTTGGACAACAGTTTTACAGCCTGTTCACTGACACCAGGGGGCTGTTCCATAAACCAAGATTAGAGTATAAGCCAGGCTTATTTCGGTTAGTCAGGCTTATTTTTGGTAGATTCGGTTTCATAAATCAAACTTAAAAAAGTTCAAACTCAGTTACCCTGGCAACTTATGCTGGGAAACTAGCCTGGTCAGGCTAAGCCTCAGTTGTTACACAGATCCTCAACACTGACCGACAAGAACACAAAGATATTACCACTGACACTCTCGAATACCATTATTGGGCTTTATTAACCACTATTTGTCCAAAAATAAATACACAGTATACAGAAAATCACCTTAAATAAGGCTACAATATAGACAATATAGACACATATATAAGGCGTTTTAAAGTTGTCGTTAAATTAGGACATGTCATTTTTATAATAAAGCCATTTTAATTAAGGAGTGCCTCGGTTATCAGAGAATTCTTTCTCTACACTGTCACTCTACACTATATATATATATGTACTGTATGTATAGATATAGGTATATAGATAGATAAATACAATATACATACTACAGGTTTTGTTTTTTTTACTGGCTGAATGTTTTGTGCCCAAGATTTAATTATTGTTTTAAAGATTTATGAATACATCTCTCTCTGGTTTTATTTGGCAGTTTGTCTGGTTTTTGTTTTAGTACATGTTTATAATTATTAGAAGAACATTAGAGCACAATCTAAAAAAATCTTTTTAAAGCAGAAGTTAAAATCACAAAATAAATAATTACAAAAGCACAGTATAAATTTCAACTGGTAATCTGAGCTTAGTAATTGACAGTATATTAGCCTACATTTGATTTACCCCAAATACACTTGTAGGTTTAAAATTCTAAATAAGGGACATATAATGTCCAACTAACAAATATTTTAGCATATATATATATATTATGTACTTTATTATCTCTTTCAATTCCAACACATTCGCCACAATTATACAAATGGACAGTTCCTTTAAAGACATCATATTTTCCCCCAATAAATATTCCTTATTTTTCCTTCTACTTTTTTTTTTCTTTTGTGATAATACCCACCAACACATACATATAAATAAAACAATAAATAAATAAAAATATAACATTCACATATATCAAACTCTTATAATGACACATAATTCCTAATAGTTATTCAAGTTATATTATTCAAATATCAAATATTCAATATTAAATAAGTAAATAAATAAAATAACAAATAACTAGAAATAAAAGGGAAGGTTACATAAAAATGTAGTTAATGTATAGGCTAATATATATTCCTTTATTTTATGGAATATTCTTTGATTTTAGAGTTGCACATATCTTTTCAAAATGTATACATTTGTTCTTAATTTAATGTTATCCTCTCCATAATGTACTTTAGAAACTAAATCTAACCACTCATTTAAAACTGGGGATTCTTGCTTTCTCAAAAAAATGATTGCATTAAAAGCTGTAATTCTCAGCATTCTTAATAAGTATACATAATCTTTATTACGTAGCATAGATCCCATACCCAAAACTATATTTTGTATCTTTATATATTTAGTTTCTTAAAAAAAAATCTTCCCTGAATTAGGCTACTTCTGTTCAATTTCTTTTTTTATTAGAAGTATAAAATATATAAGTGTAATGAGCTAGAAGTTCACTGCAACTTATCCAACATCCTAAAGATAAATGATTATAATTAGAAGATAATCCTCGTGTTATAAAATATCGGATATTAATTTTCCAAGCAAAATGTATATTTTAGTGAGAATTATTGCAGACCTATTTGGCGCGCATGCGCGCAGCAGCGCTCGTTCGATATGAAGATTAGCAGCAAAATGGATACATTTGCACGACTTTCTAACATTTACAGATGGAGAATATAACTGTATAATGTAAGTTTTGCACTGAGGGGGAAAAAAAAATGTCACAAACGCATAAAACAGCACAAAATATACGCTGTTTGATGGTGGATCGATTTGATCCACGATCGACCTCTAGGGCTGCTTCAGAAACGCGTGCACACACAATTATCTAGACTAGATAAACCTGGTTCAAGCTAGTGAGATTGCGTGAACTTCAATTACCTTTTATGGAACCACTTTAGCCCCAACTTATTTGTTAGGCTCATTCAAGTCCGGTTTTGGAGTTTAATCCCCGCTTTTCTAAGCGTCTTTTATGGAACAGCCCCCTGCTCAGAACAAGTAGCCTAGGCCTAGTCATGTTTTCGTTATCACATAATGACTGACATATGGCGCTTTTCCACTGCATGGTACGGTACGGTTCGGTTCGGTACGGCTCACTTGTGGTGCTTTTCCACTGCATAGTACGGTACGGTACGGTGCGCTTCGGCGCGCTTAAATGGTACCTGATCTGTTGAGGTTCCAAGCGTACCGTACCGGTACTAAAATGTGACGTGAAACACTGCAGATCACTGATTGGTCAGACAGACAGAATCGTCACTACCAGCGTCATTGGATTTGCGACACGAGACACTAAACACGCTATACAGAGTCATATAACCAGTAGACAACAGCCAACACGGTAGCACCTGTGTTTTACTTACTTGAAAAAAAAAGAAGAGATCAACACTTTAAAAAGGAAATGGCTGAATCGTGGTCGAGGTGCAGACGTTCCTCTCGTTGGTTGCCTAGGAGCGGGTCCAGCGGATGGGGCAAAACAGAATGAAAAAGTGTTCCAAGAAGTAGCAGCTAGCTCAGCTAGCCGCACACGGCTATCACCGGACCTACAAACAGTGTAACGATCAGTCCCACCCACTTTGAATGGGTACTAACTGCAGTGGAAAAGCAACCGAGCGCGAACCGTTCCGCGCCGAATCGAACCGTACCGAACCGAACCGAGCGTACCATGCAGTGGAAAAGCGCCAATATTGTCACATTATAAACATTCCTCTCTCCAAATAGGCTTAATAATTTTCTAAGCACTAAATAAATTAAAGTGTATTGCATAGTCGATGTTATAGGTCACTTTTAAAACCATGTCATATTTTATAATTAAATCCGGGCCATGGACGCATTAATCATTGCATCTGTCTTTCAAAGATGTCTGGTAATAAGCAATTAAGCATGCTCTCATCTGCCCTGAGAGGAAAGCCCCCTAAAAAGGGCAGGTTAGAGGATGCTGCTGGCCCAGAGAAGGTGGCGTAAAGGGCCCATTAGAGGAGGAGACGGTGCCGGTAGAAGAGGACGAGATTTGGTTGAATTGTCAGTGCCATGTGTCAAATCTTCTCTTTTGCAAGTGTGAGCAATTATTAATAACAACAAAAACACTAATAATAATATTACTAATGAAACACCACCATTCCTGCGACCCGTCCTATATGCCACGAGATGTTTAAAAAATGGTGGGGACAATCAACATGTCCCACCTGCAAATTACACCTATGTGTTCCAGAAAAAAAGGAAAAAAAAAAACATTATATTATATATATATATATATTAGGGATGTGCAAAGTAGCCGGTATTTGTATCTGTATTTGTATTTGTTGAGGGGGGAAAAGTATTTGTATTCGTATTTGTATTCGGGTAAAATGTAGGGGGGGGGGGGGGGGGGGTGACTAGCTTTCATGACCCACACACGCAAGGTCTCTCGCTCTCTCCCTTACTGCCGTGCGCGCGCTACACGGTTTGAAGCAGTTCTGTCTCGCATGCGCGCTCTACGTGAGATTTGAACTAATTTGCGGACATCAGGGAGCCGCTATCAATATGCGGGAGATTCCCTGAACTTCCGGGAGTCTTGGGATGTCTGCGTGCCATATAACTCCCACAAGTGCATACAATTCGACACACCTACACAAGCATTTTTTAACCTTTTAAACCCGAACGTTAACGTTACTCTGTCAACTGCCTGTTCATTGTCTAAATTACCGAGCTAACAGAGCTACGTACACAGAGCGAACATGAGAGCATCCGACTGCAGACGTCAATAATGCAGCGTAATGGAATAATCTCCCGATCAAACTCCGCTTCCCGTTATAAACTGCCAGGAACCCAGTTAAGGTACACAAATCTATTCAACAAAAATAGTGAAGCAGTTAAGTGTTTTTTCGCTGCAGCCGAGCCCTCTCTGTTACTGTGTGCAGCTGTCAGTCACCTCTTCCTGAACGTTACTCACTCACTCTAACTCGCTCATCCGGGCATGCGGTCTCGTGAGAAGACGCATCTTTTTGATATAAAGTTTTTCTTGTTCCCGAATACAAATATTTTTTTAAGTATTTGTTCGAAATAAGTATTCGTAAAAAACACGTTATTTGTGCCTTTCCGAATACCGTATTCGGGTTCGGCTCCACCCCTAATATATATATACACACACACGTGGTTAGTCATGGGTCGTATATGGCATTAAGACATTTTAAAATGGCATTAAAACGGCATTAAAAAGGCATTAAATTTCATTTGAAGATACCTGTAGAAACCCTGATGCAAGAGTGGATGTCTTTTATCATAATGTTTTGCAAAATGAAAGCAACGATGACAAACGAATGACAAGGAAGAACAAAAAAATAACATGCATATACAAGAGTATAAGCAAGGGCCCTGCCAGGCACGACGCAACTGTTTATCAACTGTCTGGTCACCGACATTCAACAGGGACTTTTATTATGAAAGTGGAGTCATAATAATATTCCTGTAGTGAGCAGTGTAGTTAGTTGAGCTGGCGCTATCTGCTGTGTCTGTGTGAGTTGTCAGGTAAAATTAGAAAATATCGGAAACAGTCCAAAAACATCATATCTTCTGTTACTTACATACGGAGCAAAAACAACACAACATCTCTGTATGTTTTCAGGCTTTCCTTTAGGTCTCTCCAGTGCTGGAAAGCTTTTCTATTATTTACCCTTTGAGGCATACATTCACACCAGTTTGACCAGTCCTGGCTGGTCCCTGAAGCGTACGATCACACCAGATCAAGATTAGAACGTTCAGTGCATCACGTGTTAAATTAAAATGTGCTTTCGCGCTTTGGCTGGAGCTGAGAGAGACGGACACGCTCATATTGACTAAGGGTGTCACGATTTCGATTTTAAATCGAAATCAATAGAAATTAATGCTCAATCTCGATTATCGAATCAAAAAATGGAATCGTCGATGCTGCCACGCCCCCATGTCGTGTCAGGTCGGCTTGCCAAGTGGAAAAAAAACCACACACGTGTTAAAGTGCTGCGAGTGAACCTAACAGCAACAGCAGCCAGCCAAAAGATAGCATGGCAACTGCAGACTCAGGAGACCCGTCGACAGAACTTGAACCCCCTCCTCTTTCACTGAAGTCACCGGTGTGGAAGTATTTTGGATTTCTAGTGAGTTGTGTGTTCTAGTAACATTTGTATTGTCGACAAAAAAAAAAAAAAACAGTTTGCAAGCTCTGCTATGTACGTATACCACATTATTCCAACGGCAGCACGACTAACATGGCAGGGCATCTCCGCGGGCACCACAAAAACAGATTTATCTGTTAAACCGACAACTGTACCACAAACTACTCTCCCGTCTTCATTTGGAATAAAACTTCCAAGTAACTTAACACGTACAAAGGCAATTACAAGAGCGCTAGGAGTATGTATAGCCGTGGACATGCAACCTTATTTAGTGGTGAAAAAATTATAGATAGTAGGAAAAAATCCGGTTGGCATAAAAATGCCATAGCTTGTGCTTTCAAAAATTTTTTTTAAATCGAGAATCGAATCGAACCGTGACTTTAGAATCGAAAATGTAATCGAATCGAGGATTTGGAGAATCGTGACACCCTTAATATTGCCATATATCACAACTATTCTGTGTTTTCAGCCACATAATGTTGTAAAGACTATGGGGCGGATCTAATCCGTGGGGAATTTGCATAAATTAATTAATAATTGGTAATTAATAATTATTCATACATGTTTGGATTAGATCAGTCTTACATGTTAATAAATCTCCCTCTAAGGGAGGATGTCATTTTACCTGCATGCATACCTGTGTATCCTTGTATTTTAACTACAAGTTGATTGCAGTTAATTACACTGATTGCGTCTTACAAACAGGCTAAATTAATTAGCTCAATTGCCAGAATAATATTGTGGGAATCCACAATATCATCTTACTTTATAGGATTTCAGGAAACGCAATTCTCTGGCCAGAAGAATTGGGCTTCCTGCCCTATAAACACATACTCTTTAAAGTATCTTTAATTTGTAAAGCTTGTAGCTTAAGTTAGACCTTTGGCACTTAAGGGACTTGAAAATGAGCAAAACAACGCAATTCATCAATCACATGAATATAATGAATTTAATAAGGCATAACTACTTATATATTTACTACTGTTACATGGGATATATATGTATGTACAAACATAATAGACATACAAAACACAATAAATATCGATGAACGAGAAATACATAGCGTTGGGACAATGGAGCCACGTGTGTGAGTGAGTGAGGGTGTGAGAGAGGAAAGAGAGGAAGTGTAGGGAGTTGCAGTTATGCAAGAGAGAGTTTCGAAAGACCCGAGGATCTTTCTAGATAGCAAATTCACATAGACAACGGAACTTTGAGAGACAACAAGACTTCAACAATTCTTAAAAGCGTGATCAAACACGTATACTTGCACAGGTAATTCTCTGCATGGCTTGTGAAGAAGTGTGTGTGTGTCTCGGTCTGGCGCGTCACGGGGTCACGTGCACGCGTTCCTCCTTCAGAGCGAGTGCGCGCGCTCGTTTAAAAATCCTTGGTAGGTGGATTTGCTGAAGAGATATGTCACGCGGTGTTCTTTTCACTTCGTGGAAGTAAACAGCGTCGAGTATGAAAACAAAACTTTAACTTAAAAGAAAAGAAATAAAGATCCCAAAGGGGAAATCACGCGGAGTTACGTCTTGGCTGGTGAAGAAACGCGTGTGCGTCTCTGGGTCCGGCGCGTCACGTGGTTACGGGCGCTTGCTTCTCCTGTGCGGGGAAACCCCATGGGATTTCGACGATTGGAATCAAACACGGAGGCTTATCTAGACTGAAAAACACAAACTAAACTAGAAACACATAAAAGAAAGGCGAAGGGCTCGCCAGGAGGCGAGACGTTACATCATGACACGAGGACATGGACGGAAGAGAGTGGGCGGAGCTGGGAAGCAACCTTTATCACCTCGGAGAAGTCCGGCCTCTTCCCGTTGACACGGCCAATAAGAGAGTTGAAATTCGCAGGCGGGACGTTGGGTTTTATGGCCCTTTGTTTGTAGAAAAGCATTTGAAAGGAGGGGGGAAAATGAGAAAAACTTCGAAGAAACGATGAAGAAAATTATGAAAACGTCCTGATACTATTCATGTGTTGTTGTTATCGACATATAATTTACTCAGTCATCTTAATCTTCCCGGTACCAGGTTGTAGATACCAAATATGCCACACATTCTGTTGGTTAATCGTAGTTTGTAAAGTTTGAACATGATACCCTTAGGTTTTCATCGATCGACAACATCGATCAACACAAAATAAAAGGCACATCGTGAGATAAGGAGATGAGATAGATTGTTCATACAATTCTCAAAGGGGACATATGATAAAATATATACATGAATGCAGAATTAATTTCTCCTTCTTAAATCCTGAGAATAGGCAGTTAAATGTAAAAATACATAATGATAAAGTCATTGTTATTCCACTGTAACATGGACACACAAACACACATAGAACACATTGAATATATTTGTTTAAATGTCTTTAAACAAAGAGAAGGTTCTTTTCTCTTTAGAATCCCTTGCCGTTGGGGCATTCCAATCAGCCATAAAATTGTCTTGTAAGCTGACACCACGCTGTCTGTAGTAGTTCTTACTTGTGTGTGTGTGTGTGTGTGTGTGTGTGTGTGTGTGTGTGTGTGTGTGTGTGTGTGTGTGTGTGTGTGTGTGTGTGTGTGTGTGTGTGTGTGGTAATTTACATTGCGGTCTTCTGTCTCTGAATGAAGGCTTTTGGGATTTTAGTTATTCAGGGGGACTGAGTCAATGATTCACCAAATACTCTACAATGTTTTATTTTAGGTTTCAGACAATATACACAAGTACTAGCAAAACAATACATGTATAGCTGTGGAAGCGGATATGATGATCCTTTCTATTATAATTAGATGACACGTTTCTTTCATATCAGATACACATTGTAACTATATAGTTTACTCTTCGAGTTCATCTGCCTATTACTTTCATGTATTTCAGGAGAAACTGATGAATTTAGGCCTATGTGTTGTAAATCTGACAGATCCGATTCTCTGAATTGTGGCACAAACTAACATTTTAGCACTCATCGCACATTATAGATCAGCTAATATGATCAATATAATGTTTTTAAAGTAACAAAATACATTTACTTACACATATTTGAGAATCCGAATATCAGAGAGTTAGTTAACAAATTTGTGAACAAAATAAAAGTGATTTTTCATACAGCACTATTGTGGCTGCGGTGTATCATGTGACAACCATGACGTGTCGCCATGGAAATAATAAGGTGATACATTCTAAAATAACGGTCGCCTTAAAAAACTCAGGCCGAGGGCTCAGGTAGAATATTTTAAACTTGCGTGCGAAAGGTTTAATGCGGGTTCTAAAGCTCTTGCCTGATCATAACCCTTAATTTTCCAGTGATATTCCTCTGAGCTTTTTGTAATGTCTCTCAGCCTTATCTTTATCTATGGTCTTTCTTCAAATCTTCCTCCGGCTCACCCTCTCTTCTCCCCCATCAGTAATGGACATGCCCTCTACTACTGATTTGCTCACTCTCTCTTCTCCCCATCATGAGTGGACTTGCCCCCTACTGCTGATTGGCTAAAAGTGTGTTGTGCTGCTCAGCCCAATCCATTCACAACAGTTTTCTCAGAAATCTCTTACTGTACCGTTAAGGACTGCCAACTTTCTAGAATTCAAATACCCACAAATAGTAAAGGAGGTGGATTACTGCAGATTTTTCATGTGAATATAATGATATATGGATATTTTGGGCCAGATTTACTAATAGCTTGTGCCAGCACAACCCCTGTTTTGGCATTTAAAACTACTGTCAGGATTTACTAAAGACACCCAGTGAAAAATTTGCACTGCAAAGGCGTGGACACTTACCTTTTCACATATATTTGTAGGAGTTTCCATTTCAGACACAAAATGTATGGGAAGAGAGGTCTGCACAAGTCAATAATTGTTTACTGCCCTAAAAAAGCACATCTTAATCCAGACTCCAATTTGTTCTTTGTAGATTGTGTTGTTCATTATGGAAATGACCCATCCACATCTTGTGTTATTTACAGTGGTGTGAATAAGTGTCGGCACCCATGCTAAAGTTGCCTAAAAAGAGGAATAAAAAATCTTCTTTTGGATATTGATCTTAATGCCTTAATTAGAAAAATGAGGAAAACTCCAACCTTTAAGGACACAAATTTTCTTTGTGAATGAATAATGTATCATAAATAAATAAATGTTTTTCCTTAAAATACAGGGTGCATAAGTCAGTGCCCCCCTATGTTAAATTCCCATAGAGTCAGGCAGATTTTTATTTTTAAAAGCCAGTTATTTCATGGATCCAGGATAATAGGCATCCTGATAAAGTTCCCTTGGCCTTTGGAATTAAAATATCCCCACATCATCACACACCATTCACCATGCCTAGAGATTGGCATGGTTTTTCTTCAGTTAGCCTAATAGCTGGTTTGATTTGTATTGAAAGATGATCTTATGGAAAGTACCCCATGCCAATCTCTAGGCATGGTGAATGGTGTGTGATGATGTGGGGATATTTTAATTAATTTTAACACTTATTCACACCACTGTATGTGTGCATTGCCAGTAGATCACATGCAGAACATTCCACTCCCATCCGCGTCTTCATGGTTTTCCGCCAATTTGCACTGTTTAGTAAATTTGGCCCACTGGAGTCACGCTGACCTTTAAAGGTGAACTTGGTAACTTTTTTAACTTAATAAAGCTGTCTAGAAATCATATGGATGGTTAAACAACCTGTTCTGGTGATATTGGTGACTTTCCTAGCTCCCCCCAGCGTTCCCAGGTGGAAAACCAACCTTGCAACATGGGGACTACCGTCCCGGCAAAATGAAAATAGGAAGTCTCGTGAGAAGCGAGACGAGAACGAGAACGAGCGAGAAACACGAACTGCTTTACGGGTTGATAACAGAATACAAAATGTACATGTCAATGTTCTATGATAATGTGTATGATGTATTACCCACCTCGGTAGACAGCTCCGCAAGTAAAGTTGGCCGGCTCTGATAATAACAAATGCACGTGAGCAGCGGTAGAACGGGGGAGAAGGGTGCCGCAAGTGAGGTTTTTTTTACGATAGTGTTGTGAAATATACGTCCCACAGCTGTAGGGGGAGCTCGTGGGGAAAACATGCGACAACAAAAGGGAAAATCAGCGAAGAAGACTAGATGTTGCCGAATTCTGCTTTAAATATAGAGGGCCTCATTCTAATGGTGTTTATTCTTTAGATAATGAAGTGATTTTGTTTAGTGTATGTTTGTATTGTTTTCAGATTCTGTCATGTTACTATATTAATGTGTATACTGTATAGACAGTCCTGTGTGTCTATGCTGATAAAGATAAATCTGCTTGAGTGCCACCTGATGAACACATTATTTTATATTATTTTCACCTATTGTTGCCTTTTTACAATATTTTGTGGTAAATGCAAAATAATTGATAAATAGATAAATATTATAATATATATAACATTGTCCATTGATGTCATTATGTAGTAATAGATAATTGATTTTTCTTCCGGTCACATATATTTTTGGTTTCTAATTTTACTTATTTTTTTAACAGACACGTTTTACTTGTTTATTTAACAGACAAGTTTGACCAGAAAATAACAAAGACTCTACTATGCCATTCATTGCGATATAAACATATTAATATAAATAAAAATATATATAGATGAAAAAAGAGAGTACTTGGATACAACTATTACATGAAAAGACTGACTTTAACAAATAACATTCAGACCTTTTAAAAGGTGTTAGGGGATTTACAGTTAAAGACCCAAGGACCAGGTTTGATTCATTAAGACCAGGAGTTAGAAGTGCTGTCAATTCAAGACAAGAGTCAGAATTATAAAAAAAATTAAAGGGGTCATAATGGTACATGCACTTTTACAAGTTGATTGTACTGAAATGTGTGTTGGCAGTGCCTGTACACATTCATCATATAATGATAAAAATCTCTCTAGTGGTTTTGTTTTAATCTCCTATATGTTTTCCCTGCCTCAAATCGAGCCGTTCGAGCCTGTGACGTCACAAGCTCGCACGCCCCTCCCACGATTGTTGATTGACAGATGCGTTTCAACACAGACCCGCCCTCGCTCGTGAGTGAGATGTCAATCATAGTTCGTCATTGTTTACACTGGAGCAGAATGGCGTCTTGCGATTGTGGTGTTCTGTTCTTGGGTGTAATAACGAACACAGCAGTCATTTTAATGTTCCTAAATCCCAACCGCTGAAGATGCAGTGGCTGAGTTTTGTTTATGAAGGGAATATTCCCGACGAGCAACGTCAATGCGCTCATGTTTGCACAAATCATTTCTCAGCAGACTGCTTTATAAACGAGGAGGGTCATAAAGCTGGTTTTTCTAAGAAGCTGCTCCTGAAAAAGGAATCGGTGCCAGTACATACAAAAATAGATCAAAGTGACATTTTTAACCAACCATTCAGAAACGTCCTGTTTGAGCCTTAATTGTCGAACTTCTTCGGGGCCGTCATCTTCCGGGTCCGACTCTGGTTCAAATCGATATGGTTGCACTACAGATGTGTCCTCAGAGACTCCAGCTGCCATTCTTTCGCCAAAATACACCATAAACTGTTGTCAAGGCAACACTCCATGTGCGTTGTGTCAAAAACGCCCCAAAGAACAGAGGGGCGGGGTGAGCAAAGCTCATTATCATTTAAAGGCATATGCACTGAAACGGCGGGCTGAAAACAGCTGTTTTTGAGCAGGTAAAAGGAGTGTTTTCTTAAAATACTAATGAGAATTTTTAATAAAAGTATATTACAAAGTTTTCATTTAGACCCTAAAGATTCATATTATGATAATAACTTGTACAAAAATGGCATTATATGACCCCTTTAAGAGAAGTTTTACTGAAGATAGTTTGCAGTTTCACCAGCAGAAGTCAGCTTCAAGACTCACACAGGAGTTCTTAGGCCAGCTGCTTACAGTTACACAGATCACAGCCGTTAAACCGTAAACCAAGGTCTAAGCTATACAGTACGTCCTTGCTTCGGGCTAAATGATTCTGATTGGCTGAGAAATAGATAAACAGTACATTTCCACTCATGGACTGATAGGCAGTAGCACATCTCCATAGTCTGTACGGCTGCCAACAGGACCCTGAGTATGGTACGAGTGTTCCTCCGAGGTCACAAGACTGTGTCTGGGCGCCAACATGTAGTAGAAAACAAGTCAGTCACTCTCCAATAATGCCACTCGTTCCTTAACCTGTAACCAAGAATACTAACACACAAACAAACAAACAAACACACACACACACACACACACAACACACAGAGGCAGAGAGAGAGACAGCGCTCCTTCAAGGTTCTTTAACTAAGAAATGGACACTTTAACTATTGGTTTTTAATGACCCTTGTGACCTACAGTCATCATGGTGAGCTAGAAGAACAGATATATGTTTTAACACTTGTTGAAGACCTTTCTCAAACAAAACGAGTCCATATTTAATTTCTGGATGCTGGGCTAAATGAACAAGCACTGTAAACGTATTCCTGGCATGGGCCAGACCGTCAGTCACCTCTCAGTCACCTCTCATGTAATAAGAATATTTTTTTTGTGTTGAAGTCTATAGACCCCAGGAAGAATAGCTACATTTGCAGTAGCTAATGGGGATCTTAATAAACTAAACTAAACTAAACCTCTCAGTGATTAAATACAGACATTAGAGAAAACATGCAATAACATTTTTGTTAATTAGCTATATTGTACATTGAAGCAGCAGTGTATTTGAGTATCCACCCCTTCAAAGGTGACAAATATTAATCTCATCATGGCTGCGGGTGTTTCTGTTGAAAACGCAGTTAAACAGTTCTAAGAAGATGTTGACCACTGGAGTGGAAAAAGACATTGAGTGTGAAATGCGAAAACAAAAAATTCACCAAAGCACTTGCAGAAATAAATGTGTGAACTTTAGTCCCTTCTGTTTATATTCCACACTGCTCTTAGTTTGATATGTAGCTCTCATCATGACTATTTTAGCATTTGTTGCATACATGTCTGTTGAACTACTGACAGTCCTATTGATCTTCAGAGGTTTGGCCTGATCAAGTCTCTCATTGTCCTTCAGCTGTTAAAGTCATTGTTTGGTATGAAAAACGAGCAGAAACATAGTTTGTTTTTCTACTGAACAATGAGGTTTGAATTAGATTGTTTTAAAACATTTGAAGATTATAGAACTGTTCTTTTAAAAAACAAAATCCTCATCTTAACCATCCTCTTTAAAACTTGAGTTATGTGCATTTTGTTCCTTTTATCATTTTAAAATTGCAATGATTAATGATGTGTTTATTATGATCCTGAATGTTACTGTGTGATTATTTAGAACAAACGGTCAAACATCACAGAGAGTCAGACATCATGGAATATTAAACTGATCAGGGGGTTATGACAAATCTTCATGTCAGAATAATTTTTTTAATTTTATTATATCCTGCTCATTTTATGACTAAAAATAATCCAAAAATCCCTAAAAATATTTGTTGCAGAATTTTGGATACAGCTGCCAGTGACTTGTCTTCACTTTAACCATGCTGCATTGATTCTAGCTTGGTCGTATGTTATGGTATTGCCATCCGATATGACCAGGGATCCCAGATATTTGAATGGGGTGCTTTTCTTAATATCCCTGCTGATGGTGACATTAAAGGATGGTGTGGAATATGGATGTTCCGGCTGGCCATTCCACACTCGTAACATTGTGGTACAGTAATTTGACACATGTCACAAACACTTCTGGGACGGCATGGGATCTCAGGCTTCCCCAGATGATCTCTGGGCATTCGATCGAATGCCTAATTTCCTCACTGAACTGATTAAATCTGTTTAATATTTATCACAATGATCTTATCATAAGGGGTTTAAAATCCTCTTTGTTTCCAGAGAGGGATATATAAAATGGTCTCCTCTCAACAGTTTGCTTTAAAGGTACACTATGTAAACCTCTCTAGTGGTTAAAAAAAACTGCATGCAGTTTTATAAATAACATTTTTTAGGCTAAAGGGATACTCCACCGAAAAATGAAAATTCTGTCATCATATACTCACTCTCATGTTGTTTCAAAAAATTTATGAATTTCTTTCTTCTGCTGAACAGAAAGGAAGATATTTAGAAGAATGTAACCAGACAGTTTTCGATGACTTCCATAGTAGGAAAAAAATATACTATTGAGGTCAATGGTATCTAAAACTGTCTGGTTACTGACATTCTTCTAAATATCGTCCTTTCTGTTCAGCAGAAGAAAGATATTCATAAATTTTTTGAAACAACATGAGAGTGAGTATATGATGACAGAATTTTCATTTTTCAGTGGAGTATCCCTTTAAGGCTCTGCATGACTGTGTGGATGAATATGGTTCTCTTACTGCTCATACATTCACTACTTGCCGTAAGAGATATAACCATTTTAGATTGAAAGGATCTCTTGCTGACTATCTGAAAATGTTACTGTAGCTTTACCAATTTTAGACACGGTACTTCGGACACATAAAATCCAGCACAGCACCTCAACAACCATAATAAAATGAGCCTCAATCACAATAGATGTTGCTTTACAATGAACTCTGTTAGATAGCTACACAAGGCAATTTATCTGTTCAATAAAATACCTTACTCAGTAACAAAAATGTCATCTTTGTGTCTCTTTTACAGAATTTCAAATCTACGAGTTCTCACCATCTCCAAAAAGCCAAGCCGATGTTGATTCTGGTTTTGTTACGAACTCCGTCTCTTTTTTTCCTGCAGACTCTCCTCTGTTTGGCTTTTTTTATTAAATGGGTGATTCCCATAGATGATGGATGGCATACCTTCACTCTCTTCCATTGTAGAAAAGTGGAGCAGCCAATGTCTCAGT
This sequence comes from Chrosomus eos, assembly GCA_036326025.1. Classification (NCBI taxonomy): domain Eukaryota; kingdom Metazoa; phylum Chordata; class Actinopteri; order Cypriniformes; family Leuciscidae; genus Chrosomus; species Chrosomus eos. Next base: position 936,064 of record JAZAVI010000008.1, on the reverse strand, counting down.
ATGGCGCTGACATCTTGTGCTGATTCGTGACGTAGAGCTGCGATATCAAGTTCCCGCCCAGACTCCCGAAGAATCGGTTAATGCAGTTTACTTCAGAACAACTATTGTGTCTATTATCCAACTATTGCATAACAATTATGTCGGTGTGAAATAAACAGTTATGGAAATGTATAAATTAAAGTTAAAGTCTCCTCCCGAAAACTCCAGAATAAAGTCTGTTGGTGCCTCAGTGACTACTTTGCTCAGAGAAACTGTCAATCGGGACGTCACACTCCCGCATTTATAGCATCAAATAACTAACTAAAACCAAAATGTTTTTAAAAATCATTAGATTCCATGGAGAGGGTGGGGTTTATGATCTATACTGTATCCAGGCACCTGGGGGTGATCTAAACATTTTGGCTTCACTTTCCAGGACTTGTGCGGCACACTTAGTGATTCCCCGGAGGTTTGCAGATTTAATTGCAGTTCAGAACAACAACACACGTAAAAAGTGTTCAGAAAACAGAGTTTCACAGTGCTCAGAGTGTGTTCACAGTGTTTAGAAAACTACAAAACATGGGCCCAGCAAACACATTTATGTCTGTGGCACATTGCATTTCTGCTATGGCAACGTCTAAAGGATTTACTGTATTTTTGAACAGTTCTTTTTTTTTTTTTTTTTTTTTTTTTGCAGCAAGGCTTCCTGGATTTGTATGGTTACCGTAGTAAAACCATTGTTATTTTTTTAAAGACTCCCACTGTTGTACCCCAATGGGTAAAACTTTTCCACATTTTTTTTTTAACAACAATTACAGAACATAACACAATCCATTTGAACTTTAACGATCAATCAAAATACATTTAATTGCACAAACTAGCAAAATTATAGTAAATGTTTACATGTTACATGCTAGTTTTCAAAAGTTTGGGGTTGGTAAGATGTTTAATGTTGAAAGTAGTCTAATCTGCTTACCAAGGCTGCATTTATTTGATAAAAAATACAGTAAGTCTTAGTAAAAACAAATATTGTGAAATATTATTGCAATTTAATTTAAAAACAATATGTTAACATGTAATTTATTCCTGTGATCAAAGCTGAATTTTCAGCATCATAATTATTAGGACAGCCTTTACATGAAATATACATATTTGTGTAAAAGCCTTTACTGTCACGTTTATCAATTTAATGCATACTTTCTGAATAAAAAACATTTGTTCTAAATAAATAAAATTACTGTTTTAAAAAAAACACCTTAAGATCGACATTTTTTATGTGTGGATAGATCCTTTAGAATAGATAGGCCTACAACATAAGTATCAATTTCAGGATCGAAATCCTGAAATATAATCATCAACAAGCAGCGGCGTTTATCTAAAGTTACTTCTCATCGACCATAACAACTTTTTATAAACATAATATAACCTAATATGCAGTCACTGCAGCGTTCTGTGATTAATTAATTAGCCAATTAATATAAATTCCTGTTAACGTTATTGACCAACGATAACGATAACAGCACCATAGATTAAAAAGCTCCACAGTCCACACACACACACACACACACAAATATAACGTTAGGCTACAGCAACGTTAGATTTTCTTAAATTACAGAACCATAATAAAAAAATATGGCTTTGACTGACTTGAACGACGCAGGAATTTTAGAGAATGCAATGTCGCTTCTCTCTTTGGTCCGTGGGGAGTTTTCGGCATTGAGGAAATTAAATTTGGCATTGAGGAGTACCCTGCTGGTACTCACCCTTCATTCATGCATGTCATTTTCACGCCTTGAGGAGGCAAAGCGTTAGCCTGGCTCCGCCCTCCTACGTACTTCCGCTCAATTTCATTTTCCTTCAGTACTACGTCTGGGATTGTGTTGTAGACTTCGGTTTCCAGAAATCAATTTTTTGTAGGACCAATCAGCGAAAAGAGGGAGTGGCTGAGAACGATGACGTTGATGTCGATTCGTGCGTTATTTTGAGTTGTAGTTAAAAATAAGAAAGATGCGAGCGAAGCCATTCGGTCCGTTGTGGCAACGCTGCCGAATATCAAGAAGTTAAAGCTGGAGCAAGAACAATCTTTGCTTAGTTTTGTGTTTATGGCCATCATCCCACAGGGTTCAGGAAAAGACATACGTCACGACCAAACGTTAGCGATTGGTTATGGCAGATAGAGTGACGAAAGGAACGTAGGAGAAACGTTGAGTGACGTAGGGAGTTAACGTTTGTCAATGGAGCGGTGCCAGACTCTATGTTCAAATGAAATGTACGAGAGTCTGGTAGAACCAGGCTAGCAAAGCGTGACATTGACACGCATTCACTTGTGGAACAGCGTGTGTATTACACGCTTTAGCGTGATACCGGGTTGAATATAAACACATAACTTAACTGACCATATAGTGTAAAAAACATGTTTCTTTGAACAAAGAAGGTTAGCTTACATAGTGTAGACTACCTTAATACGAATTTTCAAAAACACTTTCTAAAACTTTATATTATATTATATTGTATTATATTATATTAAAGGTATAGCGGAGGATCTTTCCGAATTTTAGAGAAGACCCGCCCTCTCCAATTTTTTTGTCAAATGCCCTTCCGTGTTTTATTTACTTATTATACTGATCGATTGAGTGACCGAGGACTCAAGACATAATATGCAATGGAGAAGTAGCTTGTTGCATTTGTGTAATAAATAGGCTAGTATGGTGAACACATTGGTATTATCGAAAATGAACACACAAGATTTTAGAATATTTCAGCGTGATACCATTTACCATTTGGTCATAAGGCTACTTTAGACAAATTGAGATGTTTACCGTGTCTATGCGGTGCATGACTTGTGCCAGGGCTAGCATCGCTAATCATAGCTTACATTAACTTCTACTAGCAGTGATTTTAAATGGATTTCTCCAAATAGCATGACAAACTTTACCTGTCTAGTAGAATCTTCACGACTGCGGCATTAGTGGAAAGCCTAACCTGTGCTTTTAGCGCACGCCAGTGTGAAATATTCACCCAAAATCACTCTGGTCTTGTTTCTATATTCTGCGGCCTTTCTCTTCTTATCATACACTTCGTATAAGTTACATTTTTTCTCTTTCGACCCTCAGACATTTTCAAAGGAATGGCTAAAACCGTAACTCATCACACATAGTACACCTGAAAGTGCGCATGCGCAGAAGGGACGAGCACGTACGACGGCCTTACGTAAACATATCACCAGAATGATTGACACTTAGGTGGACCAATAGTATTGATGATCCACCCGGAAAAAGAAAATCCTCCGCTATACCTTTAAGTGACTATAAGCCATCGATCGAGCTCAGCCATCTTGAAATACATCTCAATTCTCTAACTGCACGGTGAGGAGGCAAAGATCGAGGAGTTAGGAGACATCCTGAGGAGTTATGAGCGAGGATACACAGGTTTATCGACTAAATGTGACACACATATCAATTCTCCCCCTTCAACATTTTCAATCAATCAACATCTATTTGATAAGCACATTTAAAAACAACACAAGTTGTCCAAAGTGCTGTACATGTCTGTAAATTACTCAAACAAACATTACTCAACAAAAACACTGTCTCAATATACAAGCCTGATCAGTATCCTAAAACCTAGGGGCAATTGTGTGTAAAAGTTATTTAAAAAAATAATAATAATTAAGTTATTAATTTTGTAAAAGTTATACTTTAAGTTTTCAGTTTATATAAACCATACATCTCACATATTTCAACAGTCTATCTTGCTTTATTATTTATTATGAATTTCTTAAAGTTAACGTTTTTTTTGGCAGAAACATTTTTTGTCACTGTTACGAACCGTTGTGGGTCTAGGGCTGGTACCACAATATTTATATATTGAGTTTACTGCTGGAAGTGATGTGTGGTGGAAAAACACATGCCAGACTCACATGTCATTTTGAAGAGAAAATAACTGGTATTTATTTCCATAAGCTGAAGCCACTGAATCCAGTCAAATAATAATGTGTGCTATAAACAAATGATAGGGTGAATAAACAAACAATAAATAGGAAAAGAACAAAAGCCGAAATCTTCAGTGCATCCGGCACCCTAACTCAACTATCTAATAAAACAGAAATACAAGGAGTGGCGCTCACTTACCTGGTGTGTCTAACAATTATCTGCTACGGGTGCAATGTATATCGCAATATACTTGCCTATGTTCTTTCCCCAGAAAAGCAAATAAAAATGTAGACAACACAAATGAATCTCACCCATCCAAAAAACATGTCAAGTACAAAGCACATAGCACAACACTCATTCAGGCAAAAGCATACACAAACTCATTCTACTACAGAGAGCCATAGTTCGCTACAGAAAGAACAGAGTTTTCTACCAAAAGCTAAAGAGAGAGCATGCATCAATGTACACAACATCCTTTTAACCAGCTAGGATGGCCATCAATTAATCATCTTAAAGGATGAATGACGGCCGACTCGGCCAATCACACCAACCTATAAGCAGAGATAGGGTGATAGAGAGGATAGTGAGCATAACGACCAACACGTGATAAACACACCTACGTGCACAGAATAATAAAAACCTAACACACACACACACACACCCCGTGGAACGTAACACTTCCCCCCTTAAGAATCAACTATATGGGAAAAAAACAGCAAACATCTCCTCACTATCTGCCTAGCTGCCTGTCCCCTGAACACACTGTAGCATCTGGACTAAGTCACAATGTCATTCTAAGCTTCAGAAAGCTTTTAACCTATTGGACTCATTCATATAAATCAAAGGCCTAGCGCCAATGAGTCTGGATCAAATAGCTCCATTGGCACTTTAGGGGCATGGTAGAGATTCAACAGAAAGACCTCCAAACTCCTTTGTGAGCTTCAAAGATCGTAATCAACTCAACACCCTTCTCAAGGCAAGTGAGACGTCTGTTATGCTTGGCTCCGTCTGACACTCACTCTATTTCTATAAAATAAAAGAGTCTCACAACCGCATGCTTCTCAGTGCTTCCACTTTACTTCACGTGCTTGCGCATCTCAATGACGGCACATACAGAGGACTCACAGTTCAACCATACATGGTCTGTCACATCCTTCTGACAATATATAACATATTGTAACATCCTTCCTTTTTTTTATATATATATATATATATATATATATATATATATATATAAGGCACTGTGGTCACTGTGCAATAAACTTGTAATCAAGAATAATAATATAACACCATATAAACAAAGTAACTTTTCACAAATTAACAATTAAACAGATTTAAACAAAATCTTTCAGGTGTGTTGGTCTCTTGACTGTTCTGCCACATCTGGTTGTCACAACGCTGTTGCTGTTATCTGATTGTTGTGTGTGTGCGTGTGTGTCTGGTACTGTCTGTGAATGTCCCTCATCCCGATGGATCGTCTGATTAGACTGTTCACTCCTGCCACTCATGTTTTGTGTGTCTGCACTCTGTGGTCCTCCAGGCACAGTCCTGAGATGTTTCCAAATTCTCCTTACAACAGTTCCATTTCTCAGCTTGACTGTGTATGATCTGTTATTGTCGACTCTTAACACTTTTGCTGGTGTCCAGTCCGATCTGTGTTTCGTGTCCAGCTGAACTCTTACGTGTTCTCCTTGCTGGAGAGGTCTAAGATCTTTTGCTCCTCTGTTGTAATAGAAAGCTTGTTTGCGCTGGTTGTCTTTTACTGCATGTTCTGTGTTTAGAACACCTGGCTGTAGGAGGCTGTCACGTGTCGGGAGTAATTCAATTCAATTCAATTCAAGTTTATTTGTATAGCGCTTTTCACAATACACATTGTCTCAAAGCAGCTTTACAGAAAGTGCATTTCAGAAATGGACAAAGAAAAATACAGTTAGTTAATCATGTATAAATTTTAGGCATAACATATCGCCGGTGTTTAGTCGTCTCTTCACAGGCGTCGAGTCGTCTCTTAATGTTTTGGTCCTTCTACTCATGAGTCTTTGTGCAGGACTGACATGGAACCCATGAGATGGTGTGTTCCTGTGTTCGAGAATAGCTAGATATGGATCAGTCTTTGCTCTCTTTGCCTTTTCCATCAGGTGTTTGGCTGTCTTTACCGCAGACTCCGCTTTGCCGTTGCTTTGCGGATATGCTGGAGATGATGTTATATGCTTAAATTCCCAAACTGTGTTGAACTGTTTAAATTCTTGTGAGCTGTACTGTGGTCCGTTATCGGAGATCACAATGTCTGGGATCCCGTGTCGTGCAAAATGGGCCTTTAGCTTGTGTATCACTGTAGTTGACCTGGTGTCTGTGAGACAGTCTACTTCCTAGAAATTGGAAAAGTAATCCACTGTGATGAGATATGCTCTGTTGTTAAATGAAAACAAATCTGTTCCCACTTTTGACCATGGTCTAATAGGAATCTCATGTGGGCACATTGTCTCTTTCTGCTGCCGTGCATCCAATGCTCTGCAGACTACACAGTTTCCTATGTATGTTCTTATGGCAGCACTCATCCCAGACCAGTATACACAGTCTCTTGCTCTGCGTAAGCAACTTTCTATGCCTAAATGTGATGCATGAATTCTCTCCATGATTTCTGTTCTTAGCTTTGCTGGTATTACAGCTCTCTCACCTCTGAAGATCACACCATGTTGCACACTAAGCTCTTCTCTTACTGAAAAAAATGGTCTCACCTCTTCTTCAACTGTGTTTTCTCTTCTGGCCATCCTTGGACTATCACTTGCCGTAGCATCTGAAACGTCCCATCCTTAGCAGTTTCTGTCTGTATCTTTTGTAAACTTCCTTCTGAAACGGGCAGGTATTGCAGCATGTTAATCGTCTCAAATTGTGTCTCTATGGATCCTTCTGAAGCACACTCCGGTAAGTACGCTCTACTGAGGGTGTCTGCTAGGTACATTAATCGACCTGGAACATAGACAACATTAATATCATATCGCTGAAGCCTCAAAAGCATCCTCTGCAATCTCTTAGGCGCATCTAAAAGTGGCTTTCTTGTGATAATTTCAAGAGGTTTGTGATCAGAATGGACTTCTGTGTTCCGGCCATAGGTGTACTGGTGGAATTTCTCCATCCCAAACAGGATTGCCAGGCATTCTTTCTCTATTTGAGCATACCCCTTTTCTGTGGGTGTAAGTGCTCTGCTGCAAAAAGCAACCGGTTGTCCTGCCTGCAGAAGTGCTGCACCCAGCCCTGTCTCCGAGGAGTCACACTGAAGAACCAGGTCTTCTTCTGTATTATAGTATTTCAAAACAGGTGCAGAGGCAATCGTCTGTTTCACTTTATTGAATGCTTCTTCCTGTACACCAGTCCACTCCCAAACCACATCTCTGTGTGTCAGTTGTCTTAATGTGTCACAGCTATCTGACAAGTGTGGACAAAATTTGGACAGATAATTCACCATACCTAATAATCTCTGCAGCCCCTTCACATCTGATGGTCTGGGCATCTCCACTATGGCTCTCACTTTCTCTGGATCAATCTTTAGACCTTCCGAAGTCAGTCTGTGTCCGATGTATGGCACCTCTTTCTGTTTCAGCTTGAGTTTGTTGAAGTTTAGTTTGATGTTTCTCTTTCTGCATCGCTCCAGTAGTTGTCTTAGTTTTTCGTTCTGATCTTTCTCAGCGGTTTCATCGTTATCTCCTTCCCCACAAATGAGGATGTCATCCGCTATTATACGGATTCCTGGGAGCCCCTCCAACGCCTGAGTCAACCTGTGCTGGAAAACTTCTGGAGCCGGGCTGATCCCCATGGGCATTCTGATCCATCTATACCTGCCAAACGGAGTAGCGAAAGTCGTAAGATAACTTGACTCTTCTGAAAGACTTACATGCCAGAATCCATCCTTTACATCATACACTGTAAAAACTCTCGCCTTAGTCAGATCCGGGAGGACATCATCTATGGTAGGCAGGGGGAAATGTTGACGCTTAAGTGCTTTATTTAGTGGTCTTGGGTCAATACAAATTCTTAGTTTTCCACTTGGTTTCTTCACCACCATGCTGCTAATCCAATCCGTGCTCTTTTCCACCTGAGCTATGATGCCTCTCTCTTCCAGACTTCCTAGTTCATCTTTTAGATGTTTCATTAGTGCCACTGGAACTCTCCGCTTTGGAAGCCTCACCGGTTTGACTTCAGGATCCACATCGAGGTTGTATTTCCCTTCCAGGCATCCATCTCCCTCAAATACATCAGCATACTCTCGTTGTATGTCTCCCTTGTCCCACTTTAACTTTTCGCTGTATCTCTCTGTGGTAACAATATCATCAATTGCCATAATGTTTTCATGCTGTATTCTTACCAGATCCATTGCTTGCACAGCCTTGTTTCCTAGCAGAGGCACTGATGAGCTTTCCTCCACTACACTGAACTCCAGACGATAAAGTTTTCTGTTTCTGGGGTTTCTTATTTTTATTCTGCACTTCCCTATGGGTTTCAATGTGGTCTTGTTATCCATGACCAGAATCTGTTCAGTCTTTTCCATTACTGTGTCAGGGTTTAAAGTCGGCATGAAATCAAATTTGACAAATCTTCTTTTTGTATGTAATATTGTAGTGTTTATTATAAATGATTTATCTGTGCACTTCATTATTTTTTTAAAATTCATGTACCCTTATAATCTTTAATCAAATACATTACCCTTCCCTCCCCCTCGAAACGACCTCTCTTTTCTTCCGGTCACATGCAATGGCGAAAGGGTGCGGCCAGAGCCGATGAGGGTGCGGCTATCGGAGTACAGCCTCTCAGAGAACCTGTCAGTGTCAGTGTCCTCCAACGATCCAATCAATTCCCGAAGGACGGAATCAAGCCCCGCCCTACATTTTTTCAAATTTCAGAAGCCGTTTCACTCGAATATACGTCACAACAAAAAAAAATGACAATCTCAACTTCCGTTTCATGCCGACTTTAACAGTTGAATGGGTATGACGTTACAACTGGCTCCGCAGTCTAGTTGAAATTTTACTGGCCTCTCATTTATCAGCATGGTTGCAAACAGTTGTTTATCATGTTTATCCTCCTTTTGTGAATTAAGACTTAGTATTTCTTGATACACTTCTTCTTCTTCTCTTTCTTCAACACTGTGTATTCCCTTTCGCATTGTCTCTTTTGTTTTGCATGTGGATGTGAAATGGTTCATCTTGCCACATTTCCTGCACTGCTTTCCATAAGCAGAGCAACTCTGTTTTTTCCAATCGTGCAGTTTTTCCACAGAATTTGCACTTAGCTGGTTGTGTTTGTTTGGCCTTCTGGGCCTGTCTGACTCTCTGAACTGCGTGTACCTCTGATTTCTGACACTCAATAGTCATCACATTCTCTTTTGACAGTTCTGATGCTTTGCATATCCTCACACATTTCTCCAGTGTCAGTTCCGTCTCTCTTAATAGGCGTTTTCTCACGTGCGAGTTCATTATGCCGCATACTATTCTGTCTCTAATCAAAGAGTCTCTAGCCGTTCCAAAATTGCATGTGTCAGCCAGCACTTTCAAGTCAGTAACATACTTGTCAAACGTTTCACTTGAGTTCTGATTTCTGGAGAAAAATTTGTATCTTTCCACAGTTTCATTCGGTGCCGGATTGCAATGATTTCTGAACGCGGTTAACAGCCATTCCATCGTCAGCTCGCCGTTAGCCAGCAGGGCTACGCTCAGCGTCTTAAACAGTTCTCTTCCTGTTTCTCCGATTAGATATTGGAAAACTTTTACCTTCATTTTATTGTCTGAGGTCCCCGAAAGGCAGGCTAACTATAGCTGCATATTGTAAAGAAAACACAATTTAGAGAAAAACTTAAAGTGAGTTAAGTTAAGCCTGCTTCCAGGGACACTCCGTTCTTGTGGAATACAGAAAAAGAAATAAAGGACAAATAAGCCAAACAATAAAGACAAAATCTATTTATAAGATAAACAATCACCAACTAGAACTTATACAAAACGGCTCTATTTTGCAAGTTAATATTCAACAATACTATTGATCTGTCATTGACACCATTATATAAGAAACTGAACTGAGCTGGATGATGACAGTTTTCTCCAGAATGGCTTGATTAACTAACTGAATTATAAGTTAAAGGTGCATTGCGCAACTTTTCATGTTAAAAATACCCGTTTTTTATCCTATACATGCTTAAAGAACTGCCTGATGGGATGAATGAGCCCTTCTCTGCACACTGAGATTGCCTCTATAATCCTGCACAGTAACATATATAAGAGGGATTCGGGCTCGAATCTGAGACTGGGCGTGATGTCATGCGCGTTCACGCTCACCAGGCGATGTCTCGCAGGTTTGTTATTGTTAGCCGCCATTCTCGTATCAGCGAAGACAACTCGAGCGACAAAACTTTAGTCAACTTAAAACTACTTAAAAAGTAGAAGATGGATTCAAAGAGACCGGCTTGTAGTTCATTCCAAACCCCAACGCAAACTCCACGTAAGACAAAGAAAACTTTTGTCTAGTTATTGACCAAAAGGGCAAAATTGGAGTCAGACAGGCGTCGGAATAAGACGAGTCAGCATCGGGAAGGCTTTCAACAAATGGATAGATCTCTGGTCTGCTCTAGGACTCAAACTGGACCCTCAGTTGGCTTTTTTCTTGATAAAACGGTAAGATATACCCCAGTCTCTAATGTCTGATACGGCAAATCTATGACAACAAATGACGATATGTAAATGCTTTATTGTAATGCTTTAGCGTAAGCTAGATAAATGTACAATCAGAATTGATTTTACTACCATAGAGCTCCGGACGTCACGTGACCTACTCTGTTTATACCGCCATATTGGCAGGCAGGAGGCGGTCCGGGACGCGAATGAATGAATGACGGCAGCATGAGTTTCAAGGCAACATAGTTCACAGCGCACTTTAATTCAAAAGACATAGACTTGTACATAACAAAACTTAATAGATTAAACACAACAGATCCATATAATGTCCCCGGGGTGCTTTCCATGTGTATTGATAAAGGAACTGATAGCTTTCCTGACCTGCAGTATCCTGATATCTACAACTAGTTACCTCATCAACTTTCCCTCGTCTTACTCCGGAGACTCTTTAAAAGCTCTTTATATTTTAGAATCAGGAATAGATAACGGTAATTCTGTGATGTGTTTAACTTAACTGTTTAATGAGTTAAATTAACGTTACGCAGCATCCATATTCCCCTTCTTGGGGCTCAAGTTATTTGTGCTGCCAAATAATAGCTTTGTAATGCATTTTTAATTTTTTATCTCCTAAATTTTAGTACAACGCGTTGTTCCTTAAATAATCTCTGACTGTTTAAGTGAGAAGCAGTTACGCGCAAATCTTTATTTATTTTTTTATTTTTTTACTTGGACTTTGAACGCTCGCAGCTTCGGATGGTCAGGAATTTACAAGTAGGCTATATAGCGATTACTCTTGTATGCAAGGTAAAAGTCAGAGATAAATTATCAGACAATCAAGCAGGAAACGTTTTGCTGAACTTTCTGTCAGCATGAACTAATGTATGACTGAACTAATGTTTGCTCATCATATGAGACGCGCGTTTTTGACGTTATGCTTCATATGCAATGTATACAATGAGTAGATACGAAATAATTTGCTGCAATTTCACTTTAAACGTACAGTATGTAACTTTTGGCCACCAGGGGTCACTCAATCAAAATAATAGCAAAAGACGTATTCTGATGACGTCGTGAAAGAGCGTGTGCTCATGGGAGTTGTTGTCGTTGTCGAGAGAGAGAGAGAGAGTGCGCGCGCAAACCAGCTATACGATGTTCATTGGGACACGCGGGATCTTTCATTCCCCAGCCATCTAGCATCTCCAGCAGATAACATGTTCACTGACGAGGTAATGTGTTGTTATTTATATTATATCTCTATTCTTGTTACGTTTAGTTACGGCTATTAACTTTATGTAATGCCATTGTAATGAACACGCGCGCTCTGTCGCTCCCCACATTCCTCACTCATTCTAACTTAGTGTTTTTAAAATCACGTCTCTTCGAACGGAGAGATATATGAATTATAAGGGCTATTGAATCAATATTCCACCTAGCTAGTATTAATAGATGTTAAAAAACACGGTCACCTTTCGTTAATATTTATATTTACGTTTATATATTGAAAAAGATGGTGAACTGCATATGAAGCTACTTTCTGCAGCTATATCTACAACAAATGTGAATTTACATTATACTATACATGAGAGCTAGTCCGTCTGCGTTTTACACATGCCATCATCGTTTCACAACATATAAGTTACGGATAGATATAGTTAGCTGAATGGGTGCTTACTTGTTTATTAGAATGCAAGCGAGATCGGCATCTCTCTGTAGTTCCAGTTGTCACGAAGCTCGTGGAAATGCAACTCCAATGTTAACGCGAGTCATGTCTCGTCTCCTGTCCTGTCCCAAACCCTTCTCGGGTCATTTCTGTCACCCGTGCGTTTCCGCTTCACGGATCTGCCTCCAGCAGCAGAACGTGCAGGCAAAGCATAATCATGGTCCATTATTGATATCCAACTATTGATTCTTTATCGTCGTCTTTTATTTTAGTGACGTGCGTCCGGTGTTTACATTTGCGTTTGGCGGTTTTTCGCCGGGATCCGCACGAAGTTAGAGAAACTAGAGTCAAAGGTTATATGACGTCATAGACGGGCGACGAAACGGAAATAAAGACACGGCCCGTGTCTTCAAATTAAAATATAAATTTCTCCGGATTTGAAAGTTGGTGGGAACTTTTGGGATAATGTTAGTACACAACTAAAAGAAATATATAACATAGATACAGTTATTTTTGCTATTTTGAAAGCCGAAAAGTTCCATATTGTGCCTTTAATATAACATTTGTGGGGTGACAAATTGAGCTTCTTGCAACAGCGGCTCACTGCAACTTCTTTAATATTACCAGCGTCATAATCTGCATTTTTCTTGACCAACAGCTTCCATCATGCTTAAAGTTCAGTATCAAGATGTAAAGAAATTCTTTTTATTGCAGTGAGCCATTTCAGTCGTCTATCAGGACCCTTAGGAATACGATAAAATGATTTCCCCTTTGCTTTCATCCGCCTGTTCTGGCATCCAGGTGCACAGCAGCTGTCCACCATGCTGAAATTTGGTTTTTAATTTTAAATAGACATTAAATCATTCGACTGCTATCAATATCACTGCTACAACCGCTCTGGCGCTCTGCTGATTTGCCTGCCAAAATGGCGGAGTTTAGATTGCGTGACGTCAGCTTCCGGAGCTCTATTGTCAGTGAATAGGTTCATAAACTAGGAATTGTCTTCGGAAGAATCGTATAACATGAAACATAAAACATGTCCCATAAAAGATATAACTATGTTTTTGTGTATGGCCTACCGGTAACGTTAGCCGTGTGTCCTTTGCCTGCGCTCTGCTCTTCTTCTTCCATCATATTACTTAAGATTATATTACGCTGGAGCCTTCGTCTTCTGTGTTTCTCTGAACAGAACTCAAGCATAGTCTTTAAACGCCGCCGTTCGTACTGTGTTATTAAGGTCCCGGCGAGGCAGAACAGGAACATTGCGATAGCCTCCTCCATGTTGTTGTTGTATGTGGCGCCGCCGCCGTGCTTGCAAGCATGAAGAAGCATGCAAAGTTTCATGGAGATCGGACAACAGGTGGCGCTATAACTGTTGAAAAGCTTTAAAACCATGTATTTCCTATGGTAAATTGCCTGTACAGTGTGTGTGTGTGTGTGTGTGTGTGTGTGTGTGTGTGTGTGTGTGTGTGTGTGTGTGTGTGTGTGTGTGTGTGTGTGTGTGTGTGTGTGTGTGTGTGTGTGTGTGTGTGAGCATGCATAATAAAGTTAACATGGAAAAACTGGTTTGCTTTAGTGAATACTGGTGAAACCACATAGTTCAAAATGAAAGTGAGCCAATAAGTGGTCTTCTACTGCCCTCTGCTGGCCATTCTCCTTATTAACAGTCTTTTCACATGTGCATTCATATCTTTAGACTCTTAAAAATCACTTATATAACTATTACTATTATAACACAATCATATTTTGTCTTAGTTTATCACTTAATTTGTTCTGATGCTTCACATAATGGCTAGCCACGTGGTAAATCATTGTAAATAAAGCTAGAAACATGGTAAATCATAGTAAGCACCTTACCCTCGGTTCCTATGGCCACTGGCGGCCAGTTCGAACGCAAACAGCAAAACCGAGTTTGGGGGAGAGTCGTTCTTAGAACTGTTTAGAAGTGGACAGTTCCTATAACTAATTTCCTGTAACTACTTGGTCGGAAAGCGGCTATAGTGTCATTTGATTGTTTATTATATTTGATATATACTATATTTGAGCTTTTACAAAGTAATAACTTATATTGTTCATGAACGTGTTTCCATAATAATACAATCATAAGTGGATACAGTAAACACATAAAACAGTTCAACATGGAGATAAATGGAAACAAAAACCAAAGTTTTCTTTTACCCCCGTTTTACCCCCGGTTGCTGTTTCGCTTTTCGCCAGATGGGCCGTAGTTCTGCAAAAACCCAGAGACCTGCGTTATGCACCTTTAATATAAGTTAACTGAATTAATAACTTTTTTACAACAGAAATGAATCAACACTTAACTTATTATCTTAACTGCTGGATTATGACACTTTTTTCAACATCTGCTGAGACTTTGTTGCATTATTTTCCTAGTATCCGTGTAAAGCTGTTTTGAAACAATCTGTATTGTAAAAACCGCTATATAATAAACATTAAGACTAAGTGAGAATTGTGACGAAGGCACTTGATCATATATTGTTATTTTACAGTTGGATTGTATCACTTTGTTAGGTTACATATTTATGGTTTATGATTTAATTTGTTGTTGGCGTTATATTTTACAGCATTTGTTACATTTTTTGACCATGATAATTGCATTAATTTTATTTAATTTCACCTACAGAACCACATAATTCAGAGAGGTTCAGCACTAACACTTTTGGAGCAATGCACAACATGCTGCAGAAATGTTCACTGCCCTTTATTTGATAGCAGTATTTTTAAACAGACAAAACAAGACAAATTGATTAATCACATTAAAATCCACTTTAAAAAGGCTGTTCCCTTTCGTCCTGGGAACTCCGACGTGTCGTCGGGGGAGTTCCCTGACGAATTGGGATCACGCTAGGGAGACCAATCGACTTCGAGTGAACTAAAACGAGCCAATAAATATTGGCATGCAAGATTTGCATTCCGCGACCCGCCTGCCAGTGCGGGTATAAAGGGCGGAAGCAAACGCATACACAATGCTTTTTGCTTCGGAGCCGACCAGTTGTGTCCTCTGAGTGGAATGAGCTTGTAGACTGTGAGTCTGCTGTTTCCTGAGAGTCTCTCTGTGCTGGTGTGACGGCGCTTCAGCGGTCTTCGCGATCTCCCGTCTGCTGTCTGTCTGTTACTACACGCGCTGTGTTTACAAAGAGCTGTTTTAACAGCTGGTATACGGTTGAGTGCACGCAGCGGGCTTGCAGTTTCCCCGCTGTGTTGCCGCGTTGATCCCTGTGTGCTTCAGCACAACTAGAGAGTATTTTTCTCTGAAAGAGCAACACGGGTGAAGATCGCGTCCTTTTCAGGATGACGTTTCACCTGTGTGTGACCACGTCGGCGCGTTGTTCGTCTCCCCTTTCTCGTAAAGGCTTGAGCCGTTCAGCGTGCCGTGTGCCGTCGAGCCGCCGGCTGACAGCGCGGTTGTCACGGCAACCCAGCGCGCGTCATTCGGCGCTCTAGATGCGCGGTCAAGACTCAAGTGCCTCAAACGAGGTGGAGTCCCTTTGCATATTCCCCGATCTAGTTCCTCATCTGCACCAGAAGAGGGCTACTTTGGCTAATAGCATTGGTGATCTGAGGATTACAGTGGGGGTACCCCTCACTCCTCTAGCGCATCGCAAACATGCTGAAACTGTGTTCGTGGGTGGTTTATGCTCTCTTATGAGAGCATGACCACGTCGGCGCGTTGTTTGTCTTGAAAGAGCTTTCAACGTGCCGTGTGTCATCAAGCTTGATGGCCACGTTCACTGTTTTGTGCATGCCTGGCAGCTTACGGGTGGAATTACTGGTGGTTCTCATGAGGAACCAAGTGTTTCATTCGGGGCTCCAGGGGAGGATCAGATGTCGATCGCTGCATCGGAGAGAGGGCTGTTACACTATGATGGTGGATATGGTGATACTGAGTCCCACTGTAATGGTGTGTGCACTCATGCTAAATCAGGTCCAGACTTAACAGCCACACTTCCCGGGCTACTCTGGGGGCGCAGTGCAACGCGTGTCGCCTTGCCCCGCCCCCCGTGATTGCCTGGATGTGTGTGAAAAACTTTTTGCAGTATGGAGGCATATTGGTGCCAAAATCTGTGAAAAATTTTCCTCTCTCACTACCCTTGATGGTGGTTTTGCTAATAGCAGACCACCTCTTCCCTGGATGTGATGGTCAGTGTAGACCAAAAAACACGCAGTGCACAAGGGTAGTTCTAAATCGGGGTTGAGCTGTGCTTAGTGACTACCGTGATTTTAGTCACAGCACTGGCCCTCGGTCAGACGATGTGGTCCACTGTGGTCCAGAAGTTTCCCAGGGCTAACCTTGTAGACGTACGAGACATCGCCAAAGTTTCTTTCTCGATGCTCCTATTTCTCAAGGTTTGCCCTGTTTCGGTGACACTGTTGGAGACTGTGCCCAGCGGCTCTCCACAGTTCAGAAGCAGGCTGAGGAAACTACGAGCTTGACTTGATGTGCTTCCGAGTCCCTCATGCTCCTCCTCAGTCTGTTTGTCGCCAAGGGTGTCAGTCCCCTGTGGAAGCTGTCACAGCTAGCTCTACTGTGACGTCTAGCTTCGCAGGAAGACGGCGCCACCTGTCTCGGCAGCCCTGAGACAGGTGACCCAGCGTTGTAGGGAATTGCTCTCTCGGAGACGGTGCACGCACCTCTCCCTCCCCCCGGAGGAGGACGGGGTGGAGTATCTTTCATTCTGTTCCGCCGCTGGCTCCCCGGAGTCCAGTGGTACCCTCATTTCTAGAGCAGTTTCTTCCATCTCTGGGTCACGAGGGTGCGGACTGCAGTGAGCAACGCTCCCATGCCTTGCCACTCCTTTCCCCCTCTTCCATTTCTTAGATGTCAGTGACGCCGCCACGGCCTCGTCACTCTCATCTCCCGCTGGGCAAGGTGGTGCGAAAACCTGGACTCGACGCCCTCGGGCCTCGCTCCTCGTTTCCCCTCCTTTCTTCGCCTCGGGACAGCCCGCAGCCGAACGCCTCCGAGCCTTCCCTGCCGTCTGTTCCTCTGTGGAAGCAGGTAGGTGTTGCCCCGCACACCCAGACCTCTCTCTCGGCCGCAGTAATGCCTCCGGAGTCTGGTCCCTGCCTTCCACCTCGCTGCCCCTCCGCTGGTACGCCGGTTGTCCGGGTGGGTTCGTTGGTACGATTCTCAAAGCCTGGCTAGCGCTTCTGTGGCCGTCCCGCTGGCTCACCCGTTCTATCCGGCTCGGCTATGCAATTCAGTTTGCCCGCCGGCCTCCCAGGTACAGTGCCCCTGTCCTGAGGAAGGAGATCGACGTCCTGCTGGCGAAGGACGCGGTCGAGCCGGTTCCTCCAGCCGAGATGAGGTCTGGGTTTTACAGCCCTTACTTCATTGTACCCAAGAAGGGTGGGGGGTTATGGCCAATCCTGGACCTGCGAGTTTTGAATCGGGCCCTGCACAAGCTCCTGTTCAAAATGCTCACGCAGATACGCATCTTCGAGTGCATCCGTCCCCAGGATTGGTTTGCAGCGATCGACCTGAAGGACGCGTACTTTCATGTCTCGATTCTCCTTCGACACCGACCTTTTCTTCGGGTCGCGTTCGAAGGTCGAGCATACCAGTACAAGTCAAGTCAAGTCAAGTCACCTTTATTTATATAGCGCTTTTTACAATACAAATTGTTTCAAAGCAGCTTTACAGAGATAACAGGAAAACAATGTTGTAATAGTATTGTTCAATTGAAAATTAAATGTCCCCAACTAAGCAAGCCAAAAGGCGAAGGCAACAGTGGCAAGGAACCAAAACTCCATCAGGTGACAGAATGGAGAAAAAAACCTTGGGAGAACCCAGGCTCAGTCGGGGGGCCAGTCCTCCTTTGGCCAACGAATGAACAGTGTATGATTATGAGTTAGGCAGCATAATGCCAGGAGTCAGATGGGATCAGAACTTTCACGATATTATCCAGTTCATCTGGTTGGGTTGGGTCATCCGGCCGGTGAGGAGATGAGTGGTGGGTGTCCATGGACCTTCACAGCCCTGATAATGCGTGTCGACGTGTCCATGTGATGGTCCTTCATCAGATCTGGATATGCCCTGGATCCGGCGGTCTGCGGTAAACCTCGGGATAAACAGAGAGACTAATATTAGCGTAGACGCCATCCTTCTTATGATGTACAAAGTACATCAGGAATTATGGGAAGTGTTCCCGGTTCCGGCTGATCTAATCTATGCAGCCTAACATTGAATTATAGAAATCTATAATGTGTTATGTGTATGCTAAGCCAAAGAGATGTGTTTTTAGTCTAGATTTAAACTGACAGACTGTATCTGCTTCCCGGACCGTGTTAGGAAGATTGTTCCAAAGTTTTGGTGCTAAATAGGAAAAGGATCTACCGCCAGCAGTCGATTTTGATATTCTAGGTATTATCAACTGGCCAGAATTTTGAGATCGCAATAGACGTGAAGGACTATAATGCGTTAAGAGCTCGCTCAAGTACTGGGGAGCTAAACCATTTAGTGCTTTGTAAGTAATCAGCAATATTTTAAAATTTATACGATGTTTAATAGGCAGCCAATGCAGTGTTGACAGAACCGGGCTAATATGGTCATACTTCCTGGTTCTGGTAAGAACTCTAGCGGCTGCATTTTGAACTAGCTGTAGTTTGTTTAATAAGCGTGCAGGGCAACCACCCAGTAGAGCATTACAATAATCTAGCCTTGAGGTCATGAACGCATGAACTAATTGTTCCGCATTTGTCAGTGAGAGCATATGACGTAATTTAGATATATTTTTAAGATGGAAAAATGCGGTTTTACAGATACTAGACACGTGACTTTCAAATGAAAGATTGGTATCAAAGAGCACACCCAGGTTCCTAACTAACGTCGAAGACTTAACAGAGCAGCCATCAAGTGTTAGACAGTATTCTAGGTTATTAGGTGAGGAAGTTTTTTGTCCAATGATTAGAATCTCTGTTTTTTCAGAATTTAGTAATAGGAAATTACTGGTCATCCAATTTTTTATATCAGCTATGCATTCCGTTAATTTTGTGAATTGGTAAGTTTCGTTAGGTTTTGAAGAAATATACAGCTGAGTATCATCAGCATAACAGTGAAAGCTAATTCCATATTTCCTAATTATATCTCCTAATGGTAGCATGTACAGAGTGAAGAGCAGCGGTCCTAGTACTGAGCCTTGTGGTACGCCATACTGAACTTGTGATCGATAAGACATCTCTTCATTTACTGATACAAACTGATATCGGTCAGATAAGTATGATTTAAACCATGCTAGTGCAATTCCGCTAATGCCAACATAGTTTTCTAGTCTATTTAAAAGAATGTTGTGGTCGATAGTATCAAATGCAGCAAGATCAAGTAACACTAATAGAGAGATACAACCACAATCGGATGATAGGAGCAAATCATTTGTAACTTTAATGAGAGCAGTCTCAGTACTATGGTACGGTCTAAATCCGGACTGAAAATCCTCGCAGATATTATTTCTTTCTAAAAAGGAACACAGTTGTGAGGATACTGCTTTTTCTAGTATCTTTGACAGAAAAGGCAGATTCGAGATCGGCCTGTAATTGACTAATTCTGTAGGATCAAGTTGCGGTTTTTTAACAAGCGGTTTAATCATAGCCAACTTAAAGGTTTTTGGTACGTATCCTAATGACAAGGATGAATTAATGATATCTAGAAGAGGATCTATGACCTCTGGAAGCATCTCTTTCAGTAGCTTAGTCGGTATAGGGTCTAGCATACAAGTTGTCGATTTAGATGAATTAACAATTTTGCAAAATTCTTCCTCTCCTATAGCAACAAATGAATCAAAATGTACTCCCTGATGCGATACTGTAGTAGACGGTTGCATAGTTATAATTTTGTCCCTGATATTATCAATCTTATAAGTGAAGAAGTTCATAAAGTCATTACTGCTGTGTTTCTTATAAACTTCTGGGCTGGGTCTTACCCTTCGGCCTGGCCCTCTCGCCCCGTGTCTTCACGAAAGTCACATAGGCGGCCATTGTTCCCATGAGAGAACATGGCGTTCGCATTCTCAACTATCTCGACGACTGGCTCATAATAGCTCACTCGCGAGATCTGTTGTGCGAACACAGGGACCTGGTGCTCCAGCACCTCAGCCGCTTGGGTCTTCAGGTCAACTGGGACAAGAGCAAACTCTGAACAGTACAGAGGATCTCTTATCTCGGTATGGATGGATTCGGTCGCTCAAGTCCAGTCAGTGCTCAATTGCCTCAAGTCCTTTCAAGGCAGATTAGCGGTCCCACTGAAACAGTTTCAGAGGCTCCTGGGGCATATGGCAGCCGCAGTAACGCCGCTCGGCCTGCTTCATATGATACCGCTTCAGCGCTGGCTTCACGATCGAGTCCCGAGATGGGCGTGGCAGAGCGACACGTTCCGGGTCAACATTACCCCGCACTGTCGCCAAACCTTCAGTCCTTGGCCAGACCCTGCGTTTCTTCGGGCCGGAGTGCCCTTAGTCCAGGTCTCCAGGCATGCTGTGGTTTTCACAGATGCCTCTGCCAACGGATGGGGGGCCACGTACAACGGGCATGCAGTTTCAGGTCTGTGGACGGGGCCTCAACTGCATTGGCACATCAACTGCCTAGAGTTGCAAGCAGTACGCTTAGCCTTGTCTCGCCTCAAGGGGCTGCTTTTGCACAAGCACGTACTGGTCCGTACGGACAGCACTGCGACCGTTGCGTACATCAACCGTCAGGGTGGTCTACGCTCCCGTCGTATGTCGCGACTCGCCCGCCATCTCCTCCTGTGGAGTCAGAAGCATCTGAGGTCGCTTCGAGCCATTCACATCCCTGGTGTGCTCAACCGTACAGCCGACGAGCTTTCACGGCAGCCACCTCTTCCGGGAGAATGGCGACTCCACCCCCAGACGGTTCAGCTGATATGGGAAGTCTTCGGAGCCGCTCAGGTAGACCTGTTTGCCTCTCCGGACACGACTCATTGCCGGTTGTTTTACTCCCTGACCGAGGGTTCTCTCGGCACAGATGCACTGGCGCACAGCTGGCCCCTGGGTCTTCGCAAATATGCGTTTCCCCCAGTGAGCCTTCTTGCACAGATTTTGTGCAAAGTCAGGGAGGACGAGGAGCAGGTCCTGCTCGTTGCGCCGTATTGGCCCAACCGGACTTGGTTCGCGGAACTCATGCTCCTCGCGACAGCCCCTCCTTGGCCGATTCCTCTGAGGAAGGACCTCCTTTCCCAGAGACGGGGCACCTTGTGGCACCCGCGTCCAGACCTCTGGAGACTCCATGTGTGGTCCCTGGATGGGACGCGGAGGTTCTAGGTGGCCTACCGCAGGGTGTGGTAGACACCATCACTTCCGCCAGAGCCCCCTCTACGAGGCGCCTCTATGCGTTGAAGTGGAACCTGTTCGTCGAGTGGTGTTCTTCCCACCGGGAAGACCCCCGAACTTGCCCGATCAGAGTCGTGCTTTCCTTCCTGCAAGATGGGTTGGAGCGAAGGCTGTCTCCCTCCACCCTCAAAGTGTATGTTGCCGCAATAGCCGCTCATCACGATGCAGTAGAAGGTAAGTCGTTGGGAAAGCACGACCTGATCATCAGATTCCTTAAGGGTGCCAGGAGGCTGAATCCGCCTCATACTCTGCACCACTTACCCTCTTGGGACTTGACTCTAGTGCTTAGTGCACTCCAGAGGCCCCCGTTCGAGCCCTTGCCTTCAGTCGAGTTAAATATCCTGTCTATGAAGACAGCTCTCCTGTTGGCTTTGGCTTCTTTTAAGAGGGTAGGGGATCTGCAGGCATTTTCGGTCGACGAATCGTGCCTAGAGTTCGGACCGGGCCTTTCTCACGCTGTGTTGAGACCCCGGCTCGGATACGTGCCCAAGGTTCCTACCACCCCGTTTGTGGATCAGGTAGTGAACCTGCAAGCGCTGCCCCTGGAGGAGGCAGACCCAGCCCTAGCTTTTCTCTGTCCCGTCCGCGCCCTGCGCTGTTACGTGGACAGAACGCAAAGCTTCAGGACCTCAGATCAGCTCTTTGTTTGTTACGGAGGCCAGCAGAAGGGGAAGGCTGTCTCCAAGCAGAGGTTGTCCCACTGGCTAGTGGATGCTATCGCCCGGGCTTATGAGTCCCAGGGCGTGCCTTGCCCACCTAGGTTGACGGCACACTCTACTAGGAGTGTTGCCTCCTCCTGGGCTTTGGCGCAAGGCGCCTCGCTGACAGACATCTGTAGAGCTGCGGGCTGGGCGACACCTAACACGTTCGCTAGGTTTTATAGCCTTCGTGTTGAACCTGCTTCCTCCCGTGTACTCGCTACGGCCGGTAGCGCGAGGAATTAGGTTATGTCGGCTTGCTACGCCATTCCCGCCCCGTGGGCCGGATACGTGCGTCTTTTACTCCGTTGGTTCCCCAACATACGGCTAACCTCGTGAGTTCCTCCATCACCCCTTCGGCATCAGGCGAGGCGGATCGCCGGTGCCAGGTCTATTACCTCTCGTAGGAGTTGCTATTAGACTGGGGGGCCTTGACAGTGGTCCCTTCGGCGACCCATTTTTTCCACGTTCCAGCTACCCTCCGGGTTAGCTCCGTGTCTTCCTCTCGATAGATCCCTCTGTCGTCCTTGCTGAATACGCTCCCACCCCTCGGGCTGGGACTACCTCAAGGACTTCCGTATGTTTCACTACCCCACGGGTTAGTACATACGTGTATTCCAGTGCCTCCCTTCGGGCGGGCAGGGGCTCCGTAGCGTTCCCTCCTACGGGTTGGGCACGCTTTCCCAGTGTTATCCAAATCCACTGAGTGGGTCTTGCGGAACAGCAGTGTGATTTTCCCTAGCTAGCTCCCGCATCTTGTTCAAGAAACTGCTGCAGGGTAGCTTAGCTGGGCGCTGGAAGGGGTCAGCACCATGGCGTGTTTGTAGGGATCCCAATTCGTCAGGGAACTCCCCCGACGACACGTCGGAGTTCCCAGGACGAAAGGGAACGTCTCGGTTACATATGTAACCCTCGTTCCCTGAGTACAGGGAACAGAGACGTGTCATCCCTTCGCCATGTTGCTGTACCTTCGCGGAGGGCTGGACACTGTTCGGCTCCTCAGCGAAAAAGCATTGTGTATGCGTTTGCTTCCGCCCTTTATACCCGCACTGGCAGGCGGGTCGCGGAATGCAAATCTTGCATGCCAATATTTATTGGCTCGTTTTAGTTCACTCGAAGTCGATTGGTCTCCCTAGCGTGATCCCAATTCGTCAGGGAACTCCCCCGACGACACGTCTCCGTTCCCTGTACTCAGGGAACGAGGGTTACATATGTAACCGAGACGTTTTTCATGGAGGTATGAACATCTGGAGTTATTTTTAGTATACAGTGGTAATAGATATTATTTTACATTTATGCATTTGGCAGACGCTTTTATCCAAAGCGACTTACAATGTGAGTTAATGTCTATGATTTTCTCTTATATAATTTATTTATTATTTACTTTAATTTTGTATTTTTATTTAATTACTATTATTTATTTGGAGCAGTACAGCTAGTTTGTGAATCTTTTGAATATTTTAGAGAATTTTTTTGATTTTTATTTACATTAATTATTTTTGTTTTTTCAGTCCATCATATAATTGTGTATGGTCTATGAAAATAATTATTGGTTGAGAATTGTTGGTTGGTTTGATTTTCAATCAAATCAAATGTTCAAACGGTCAAGCTTTGTTTTCATTGCATTTGTTTAAGCTTTGTTTAATTATTGTTAATCATTTGATTGAACAAAACACATGGATAAAATATACTTTTAACATTTGTTAATAATAGTATATTGTCTTTCGTTAATCGGAATATCTCATATATATATATATATATATATATATATATATATATATATATATATATATATATATATATATAACTTAAATATATAAAGATAAATCTTAAATATATCTTTTCAATTAAATCGTTTTAAAAAAAAAATCTTTATAATAACTTTGTTTTAAACTTCGAAACGTTGCAAAACACGTAAGTAGCGCAATGCCTTGCTACGCCCACTTCCGGCATCAGACTAGGCTGGCGCTGTCGTCCTCACACTATTGGTGCGTTCAAGTCCTCCTGGGAAGTTCGTACATACGAGGTGGGAAGTCGTGTTTATAACGGCATGTGCATTCAAGTCACTTTCGTAGGAGCAAAATGGCGGAATAGCCTACTTTCTCTTAATTAATTACACAAAAATACAGTAAGGTATGGAAGCTTGTTTCCGCCACTGAATAAAAAAATAATTGCGACTTTTTATCTCGCAATTCTGACTTTATAACACGCAATTGCGACTTTATATCACGCAATTCTGATTTTATATCTCGCAATTCTGACTTTATATCTCGCAATTCTGACTTTATATCTCGCAATTCTGACTTTATATCTCGCAATTCCGACTTCATAACATGCTATTGCGACTTTATATCACGCAATTCTGACTTTATATCTCACAATTCTGACTTTATAACATGCAATTGCGACTTTATACCTCGCAATTCTGAGAAATAAAGTCAGAATTGCGAGATAAAAAGTCGCAATTACCTTTTTTATTTTTCATTCTGTGGCGGAAACAAGCTTCCATAGTAAGGTTCTTAAACTCTTGTTCTAGAAAATGAAGAACAAAGAAATGTGCATGGTGTACTTTGTATTTTTATGTATTTTTTATTTTTTTAAACATTTTTTTATTTTTAATTTATTTTACCATACATATACAATACAGGATTTTCATAAAAAGAAAGAAAACACACCCTCCCTACCCCAACAAGAGAGCCATAAAGGTATATTCACACCCATAAAAAAATAAAATAAAAAAACAAGATCGCATT
Source organism: Chrosomus eos (assembly GCA_036326025.1). Lineage (NCBI taxonomy): Eukaryota > Metazoa > Chordata > Actinopteri > Cypriniformes > Leuciscidae > Chrosomus > Chrosomus eos. The sequence continues at coordinate 911,021 of JAZAVI010000008.1, read as the reverse complement.
ATTAGTATTACTCAAGAGTCATTCCATTCTGTTCCAGAAAATGAAGGAAGGAGTCCCAGATCCTGTAAAAAAATGTGCTTTTTTTGTTTGATTGAGTAAGTCAGTCCATTGCTATACAAGAAGACAATTCTTTGATCCAGAGTGATAAAGATGGACAACAGATACTTTTCCAATGTATGGCAATCAGGCGTTTCGCTTGCAATAAACACAGATTTATAAGCTTCTGTTCATGTATTTCCAAAGATAAGGCAGGTGGAAGTAGACCAAGAATACAGATTTTGGGACAAACAGATATCTGGTATATTTGGATTGAATCTATTCAACTTTTCAGGTGTTATGTATGTTCTCATTATCCAATTCTATTGGATCATTTTAAAACGAGTTTTGATCGATAATGTTTGTGCTTGGACAAGTTTTTTCCCATTCATTTTCTGTAACATCCACTTGGAGATCATCAATCCAAGCTAGTCTATTATGATTTGTTGAGTCTTTAGAAGCATTAACAAATAGGCTGTATATCATTTTTAACTGCCATTTCTTCTCAACTACTTAAGGGAGGACACTGATATGAATGAGTCTTAGATCGTATGAAATTACGAATCTGAAGAAACTTAAAAAAGTGAGACTGGGGATTTTGTGTCTTTCCCTTAAGATTTCAAAGGACATCATTGTATTCTCTGCATACAGGTCTGTTATTTTCTGTATGCCTTTCTGCCACCACAACTTAAGGCCTGAATCTGATTTGCCTGGAGCAAGCATTGCATTGCCCCAAATAGGGGAGAGTTGAGATAATACAGGTGTCACTCCCATCTCTACTTGTGATTCGTGCAATTCTGAAATAGTGGTTTTAGCAAATGGGTTAGTTGTATTTTGTTTGAGTCTCTCAAGACTCAAATCTCCTGCGCCTTTTTTTTCAATCTGAACCCATGGAGTATGAGATGGACTAGCAAACCAGAAACTCGAGGCTCTCAGTTGGGCTGCCTTAAAATACCATAAAAGATTAGGGAGTTGTAACCCCCCTCTTTCGCGTTTCTTGGAGCCTGGAGCGTTTCTTGTTCCAAATGAATTTAACAAATGTCTTCTTTATATTTGAAAAAAAAAGGAACTAGGAGGAGTTAGGGGAATTGATTGGAACAAATATAAAAATATAGGGAGTATATTCATTTTAATGGTGTTCACCCTTCCGATAGTGGTGAGAGGAAGAGAAATCCATCTATTTAAACTTTCATTTACTTTAGATATCAGGGGAGTGTAGTTGGATGCAATCAGATCCTCCTGTGGAGTAACTTTTATTCCCAAATATCTAAATCCATCAATAGAGGTTGTATAGGGATGTTGAACTGTTGGATTCAACCTTTCTTGTTCATTAAGAAAAAAGTATGGATGACTTTGATTTGTTAACTTTATATCCCAAAATATTCCAAAGTCATTAATCAAATTATTGAGAGTGGGTATTGAATCATTAAGTTTAGTTAAATAAACAATTATGTCGTCTCCAAATAGCGAAATCCGATGTTCTAGGCCTGCAATTTCAATTCCCTTTATACCTGGGCACATTCTAATCGCAATTGCCAGGGGTTCCAGGGCCATTACAAATAATAACGGCGAGAGTGGACAACCTTGACGAGTCCCGCGATATAAATTAAAAGGTTTGGAAGTTAAATTATTTGTAATGACCTCTGCTGTCGGGCTATGAAATAAAATCTTTACCCACTGGCAAAAGTTCTGACCGCATCCAAACCGTTTGAGTACATCAAAAAATAAGACCATTCGACTCTGTCAAATGCTTTTTCTGCATCTAACGACAAGATACATGAGTCTGTAGAGCCATTCTTCTCATAAACAATATTAAGTACTCGCCTGATATTTTGGAAGGCCTGTCTATTTCGGACAAAACCATTTTGGTCAGTTCCTATTATGGAAGGCATGTTATCCTCTAACCGAAGGGCTAAAACCTTTGCTATAATTTTGGCATCGGAATTCATTAAAGAAATCGGCCTATTGTCATGATCCTGGCTTTCTTTCTCTTTTCTCTGCCTCCCCCTTCTGGACACATACATGTACATTCACGGATTACTACACCATTCATTACACTCACACTTCTCTCTCATCGCTCCCAGCTGTTTCCACTATCTACTCGTTAGCATGTCATCCTCTCTACACCTGTTCTCTCTTTCTCTAATTATCTCTGCTTCTTTTACCCCTACTTTCCCTCATCTCTTTGCCAGATTATTTCGTGAGTAATACGAATGCACTTTCAGTGTATTGACCTATCGTTCCTGTCTTGTCCTGTCCTGTGCACTGCGGAGTTTGTTCTGCTACACTGTGTTTGCGACTAAGCTGTGCTTTCTACAGAAACCCTGCCCAGTACCCGTTCAACATTGTCTGGTGATACCTGATTAACTGTGAGTACCTGGGTCGACTGGAACCACTTCCCAACTGCCCACCTCTTAGTTCGTTCTGCTGTCAGTTCGGAGGATTCGCTCTGTTTTCTGTTGTTCCCGCTCCATTGGAAGAATCTCAGTTATATTTATTGACTTTGTTCTGTTACCTCTGGACAGCATATTTCTGTTTATTAAAGACTGTATTGCTGCATTTCGCCTTTGGGTCATTCTCTCATCATCACAGAATAATCTGGCCACATGGACCCAGCGAGCAGCAATCGCTTTCAGACTGCTGTCAAATTCCAGGGTGCGATGCTGGGCCGACATGAAGAGGAGCTTTCTGCTTCGAGACAAGCCATCGAGTCCTTAGCCTCCCGGGTATCAAGTCTCTCCACACGGCTCCATCATCTTTATCATGAAGCACCCGTCACTCAAGATCACCGCGAGACACCGGAGCCACGGATCAACAACCCTCCGTGCTTCTCGGGTGAGCCCACTCAATGTCGCGCTTTCCTGACTCAGTGTGAGATTGTCTTCTCTCTCCAGCCTTCGACCTATGCTTCGGATTGATCCAAAGTTGCTTTCGTAATATCTCTCCTCACCGGACGAGCCCGTGAATGGGGAGCAGCCAACTGGGAGGTTGAGGCGGACTGTGTGCTTAATTTTTCCCACTTTAAGGCCGAGATGATCAGTGTCTTCGACCGCTCTGCTTACGGGGAAGAGGCTTCACGCTTACTCGCCTCTCTTCACCAAGGTAGTCGCTCTGCTGCGGATTTCTCTATTGAGTTTCGCACTCTAGCTACCACTAGTGGCTGGAATGAGCCGGCCTTGATGGCCCGCTTCCAGGAGGGGCTTAACACTGAACTCAAGGATGAGATTTTCCGTCTAGGATTGCCGACTAGTCTTGACTCCCTCATCGACCTGGCTATCCGGATAGAGAGACGCTTCGACCTACGCCACCAGGCATGCAGCCTTGAGTTTTCTCTGCTCTCTCCTCCTGCCATCACTTTTTCTTCGCCTCCTACTGGCCCGGAGCCGGAGGCGATGCGGCTCGGAGGATTAAGCATCTCTACAAGGGAACGGAGAGTAACCAATCGCCTTTGCATGTACTGTGCTTCACCAAATCACTTTGTCAAGACGTGCCCGGTAAAGGGCCAGTGCTCGCCAGTAGACGGAGGGCTACTGGCGAGCGCTTCTTCCAGGAACTCTCCATCGAGGTCATGTACCACTCTTCCCATTTCTCTCCGCTGGCCTGGTTCCTCTGTCACTTGCTCTGCCTTGATAGACTCTGGGGCGGAGGGGAATTTCGTCGACGAGGCGTGGGCGCAGGAGCAGGGTATTCCCCTCATAGACTTAAGAGACTCCACCCCTCTTTTTGCCCTAGATGGTAGTTCCCTTCCTAGGATTCAGAGGAGGACCGTTCCTCTCTCCCTTACTGTCTCAGGGAACCACAGAGAGACTATTTCTTTTTTTATCTTTTGTTCGCCCTTTTGTCCCGTGGTTTTAGGACACCCCTGGTTAGTTAAACATAATCCTCAAATCAATTGGGCTAACAATTCTGTTTTGTCTTGGAAATTGTCTTGTCATGTTGAGTGTTTCCTCCTCCTGTTTCCTCTGTCTCTGTTTCCCAGGAAGAACCAGGTGATTTGTCTGGAGTACCGGAGGAGTATCACGACCTGCGCGAGGTGTTCAGTCGCTCCCGAGCCACTTCTCTTCCTCCCCATCGACCATACGATTGTAGCATCGACCTCCTTCCGGGTACTATGCCTCCACGGGGTAGACTTTATTCTTTGTCGGTCCCCGAACGTGAAGCACTTGAGAACTACCTTTCCGAGTCCCTAAATGCGGGTACCATTGTACCGTCTTCATCACCGGCCGGCGCGGGTTTCTTTTTTGTTAAGAAGAAAGACGGTTCTTTGCGTCCCTGCATAGACTATAGAGGGCTGAATGAGATCACTGTTAAGAACCGTTACCCCTTGCCACTGATGTCTTCAGCTTTTGAACTACTGCAGGGAGCAAAGTTTTTTACTAATCTTGACCTCCGTAACGCTTATCATCTTGTGCGCATAAAGGAAGGCGACGAATGGAAGACCGCCTTTAACACGCCCCTCGGTCACTTTGAATACCGGGTTCTACCGTTCGGTCTGGTCAACGCTCCTGCCGTATTTCAAGCCCTCGTAAACGATGTCCTCCGGGACATGCTAAATATTTTTGTCTTTGTCTATCTCGACGACATTTTGATTTTCTCACCCTCTCTCGAAGTGCACGTCCAGCACGTTCGTCGGGTCCTTCAGCGATTGCTGGAGAATCGACTCTTTGTTAAAGCTGAGAAGTGCTCTTTTCACGCTTCCTCGGTTACGTTTCTCGGTTCGGTCATTTCTGCGGAGGGGATCAGTATGGATCCTACTAAGGTTCAAGCTGTTATCGATTGGCCCGTTCCTGACTCTCGTGTCGCGCTTCAGCGTTTTCTTGGTTTCGCAAATTTTTATCACCGTTTTATTCGTAACTTTAGTCAGGTGGCCGCCCCGCTCACCGCCCTGACTTCAGTTAAGTCTAGATTCGTGTGGTCAGTTCCTGCTCAGCACGCTTTCGATTTTCTAAAATCCCTTTTCACGTCCGCTCCTATTCTACTCACTCCCGACATCGCCAGGCAATTTATCGTCGAGGTCGACGCTTCTGAGGTGGGGGTTGGGGCTGTCCTTTCCCAGCGCTCGTCTGTAGATGAGAAAGTACATCCCTGTGCCTTCTTTTCTCATCGCCTTTCGCCCGCGGAACGCAACTACGACGTCGGGAACCGTGAATTACTCGCCATACGCTTGGCATTGGGAGAATGGCGTCAGTGGTTAGAAGGAGCCCTGGTTCCTTTTGTGGTTTGGACGGACCACAGAAACCTTGAATATATTCGTTCCGCCAAAAGGTTAAACGCTCGTCAAGCTCGCTGGGCTTTGTTTTTCACGCGTTTCGATTTTACCATCTCGTATCGTCCCGGGTCCAAGAACTTAAAGCCTGACGCACTTTCCCGCATCTTCGACTCCTCGGCTTCCACCACTACACAGGAGGAGATTATTCCCTCCGACTGTGTAGTGGGCGCGGCTGTTTGGGGAGTCGAGAAGTTGGTAAAGCGCGCTCTCACTCGCACCACCGTTCCGCACGGCTGCCCTGAGAATCTTCTGTTTGTTCCTGTCTCTGCACGCTTAGCTACCCTTCAGTGGGGCCACTCCTCTAAATTATCAGCCCATCCCGGCGTCCGGGGCACACTCGCATCCGTCCGTCAACGTTTTTGGTGGCCAAAGTTAGAACGTGATGTACGTCGTTTTATCGCCTCCTGTCCAGTCTGTTCTCAAACCAAGGCTGGTAACTCGCCCCCAGCCGGTTTACTCCGTCCCTTACCGGTCCCTTCACGCCCTTGGTCTCACATCGGACTCGATTTTATCACTGGTCTTCCCTCGTCTGCGGGGAACACAGTCATATTAACAGTCGTAGACCGCTTCTCCAAATCCGCGCATTTTATCCCTCTTCCCAAGCTTCCCTCTGCCAAGGAGACGGCTCAGATCATGGTCGATCATGTTTTTAAGTTTCATGGTCTACCCACCGACGTGGTTTCGGATAGAGGACCACAGTTCGCCTCTCAATTTTGGAGGGAGTTCTGTCGTCTAATCGGTGCTTCCGCTAGCCTTTCGTCCGGGTTTCATCCCCAGACTAACGGTCAGGCTGAACGAGCCAATCAAATTATCGCCCGCATCCTCCGCAGTCTTGCCCACCGTAATCCCTCGTCTTGGTCAGAGCAACTCGCCTGGGCAGAATACGCTCATAATTCGCTTCCCACCTCTGCCACAGGTCTCTCGCCGTTCCATTGTTGCCTGGGTTATCAACCTCCGTTGTTCACCTCGCAGGTTTCACAGTCTAATGTTCCTTCCGTACAAGCGTTTATTGACCGCTGCAGACGTACGTGGAGAAGGGTGAGATCAGCACTTTGTCGCTCAAGAAGGCGCATGAGTAACGCGGCTAACAAACGACGCGTTAGGAGTCCCCGCTACATTTGTGGTCAAAGGGTTTGGCTCTCCACGTCCAATTTGCCTCTCCAGTCGGAATCTCGTAAACTGGCGCCCCGTTTCATCGGGCCATTTCGTATTGTTAAAATCATCAGTCCTGTCGCAGTCAAGCTCGCGCTCCCTCCGAATCTTCGTCGTGTCCACCCAGTTTTTCACGTCTCTTGCATTAAACCGTCCGTCCGCGCCGCCCTCGCGTCCGTCCATTCCACCCATACGCATAGAGGGGACTCCGGTTTACAGGGTTCGCAGGCTTTTGGATATGCGCCGTCGTGGTCGTGGGCATCAGTACTTAGTGGACTGGGAGGGGTATGGCCCTGAGGAGAGGAGTTGGGTTTCGGCTCGGGACATTCTGGACCCCTCGCTCATCGATGAATTCCTCCGGTCTAGTCAGTCTCCTTCCTCGGGAGCGCCAGGAGGCGCTCGTTGAGGGAGGGGTACTGTCATGATCCTGGCTTTCTTTCTCTTTTCTCTGCCTCCCCCTTCTGGACACATACATGTACATTCACGGATTACTACACCATTCATTACGCACGCACGCATCTCTCTCATTCATTACACTCACACTTCTCTCTCATCGCTCCCAGCTGTTTCCACTATCTACTCGTTAGCATGTCATCCTCTCTACACCTGTTCTCTCTTTCTCTAACTATCTCTGCTTCTTTTACCCCTGCTTTCCCTCGTCTCTTTGCCAGATTATTTCGTGAGTAATACGAATGCACTTTCAGTGTATTGACCTATCGTTCCTGTCTTGTCCTGTCCTGTGCACTGCGGAGTTTGTTCTGCTACACTGTGTTTGCGACTAAGCTGTGCTTTCTACAGAAACCCTGCCCAGTACCCGTTCAACATTGTCTGGTGATACCTGATTAACTGTGAGTACCTCGGTCGACTGGAACCACTTCTGTGCTGCCCACCTCTGAGTTCGTTCTGCTGTCAGTTCGGAGGATTCGCTCTGTTTTCTGTTGTTCCCGCTCCATTGGAAGAATCTCAGTTATATTTATTGACTTTGTTCTGTTACCTCTGGACAGCATATTTCTGTTTATTAAAGACTGTATTGCTGCATTTCGCCTTTGGGTCATTCTCTCATCATCACACCTATATGATTCACATCTGTCTTGGGCTTGTCTGGTTTGGGGATGAGTGTTATTAAAGCTTCTCTAAGAGAAGGGGGAAGGCAGCCCTCAAGTAAAGATTCTTTATACATTTCTAATAGCGGAATCACTAAAGGCTTTGTATATATCTATTGGTATCCCATCAGGGCCAGCTGTTTTACCACTTTTCATCTTCATTATAGCATTTAACACTTCTACACTAGTTAGGGTTCATCCATTTGTCTTTTGGCTTCACTGTTTATAGATGGGAACTTGAGATTATCTAAAAATATATTTTGCTGCATACTCTGACCTGTAGATCCTGCAGTATATAACGCTTAGAAATATTTGGTGAAAGTTTCATTGAGTCAGATTTCCAGCTGTTGTGTAAATGCCATTTATTGTTTTACTCGATTGGAGTTGTTTAATCTGCCATGCTAAAAGTCTGCCTGACTTCTCTCCATATTCATAAAATATTAGCTTGAGACGGATTAGGCTGGCTTCAGCTTTTGCTGCAGATAGTTCATTATACTGCGCTCTTAAAATGAGCAATTCCTGCTTATGAAGATTCAGATTTGACTGATCTGTGTAAATATCTTGTTCCAATTGTTTTATTCTTTTATCTAAATTTTGTAATTCCAATTTCATTTTATTATTTAAGGAACTTGTGTAGCTTATCATTTGACCCCTGAGGTAAGCTTTAAAAGCTTCCCATCTAACAGATGCCGATGTTTCTTTCAAATTAATTGTAAAGAATAAATCTATACGAATTCCAATGAACTCCATAAATTTTGAATCATGAAGCCATCTAGGGTGTAACCTCCATCTACAAGGTCCCTTAATAGTTTTCGACATGCTATATACAAGTTTAACTGGGCCATGATCAGAAATCACAATAGACTCATAGGAACAGTCAAAAATCTGGTGAAATAAATTATTAGAAATCAAAAAGTAGTCTATTCGTGAATATGATTTTAGTGATGAACTATAGCATGAATATTCAGTTTTGTTGGGATATTTTCTCCTCCATGGATCACATAAATCAAGTTCTTTTATGAAATTATGTGTTTTCCTACGTTGCATATGAGCTGTATCTTTACTGTTGTACCTATCTAAATTTAGGTTTAATGTTACGTTAAAATCACCTCCTATGATTAAATATCCAGGTTGGGATGCCAAAGTTAAGAACAAGTTTTCAAAAAATTCTGGACTATCAGAATTGGGCCCATACACGTTCACAAGGGTAATTGTGTTGTCTAAAGAGTGCCTTGTACAATTAGATATCGATCCAGATTTATCAGGAATTACTTTTACAATTTTAAATGGAATAGCTTTATGAATTAAAATCATTACTCCCCTTGAGTTAGATGTATATGAAGCAGAGAATACTTGGCCCGGCCACCTTCTACGTATTTTTAATAGTTCACCGGACAAAAGGTGAGTTTCTTGTAACAGCACGATAGGTGTTTTAAATTCCTTAAGTCTAGTTATGACCTGTTTTATCTTGGAAAGTTTACCTAGCCCCCTAACATTCCAAGAAATAAATGTTATCTGAGATTCACTTGACATGTTTTACAACAACACATTTCCATAACTCTGATCATACACACAATGGATAATAACAAATAAAAAATAAAAAATAACAAAAAATGTTAGGGTGAAAAAAAAAAAACTTTGAATGCACTGAGCTACGATTTTGCATACCATGGCTCTTGAATGCACTTGAACAGAACAACCCGGCGTTCACCCCCTTGCCACCAAACTTCAAAGATTCTTCAGCAGGCTTGTCTGGTCCTACAACTAGGAACACATCCTTGGCCAGCAAAAAAAAAAAAAAATTAGGCATTAGCCTAACCACAAACAGTCATTAAACAATGAATATATGATTATCTCCCCTCAAATATTCGTTGAACTGATTCAGTCTCAGATTGAGTTAGTTTTAAATATGTTGTTTTAACATCTGAGGAAAACCGATGGAGAATTATCTTGGTTATGATATCAGCATTGATAAATAAAACTGCTAGACGTTTTGGTCAAATACTAGGATCTTTTCGTTGCTCTCCTGACGCTTCTCCAAATTCCTGTATGCATTTCTGTACATCTCCTGTCGTCTCGCAAATCTTCCACTGTCCCTTATATAGCAAGCTCAGTTTGGCTGGATAAACAAATCTGTATGAGATGTTCAGTGTCTGGAGTCGCTTCTTCACATCATCGAATTCCTTTCATTGTTTCCTCACCGCTACTGAGAAGTCCGGGAAAAACATCACTTTGTGTTCTTCATTCTTCACTGTTCCCATCTCCCTGGCGGCTTGGATCACTCTCTGTCGGTTGCGGAAATAGAGGAATTTCATGATCAGGATTCGCGGGTACTGCTGCGGCTTTGTCGGTGGCTTGCCGATTCTGTGTGCTCTTTCGATGACTACTGGATTCGGAAAGGTAGATGCTCCGAACACATCAAACAGCCACTTTTCCAAAAAGTTTGCTGCACCTTTCCCTTCCACTTTTTCAGGCAGGTTGACTAGACGGAGATTGCAACAATGGTTGCGATTCTCTAAGTCATCCAAATCAGAGGTGAGCATTGCAATTCGACGTTCCAGAACGTTAACAGTTTTCTGTAACTTTTCCAGATTATCCTCGGTTTCGCTAATTCGGTGCTCCGCTTCTGATATTCTACCCCCACATTCGGAAATGTCATTAGGAGCGTTGAGTACGTCGACCTAGCTCGCTGCCATGTTGGAACCCCCCTTTTTATGTTTTTAATTCATTTATGAAGCCACTGACAACACATCGTATGTTGCTTGTTATATTATAATACTATCATATTCCGTGTTGGCGATTAGCTAACTGAGCTGTTAATAGAAAAGTCTGACAATATCACAGCTAAATACCTTTATGTATTGTGTATTCCGCCATGTTAATCACTGACACGCCCCCAACTCGTAAAGGAGCTTAAAGAAAATCCCGAGCTCCCCACTGGTATTTACAACATTGTGGTGGCGTTCAAGTGCGTTCAACTTGTAAATACGATCTATATGAGATGACTTGAACGCACATGACGTATGGTTCTGTGCTAGGTAGGTACCATCATAGATATCATATAATAAGGCAAGATGTCTCGTGGGCGCTGCTGGCCAATGGAAGTCGACGTCCGCACATGGCGGCCATCTTCACAGGGAGCTCGCTCACTCGTAACATGGTGCATGTGCTTTTAAATTACCAAATTTTTTGCTCAAAGTTTGTTATAAACGACATATATGTAGTATTGATACTGCATAAATATGAATAATTATAACAATGGACTTCCATATGAAATAATTATAGCCACTTTAATAACGTTTGTAAGAAACCAAACCGTTTGTAAATCTGTCAAGATTTTGGCGAGATAAGAGGATTTGTGTGCGTGCTGATCACTCACCTTAATTCACATCTTCCCTGTGGTAAGATGGCAGCCGGAAGTTAACCCGCCTTAAGACATCTATATGGATATCTATGGGTAACACAACGGAAGGGTACCCAAAAGGTGGTACGGTACGGCATTTTGGTACCATTCACAACTTTTGATAGTGGAAACGCAAATAAATCCGTACCATACCGTACCGCTCAGTGGAAACGAGCCATTAGCGAGTCAATCAACAACAGCTGGTACTCTGATGCGGCTATTAGGAGGTGCCCCTCTGATGGAAGCCCCAAAGGCACGCCACACTTTGTAGATCATTGTAGATGATGGTGCAAGCACTGAAGATAGCAATGTGCTGAAACGTTTGCTTGCTGGTGTCTATTCTGTTTTTAACTATGCACTTTGCACTTTTTTGCACGATGCAATTTATAAAATAAAAAAATATTTTTGTAGACTTTCAGTCTTGAGTGGATCAGTGTGCGGCCAGCCACCCTTTTTGTTCATTCTTAAATGTAGGCTAGTAGAATGTTTTTATAGTTTCATTTATTAAATCCCATTATACGCTTGCTTGATTGTCTCTGTCTGCTGCTCACTTAAAGTCTTTTAAATGTGATTAAGCTACATTGTTGAGTAGGCTACTTTAGTTAGTAATCTTAGAACAGGAAAGTTATTCTTCATGACCAGAAGAATAACCTTTCTTGAGAGTTTATAAGAAGAATAATACTTCTTGAGAGTTGATAACAAGATGGTACGGTCGGTTCAGTGGACGAACAGATTATTCGATGTAAAAATAATTATTTTACTGGTTATTCTGAAAATTGATCTAGCCTATCTGTATAGTCATATAATTAGTGGTAATTAATTAGCTTTATAGAGATACAAATACATGGGCTATCATGTTTTACCCCTTTTTGGGCTATTTAAAATATGTATGCAATATTTATCATTACCAAGATCAATTATTAATTATATATTCCCTTTATTTGAGATAATTCGCTACAACACTGTAAAAAAAAAGCGGTCTATGTAGAAAGCCCAGGCTCCACAAACGGCAATATCTTCTTCTGTTGAAGACTTCTGGATCTGATGTCATAAACCAGAACACCAACAGTAGTCACGCCCACCAGAGCAGATAGAACCAATCGGATCACAGCTTCAGTAAAACCACAACACTGGATACAATCTTTTGAGAGAAGAAATTAACAACGTAAAACAGAAATATTATTTATTTATTTGGTATAAAAAGTATAGGTCTGCTGACAAACCTGAATGTGTGTGACAGAGTTGAGTTATGTTGGGATGTGTGGTCTGGTTGCTGATGGGATTGTTGATCACACAGCTGTAAGTGTTGTTATCCTGATATTCTACCTCCAGAGGTAGAGAGAGACTGATGCTGAGATCACACACACTGACACTGGACAATACACTCATTCCTGCGTACCAGGAGAGAGTCACATCACTCACATTCAACACTGAACACACCAATGAACATGATGATGATGGTGATGATGATGATGAACAGTCTCTGCTGATGACAGGAACAGGCAGATGAGCTGGAAAATATTAAAGAATAAATCTAATTCAGTAAATAAGTGTGCTGTGATATTTGTCAGTTTATTGATATTTAAAACTGATTTAGTGTATTTTAAGACTGGAGAAACTGGAAGAACTGGCTACTCTCTGAGAAAACAAAGGAATTAACATTTGAACTTTCTCTTGTGAAATTAGCATCACCATTCCAAGATGAAATCACACTTTTTCAGTCAATCACCTCAGTATTGTACTACATATCTTTCCCTTCAATCCTTTTCCTCCATTTACTCTCTCATACGTATATCACCTAAAATTGATATAGTTTAATGTGAAAAATTATCATTCAGTATTATACATAGGTACTGAATACATGTTTGATACATGTTTGGTATAATTTGAAATGCCTCTGTGTGACTGGTACAATGTACATCTCCACGGAAGTAAAGGTAAAATTTGCTTACGAAGGCTGTGCCTTTCATGCAAATGAATCCCTCTCTCAAAAGGTTAAAAATCTGGAGACCATGATTAATGCAAATTATCATTGTTAGCACATAACGATGGACCACAAAAACAGTCACATGGGTCATTTTTTTTTGCAATTGAGATTTATACATCACGTGAAAGCTAAATGAATAAGCTTTCCATTGATGTATGGTTTGCTAGGATGGAACAATATTTGGCCAGTATACATCAATTAGAATATCTGGAATCTGAGGGTGCAAAAAAATCTAAACATTGAGAAAATCACCTTTAAAGTTGTGCATTTATGTTTGTGATTGTGCTGCATTCACTCACAAAAATAAATGTTTTATATGTTTACTGTAGGACATTTACAAAAAATCTTCATGGAACATGATCTAACCTCAATATCCTCAAGATTTTTTGGCATAAAAGAAAAATCTATAATTTGGACCCATAAAATGTATTGTTGGCTATTGCCACAAATATACCCGTGCGACGTGTGACTGGTTTTGTGATCCAGGGTTACATATTCATTTGAAAGAGGTTTCTATCTTGGTCTTAGTTAAAGAAATGACTCAAGATGCTCAGGGCGATTTGTAAGGAGATCAGCCCATAATGCTGAATGTGTGTAGGCCTACTATTTTCCTGAATCAGGTATAATTTTTTTTTACTCTACCTCACAACATTTGATGTTTTGTATTGATTATCCTTGATTTGATTCTGTAACTGGAATGATACATTTACCTCAGGTCAATTACCTGACCTAATAAATTGTTACATTTGATTTTATTCTGACTTACTCTGAAATGATTGATTCTAGTAGATTACGTTTTACCCATTGTTACTGCAAATCTGCATCAGGTTAGTAACAGACTGATGTCCAGTTTTGAGTGGAGCACAGGGCACACCAATTACTACGATTTTAGAGACCCGGCTAACACTTGGAACTTGTTCAAGTGTACCTCGATGGTAAAGACGAAAAAGGGAATTTCCGTTTAGGACAACAAAATGCTGACCAACAATACCTCTTATGCGCCTTACCTCTGTTTTAATGTAATGTTACTCTAACTTAGTGTACATAGGAAACCATGGCATGACCAAACCAAAGCTACTACTGTAGCTTAATAATGGTAATATTGGTCTGTTTATATATGTAGTAGTGGCCATGACCTCTGACTAGAGATAGTGTTACTTTAATTCAGGGTTTCTCAAACTCTGTCCTGGAGGGCCACTGTCCTGAACAGTTTAGCTCCAACACTGATCAAACACACCTAGCTGTGAGTTTCTAGTGATCCTGAAGACATTGATTAGCTTGCTCAGGTGTGTTTAATCAGGGTTGGAGCTAAACTGTGCACAGTGGGGACCGAGTTTGAGAAACCCTGCTTTATATCAAGTGTATACAGATCCATGGAGACTATCCAAAATACTTTTAAATAGAGCAAGCGTGAAGGCGCCAAGGTGGCCTTCTAAACAGTATAGTCAATTACAGAGACTGGCGAATTTGTGATTGTGGGCCTGCATAAAAATGAATGGCCGATGTGAGAACCCTGCAACTTTGGCACCCGAATAAACGACTATAATAAGAGTAAAGAGTTAAATAGAATAATCAGTAGCTAAACTATTATATAAATGGCCAATAACCAATTGGCATTCCAACCTAAAGGTTATGGTAGGTTGTGATAAAATGGTGTCAGATAAAATTTTAATTGGAATTAAATTACTTTGCCACATGGAAAATACAGTAACACGCAGAAACCTTCACCCGCCATTTGCCAATTGGACGGGCCTTACAGTATTAAAAAAAAAATGTTATGAAATGTTGATTATTAAAAAAACTAATTACAAGATTGTATAAATGCACAAAATAATCTGTGTATAATCACATAATCTCATATATATAGTCATATATAAGGATAAACAATGCATATTTATTTTTATAGCCATTTTTGATCATATTTACCAGGGGTATGATTAATTATGAGCACGACTGTGTGTGTGTGTGTCTATATATATATATATATATATATATATATATATATATGTCATACTATGGAGCATATAATACGACAAAATTATTTGAATTCGAATTGTGTAAATTTGAATTATTTGCAAGTGTAATCTAACAAAATTGAATTTTAGGTGGTAGTTTAAATAGTTCTGAATTGGAATTTTTTTTAACGAATATTGAACATTTGAAATTTAACAAATTGAAATGTTTTTATGGCTGAATTTTATAGACATGTATTTTCAAACAGCTAGTTTTTTTTGTTCTGAATTCTTATACTGCAAATATTCAGTTTAAAAAAATGCAGATTCAAGATTTCAAGATGAAGAAATTCTGAACTTCAAATTCAGTTTTTTAAAATTCAATCTTAAAAATTCAAATACAAAAATTCAGATCTTACAGAAAGTAGGTCACAGGTCATCCACAGGGAAGAGTAAAGGATCTCAGATAAGTCGAACAGAGCATTTTGGCTGCACTGCAGTAGTTTTCTGCCGCAAACGCGGTGGTGGTTCAAGAGAATCCGTGTATCTTTCATTAAGTCGTTTTTTAATTAATATTAAGAGTAGAAAAATGAGAAAACAGCTTGAGTATTAGATTTCTAATATTCTAGTAATAATAGTCTGCTGCAGCAGTTGCACGGAGCTTACAAAATTTAACGCGTGTATTGCAACTAGGCTATAGGCTACATTTAATTTTCTCATCAAACAACTAGGGATTTTCAAACTGTGGGTCGCAACCCATTTGTCGGTAGCAGATTGGGAAGAGGTGGGTCACGCAGTCATATTGGCTGCAGCTAAATTTACGTTTCATGAATGACACACACACAAACATTTTGCACGATGTACCAACGTTAAATAGAAATCGCTATGAAATCGCATTACACAGGAGAATTCAAAATGTCATGACAGACGCTGCGTTTCCCAAAAGCATCGTATGCCTAAGTAGATCGTAAAACCGTTGCCACTATGATCTCTACGATCAGCTTAGCTCCCGATGCTTTTGGGAAACGCAGCAGAGACCTGAATCAGCCTTTCGTGACATTTGAATTATCCGGTGTAATGTGATCTCATGCAGATTGCAGAGCAGTGATTGGAGTAAACAGTTTCTACTTGTTAATTATGCGCACAGAACCGCTTAATGAACCGCTCCGCTCTGAAGCCTGGGCTGCGTTTCCCAAAAGCATCAAGCCTAAATTGATCGTAAAAACGATCGTACGACTGATCTTAATATTATGGTCTGTTTCCCAAAAGCATCGTAACTTAAGTAGCACTTGAAAATCTTCGTAGAACTACGAGTGCTCTGGAGTAATCGTAAATCCCCAAGTGCATCGTAAGAAGACATATCTATGAGGTCACCTGCAGGACAACCGGCAGATTACACTTTTATCTAGATTTAACAGATTACAGTGCAACGTGAGTATAATATAAGCTTTTGATTGGACTTTATTGTACACTTGTTAATGTACTCGTGTTTTGTTTAAATTAATTTATAAATGAAATAATTAAAAAGGGAAGAAAAAAATTGAAATACACATAAATGAATGAAAAAAACGAAGTAAACGAAGTAATGTAAACGAAGTAATGTGGGAATCATGTTTTAAAAACTGGGCAAAATAGGGATGAATTTAAAAAAAAATTGCCAATGACTTGCTGACGTGCACGAAAACCAGCCATGTATTTTGCGGACCCCCTTCCCTGATCTTTGAACGCCGCTGGTTGCAGTTAGTTTGCAATGTTGTCCTCCCTGATGTTTTGTTTTTCCTTATTTGTATGGTGTCCTTTAATCTGTTAAAAATAAAGTCTTTGTTTCACTCTATCTCATCTAAAAGGACATTAATTTGACCTTTTTTAAAGGTATCTTCTCTTGTTTTTTTTTTTGTTTTTTTTTTTTTTTCAGCCATTTTGTCAGTGCCTCCATCTGTATAGATGCTTTAGACTTGTCTTGATTTCTAATCCACAACAAATGACGATTTTTAGGTTAAACGTTCAGAATATGGTTCCATATAAGGTTATATTTCAGCACTTCGCGAATGGACAGCGATGCTTAAGTAGCACGTAGAGCGCGTTCTCGCGCGTTCATGTTAAGTGCACTTTTGGCAAACGCACGTGGAATTGCCGCGAGCGTTCCTAACCTTGCACGTACAGAGCGCTCTTAAGAGCTAAGATACATCGTTATCGGGAAACCCGGCCCTGCGCGAAGGTGCACAAGGTTGGGTGCGCAAGGGCCCATTTCGCCTGGCGGTGTGCACGGCAGATTTTGTAACAACGCACGCGGCGCCGCATCCGAAGATGAACGACTTCGAGCCGAATCTGGCCGTGCTCGAACTTCTCACCACACCAACACCCAGTTTGCACGTCTATAAGTTGCTTACATTTTAAAAAAAAGAGCATTCAATTGCATAAAAAGTATTTTATTGAACATAAAGGTCCATGTTTAATAAAAATGTTCACGAAACTTAATGAAATGTTTAGTGAAATTAGAAAATATGTTAGATATTGTTAATTTCGTTATTTTTTATACACATCTCATATCCATATATTTTGTTTTATTGTCATTACCTAATAATCTCAGGGTTTACTGGGTTTTACACTATTCTTTTTGTAGTGTGGTATTGGTGTACTAAAATCAACATTGTCACGTGTGTAGCTTTCTTCTTCTCACTGCTGATTCCTGTTGGTTTAGAGGACAATTACTCGAGTCGCCCAAATCGCACTGATTTCTCTGTCGTCTGTTCAACACAGCACTGTTGTCTTTCAGAGATATGGTCGTCAAAAGAGTGGGTTGTTTGCGTTCCCTTGCATGCATTTTGCTATAACGCAAAAAATATAGCCTATAATATAAAAAGTATTTCACATGTACACACACGAGCACGAAAGCGTTTTCTGCGCTGAACAACGCAATGAGTTTAACAACACTCAGCCTAAATATTAGTATTGAAATTCTAGGTCCTGGGCCTACTGTCAAATAAAATTATTAGTCTAATATATTTTTTATATTCTGATTTTTGTCATATCAAACCTTTGGTTATTATTAAGCTTACTTAATCTTTTTTTCATTTCTTTAAATTTGTGCCATGTCTGGTAAATCAGTTGAGGCAGCAGACAAAAACTACTCAGTATTCTTCACATTATTTCAACAGCCATTAGGCTGTTAGGCTCTCAATTTCTGATAATGTGCCAAAAGTTTGTATTGCAATTAAACTTGTCATTCATACTATAACAAGTAAAAAAACTGCTTCAAAGAGAACTAACGCCTCCCACCCCACATTCATGCTTTAAAATTATTTTATATTTTGGTGGGTCTTGATATAGATTATTCTTGTCTAGGTGGGTCCTGGAATGGAAAAGTTTGGGAACTCCTGAACTAGACTAACGAATGGCTCGGTACAACAGAAGAGTCTAGCAGGGTTGCCAACTCTCACGCATCTGGCATGACTCTCACGCTTTCAGCATCAATCTGTAAGTACATATATTTCTACTGTACTTTTTTCATAAACATTATGGGCACTTCCTTTCTTGCCATTTCTGTTGTCCTGCTGTAGTGCTGCAAAAAAGTAAAATGTCATTTGTTAATGCGTATTTAAAATAAATTAAAATTAGTCACCTTCTAGTCAATCATTTTATAATGACATATTAAGTTTTTTCTTTTATTTCAAAATTACATTTTGGAAGAAAAAAGTCAGAGGAGCGTCAGAAGAGCGTAAAAGAGCCAGACGAGAGCGGAGCGTTTTCATAGGAAAATGCTCACAAATTGCACAGGACGCTCTCTCAAGAGCCTCCTGTGCGTGCTCTTCACCCAGGCAGTACACACACATCTCATGAGTGTCACCCGGCGACAAATATCTTGGGCACGGGTCAACACATTTAACAAAATTTTTAGGACTTGCCTTAGATGTGCGTTTCATTTTTCCACAATTTTCGCTGTAAGCAGACATTTCAAATCAGACAAAAACAGTCCCTGAAGACGAAAAGATATTGTCATGTTTGCAAGGCGTCTTTTTATACATCCAGGTGGCGCGTTAATCATTCATGCTGATGATTCACGGGCTGTCGCTGGTCAACATGATTGCCGTGAGTTGATATTTGATTTCAGACACCTGTCACGCCTGAGGCGTTCCCCAAAGCGTCAATGACGTATTGTTGAGTTCCTTTCTAAAGGGAACTTGTACAAACATGAAAAAAATAGACTTTGAATACATTGAATACACTTTCAATGCATTTTTCAAATACATTTTTATCTTTAAACTTTATGCAATTGTGATATAATTGTATTCCTTTGAATATGTTAACAGTTTGTTCTTAACATTTATTGATTTGTAAGGAACAATAAAATCATTTGTATGGAAAAATCTGTTATTTATTTGCTTGAGTGTGCTATATTGCAAGTTGAGAAAATATGCTAAATTAAGTTGAATGAACAACACACTTTAGTACAGGTAATTTGAAAATGAAAGTTATCGTATTTCAACTAATCTTTACAAGTCCAGGTAACTTGGAAATGTAAGTTATCGTATTTCAACTAATCTTTACAAGTCCAGGTAACTTGAAAATGTAAGTTATTGTATTTAAAATGATCTTTACAAGTCCAGGTTACTTGAAATAAGTTGTTGGCTCAACTATTTTAACTATGTCAACTAAACTTTTTAAGTTGAACATACTTAGTAGATTAAATCAATAAAACTTAACTGAGTCAAAGCAAAAAAATAACTAAAAAATGTAAGTTGAGTGAACAATTTTTTTTACAGTGTAGTTGTTTGATGAGAAAATGAAATGTAGCCTATAGTTGCAATACACGCGTTAAGTTTTGTAAGCTCCGTGCAACTGCTGCAGCAGACTATTTTACTAGAATATTAGAAATCTAATACTCAAGATGTTTTCTCATTTTTCTACTCTTAATATTAAATAAAAAAACGAGGAGGAGGTTGCCTCAACAAGTTCATCCACTAAACCACCGTCAAAAAAGAAGAGAATGCGGAAAAACTCCCTGAAAACTGTTTCTTTGGCAGAGGACACACCTGAACCAGATTAAAAGGAAGGCAGAAGAAGATTGTGGACGCATGAAGACATTGAGACATTCCAGGTTCCAGACTCAAGTTTTAACCTCCCTGAGGTGGTTTCTGACCATATTCATAACAGTGTTCAGCCATATTCATAACAAATCTTGGGTGAAGTTTTGTACCAGCACACGGACACACACACACACACACACACACACACACACACACACACACACACACACACACACACACACACACACAGTGTTTGGAGTGCAAGAAATTGCACTTAATATGACTTGTTCTGAATGTGGTTCTTTTATTATGAACAGATGTCTCAACCATTTGGTAGAGGACTGTATCTAAAATACTGTAGGGTCTAATTTTTTTTTTTTTTATTATGGTTTTTATTGTTATCATAATTGAATAAAAATGCAAAGAAATAATTTTTCCTTTGCTTTTTTCATGGTTCCAAAGGGTTAAATAATAAAAATAAAAAAAACGACTGAATGAAAGATTCGGATTCTCTTGAACCACCACCGCGTTTGCGGCAGAAAACTACTGCAGTGCAGCCAAAATGCTCTGTTCGACTTATCTGAGATCCTTTACTCTTCCCTGTGGATGACCTGTGACCTACTTTCTGTAAGATCTGAATTTTTGAGTTTGAATTTTTGAGATTGAATTTTAGAAAACTGAATTTGAAGTTCAGAATTTCTTCATCTTGAAATCTTGAATCTGTATTTTTTTTTAACTGAATATTTGCAGTATAAGAATTCAGAACAAAAAAAAAAAAACTAGCTGTTTGAAAATACATGTCTATAAAATTCAGCCATAAAAACATTTCAATTTGTTAAATTTCAAATGTTCAATATTCGTTTAAAAAAATATCTAATTCAGAACTATTTAAACTACCACCTAAAATTCAATTTTGTTAGATTACACTTGCAAATAATTCAAATTTACACAATTCAAATTCAAGCTCCATATAATACACACACACACAAATACATTTTATATGTAAACAGGGTACTCAAGTACTCACCATAGACTGTAAGATTGAATATGCTGCGCAGCGTCACTGATCTGGTGCTTCTGACTGTATAAAGTCCAGAGTCTGTGGTTCTGGTGTTTGTGATGGTCAGAGATCTGGTTTGATCCAGCTTCAGTCTGTCTCTGAATCTATCATCAGGAAACTCATCAGTCTTATTGTTCTGTCTGTAGATTTTAGCGATGAGACTGTGTCCAAAACTCCACATTATCAGTTCATCTGTCTGTATTTCAGCATCAGAGTTTAGAGTGACAGATTCTTCCTCAGTCACTGACACTGACTTCACTTCATCAACACCAAACACTCCTGAACAACAAACAGACCTATTATTACATTTGGAGTTTTTGTCATTTTGAAATTGTTCCTTCACTATGCAATGCAAGTTTAGTCTAATAAAACTTGAAAAAATATTAGAGGCAAAATGAGTAATGGAAACAGTAAAGAGCAGAATGATGTGCAGGTGAACACAAATAATGATGCGAAAGGCATAAAAATACTTACCAGCCAGACTCCATGAGGAGAAAAAGAAGAAAATAATCATAACAAACATTTTCTTTGTGGTTTCACAACAGAAATATTATAATGATCAGTCTTGGAACTCTTGAAAAAGTGTGCTGCTGGTCTGTTGTAAAATGGTTTTAGTGAAACTCTGCAGTCAGTCTGATTAAACTCCTCCAGTAGCACCGCCCACACGGACAGACCCTTTATTTCAGTAATTTCTTAAGTTTAAGAACAGTTGATACTGACTTATGTCCTGCCGAATTAATAATTAAAAAAATATATATTTCTTGTAAACAAAATTAGTCTATTATTTCATTCATTAATGTCTTAATTGATGCATATCATTGAAGTTATGGGTGCAAAAAAAATCCTTGAATAAGGAGTTCCTCAATTTATATTAATAACATGAGAAATGTAAGCATTTTCAGGAATTATATTTTTCTCTGATTATCAGCATAATTGTAAATGTGAAGTAATTTTATTTTATAGCAGTACGATAAACACTTAGTTAATAACCTCACATTTTAGACACATATTGTCTGTTTTTGCTCCTTTTAATGAAAATAGCTCAAAACAAAGCAAGCAAAACAGAGTAAATACTCTTCTACATAATAAAACCTTTTCTACCTAAATAAAAGCACTATGGTTTAACTGTTGAAAATATCTAATATAATCTAATCTAATCTAATATAATATAATATAATATAATATAATATAATATAATATAATATAATATAATATAATAATGGACTGGACCCCTGTCTAGGGCGTTTCCCTAGACCTCCTGTGACCCTATAGAAGAAGTAAAGAGAATGGATGGGTTACTAAAGAAGTCCATCAATATATTAAAGAATCACTTGCTAAATAATGATAGGTTAAATTTATGTTTTCCCTCCTCTGATTTCTGTGACTGTATGTCTAATTTCTGGATGTCTCGAATCTGACACACTCAGTTCAGTTTGTGATGTGTTTAAGAGCCACTAGCATAGAAGTTCATATTTGTTCTAATAATGGGATATGTTTAAATTATTTTTTCAGAAAGTGTTCACATTTTATTCTTTCTTTATATCAAGCAGTGTCATTTTGAGAAGTCATATTCAGTCTCTGAAGGGCGGTGCTAGTGGGGGAGTTTAATCAGACTGACTGAGTTTCACTAAACCACTTTACAACCGACCAGCAGCTTCAACCTTCAACATTTGCTATCGATGTTCTGTTGTGAAACTGCTTTGCAAACTGCTGAAAAAAATGCTTATTTTCTTATTTTTGTTCTCATGGAGTCTGGCTGGTGAGTATTTGTATGGCGACAGTTATATTTATATTACATTTATATTACTATTTATTCACAAAATTCTGTTATTTATTATTTCTATAATTAATTTTGCTGCTAATATTTTCCCGTTGTATCAGACTAATGGTTACACTTTACAATAAGATTCATTAGACGTTAAATTAGTTAATGTATTAAATAACATGAACTAACAATGAGCAATACATTTGTTACAGTATTTATTAATCTATTAATTTATTTTATTAATGTTTGTTAATAAAAAATACAGCTGTTCATTGTTTGTTCATGTTAGTTCACAGTACATTACCAAATACAACCTTTGATTTTAATAACATATTAGTAAATATTGAAAATAATACTGAAAAACTATGATCAATAAATGCTTAAAAAGTGTTGTTCATTCTTAGTTTATTTTTACTTAGGTTAACTAATGTTAACTAATGAACATTATTGTAAAGTGTTACCAGACTAATATACTCAAATTCTTATGTGTTTATTCTGCGGTCCCTTTCAATAAGTATACATTGAAATTAGTGCAAAGTGAAGAACTGTTTTTCGGAATTACTAAAAGGTCATTAATTGAGTTAACACCTCTGTTTGTTGTTCAGGAGTGTTTGGTGTTGATGAAGTGAAGTCAGTGTCAGTGACTGAGGAAGAATCTGTCACTCTAAACTCTGATACTGAAATACAGACAGATGAACTGATAATGTGGAGTTTTGGACACAGTCTCATCGCTAAAATCTACAGACAGAACAATAAGACTGATGAGTTTCCTGATGATAGATTCAGAGACAGACTGAAACAGGATCAAACCAGATCTCTGACCATCACAAACACCAGAACCACAGACTCTGGACTTTATACAGTCAGAAGCACCAGATCAGTGACGCTGCGCAGCATATTCAATCTTACAGTCTATGGTGAGTAGAGAATTACTTGTGTATGTAATGTGTGTGTGTGTGTGTGTGTGTGTGTGTGTGTGTGTGTGTGTGTGTGTGTGTGTGTGTGTGTGTGTGTGTGTGTGTGTGTGTGTGTGTGTGTGTGTGTGTGTGTGTGTGTGTGTGTGTGTGTGTGTGTGTGTGTGTGTGTGTGTGTGTGTGTGTGTGTCTGTGTGTGTGTGTCAGTGACTGTGACATGATAAAAATTACTGAAATCATACAATTATAGACAATTATGTGTTGATACAATTGGAGATGTGTATCGCCAATAATCTGCCAACAATAAGTCATACAGGGGTTTACAATATATTGCGGAACTGTAAGAAAGGCGATATATTGCGATATTTCTTGTTTTGCTTTTTTTAGGAAGAGGATCTAATTTTAGAAAAACTGTCATTAAGAACACATATGCATAAAACCTGAGAAAACTTTATTGTATTTAAACAAAATTTACATTTACAAAAACAAATAAATACTTAGTCAACATTTTATAACATTTGCTTCTCTGCTACTTTAATTCCATTGATTCAAATTTAAATATCAGTGAATTGAAATATTTCACAGCACTCTATACTGAATTTGATTTATTCTCTGTTTTCCAGCTCATTTGCCTGTTCCTGTCATCAGCAGTAACTCTTCACAAAATTCTTTATCATCATTATCATCATCTTGTTCATTGGTGTGTTCAGCTGTGAATGTGAGTCATGTGACTCTCTCCTGGTTCAAAGGGAACAATGTATTCTCCAGCGTGAGTGTGTCTGATCTCAGGAGCCTGTCTGATCTCTCTATACATCTGGAGTGTCTGGATGACTCGTATAGTTGTGTGCTGAACAATCCCATCAGTAACCAGACCACACATCTCAACAACACTGAACTCTGCCAGCCATGTGCAGGTACATCTGTTATGATATTTTGTGTTTATGTACACATTCACTCACACTTATGACTCTCTCCTTCTCCTACTCCAGTTTCAGAGTCTCAGATATTGTTGATCTCTGTTGCTGTTGCTGCTGGATCTCTGATGATAGTTACTGCAGTCGTGATCTTCTGTATCTGCAGGAAACACAGAAAAACTGACAGAGAAGGCAAGTATGACCTACTGTATGAGTGTATATGCATCTGTGATATGTAAATATATATATATATATACGTATATTTTTTTTCTGTAATTATGAAACAGTTCAGACCTGTGATAGAGAGATCACTTACGCTGATCCAACATTCTACAAAAGACATAAATCGGTAAGAGAATTTATTTTTTGTGTATGGTTTGTCTCCGAATTATTTTAACATTGAGTCTGATTTAGGTGTGTGTTTAATGATTTACACAGACTAGCATGACATCACCACAACAGATATTTATAAAAGCAGTAGATGTATTTTAGTGTGCTTTTGTCTTCTGCTCTGATGTGTTTATAGTGTCACAGAAGGCCATCATTTAGAGGTATTACATTATTGTCATAAACTCTAAGTCATCAGAGATACATTTATTCCCCCAAAATATGAAATTACTACATTAAATACAATTTAAAATGACTTAATGAACATATTTAAGCAAATGAACGAAGAGAAAATACTGAAACATTATATCCATCCATTAGCTGCAACACAATCTCAATTCATAACTATTTTATGTTTTGGTGAATTGGTGGGAAATTCATATGAATTTGCACAATCTCATTTGTATGTTTTCCCAGTGACGGGTATGTTTAGGTGTGGACCTCCATACTTTTTTCTGATAATCATACGCAACAGTTATGTTTCTGTGAGATCAGGTTGTCTATTCTCCAAACCACTTGGAACCCATTATAAAGAAACCGAAAGACCTGGTGCAGATAAATTTTTTCAGCTGAGTGTGCATGAGTGGATAAAGACATCAACATCAACAAAAAAAAAAGCAAAAAAAAAAGAGCCTTTTTAATAAGAAGAAATTAAGAGATATTTTAAAATGTTTTTAGGAGGAGGATGATAGATAAATAAAGTGTACATAAAGTTATTGCATCTGACGGTGAACGTGCATTTATGTTTTATTTTAGAGTGCTACGGATCAGGATGCTGTGGTGTACGCAGGAGTCACGAGACGTTGATCAACTCTTGATCAAAATGTGATTCTGTTTTTGGGTTACTAGCTTTCTACACCTCAAATACAAGAGAGGAGATGGAATCACATGTTTATGCGAATACAAATATATGCACAAATCTATTATGTCATAGCACTCCAAAAGGTTTCAAAAGGGGGTTTTCGCAGTGATGTCATACACCAGGGTTCCTCAAATCCAGTCCTGGAGGGTCACTGTCCTGCAGAGTTTAGCTCCAAACTTGATCAAGCTCATATACCTGGAATTTTCTAGTTACATTGAAATCTTGATTCATTTTAACAGCCATCTTTGATTTGGGTTTGATTTAAACAGGCCCTCCAGGGCCGGATTTGAGGAAACCTGACAGAGAAGATTCAGAAGAACCATTTTTTGGTTCCCCTCCGAAATAATAGTATAATTTTAAATAATAGTAAATAATAGTAAAATGTAAATAATTTTCTTATTGTACAGAAAATGTTAATACTGTACAGAATTTTTTTTCCATCATAAAGAACCTTTTGTGGAATGCAAAGATTCCATTGATGTTAAATGGAACTCCATGGATGCAGGGCTGGACTGGGACTAAAATTCTACTTTTGAACAAAACCAGCCAATCCGTGCAACGATTCTCATTGAATGGGTTAAGGTCTTGATTTATTGTAAATAAATTAATTTCTAAAATAAGAGAGAAAAAAAATAATAACAGATTTATAGATTTTATGAATAAACTGCAAATGCAGTTAACACAGTTAATGTTTTTTTCTCACCTAGAAATGCACATTTGACAACTTATTGAAATGTAGGCTAAACAAATAAACCATTTATTAGTTAACTAGACATGTTGGAGAATTTTCCTTTGTCTCATCTGCCTCATACATGAGTCCTATTCAAATGCATGACTATTAGGGAAACTAGGCCAAAGATAGGGGAGGCCTACGGGAAACAGAAAGAACAGGTCAACAGGGGAAAAAATGATGGGAAGCACTGAACCTGTCAAGAGTGTATTTGAGGACAAGAACTGGGAGAAAGGTTGTGTGAGGACAGGATAAAAACTG
The DNA here is from genome assembly GCA_036326025.1 of Chrosomus eos. NCBI lineage: Eukaryota > Metazoa > Chordata > Actinopteri > Cypriniformes > Leuciscidae > Chrosomus > Chrosomus eos. Next base: position 884,199 of record JAZAVI010000008.1, on the reverse strand, counting down.
GGTGAAAGGTAGTGTAAGGACAAGAGTGGAAAAGTACCCCAAAAGCTATATATGAAATTATATGTAAAAAAGCGCATGCGCCGGTATGGCCACCAATAGAAATTGGACATTAATGCAGGTGTTTCTAATCGTGGCGAAGTGATGAGGAGGAGCAAAGAGAAAAAGATAACCATTTTAAAGCTAATTGGACACCAAGTGAGGTAATTGGACACCAAGGGATGAGAAAAAGGGTACAAGACCTGAGGATAAACCATTGTAAGATTAGATGACTATAGCTACCATCTCACTTTGTTGAACTGCTCAATAAAGTTATTCTCCTGAGACCTGAAACTTCGACTCTGAAAGATTTCTTCTGAGACCTGAACCAGACATTGAAGACCTGAACCAAAGATCGTGAATTTGCCATGACAGACTCTGATATTGATCATTCATGGACTCTTAGTGAAATAACATTTTACCTCAATTTACAGTGTAGAAAACTGTGTCCTTATTCACTGGATCCAGTTTTGTTAAATTATCCTTTGTAATTGCTTTAATGAAAAGTTACCCTAGTTCTTATGTAAAATTCAAAGTTTATTTGTAGTAATTAGAAAGATCATGGTAGTCACAGGTATAAAGTCACGCTTCTCATATTATTGTTCCAGATTAACTTTTGTTTGTGTTTTGTATCATTTAAAGGTTCTGTGAATGAGGAACATTAATGTGGCATTAAATCAAGGAGATATTAATAGATTTATGTCATAGCTTTTGAGCGGTGTTTTAGTTTAGTATAATTATGTTTGTATTGTTTTCAATATTCGTGTCAGTGCTGTGTGTCTTTGCTGATACAGTGACCCAGCTGAAGCTCCTCCTGCTGGATGAACATGTTATTTCACCAACAGCTCTCTCTCTCTGTCACGTTTTATTGTGAAAAATTCCACACACAAAAAGGATATATCTATATGTCATATTTGTTATAGCTGTATGCCTCCTTTTGTACAATATTAAATAAACATGCTTTAATATATCCTTTCAATTCTTCTGCCTCATTCTTGAACTTTGCAGACATCACAAATACAGCTCTTCTATTTGTTTATTTGTTTCTACATCTTTATTCTGTTAGTCTTGAAATATAAATACATGTAAACTGTCATAAACTGATTCAGATCATGTGTGTTTATGTAGCTTTCACACAAGCTCCAAATAAGACTAATATAACAACTGAGAATTTGATTTACCCTGAGATGGGAAACTCTGAGTTTTCGGTTACAGAACAGCTGAAATGAGTTGGTTCAATCAACTCTGAGTTGACTAATGACTCTGAGTTAAGCGTGCACCACAACTATAAAAAGACATTATCAATGGAGCACAGATATTATGAGTCACCATGGCAACAGCGCCAGACAAAAAGAGGTCTTTTGGGTGTAATTAATTACCAAGTAATCTAAATATTGTAATTTAATTAAAGGGATTACTCTTAATTCTTCTGTAATTTAAAATTAAATATGATGCAATTACATTAAAGGGTCATGAAACCCCAAACCAAATTTTCTGAGATTTTAACAGAGGTATGTGTGTTGAACACCATTGAAGACAATGTTAGCATCTGTTAGATTTAATAATAGGGTTAAAATGGTTACATTTTAGTTTTTTTCCGCTTTTTTCGTCTTCCGGGTTTAAAATCTTCATCGTGTCCACGTCACAGGCTGTGACGTGGCCGTGCACTGTTAGTGCGTTGATGACTCATCGGTGTCTCATAATTATTAATGAGACTGAGTTCATATCCTATGAGAAGACATTGTCTCTTAATTATTCATGACACCACGTGGATCTTTCCAATAACAGACATGTCAAACTGTGATATCGCGTAGTAGCCTAGATGAGAGAGACAATCATGGGACGCAGTGTTTGTTTTCGTGGTGCAAAAGTCCAAGTGGTTTGAATATGTTTCCCCGCGATGCTGCCAGGGCTAAACTCTGGCTCCGGGCGGTTGGTTTGATCAACCACGGACACATCTAAACTATAGTGTGTGCCGCAAACATTTTTCTCGAGAGAGAATGGTGGACTTCGCCTTGTTGACGACCAATGCAGGTTGCGTCTTGCGAGTGATGCGGTACCAAGTCCCGAGGACTTTTCTATCCCTTCAGAGGTGTGTGTGTGTGTGTGTGTGTGTGTCTAAAATGAGAAGTCCTCACAGAGCCATCTTTATTATGGGAGTTCAGCGGGCGCGTAGATATTAGGCTATGCACAGAACGTTGTTTTTTTTAAGCGGAAAATTAATTATTTTCAAATATATGCATTTAGTGTCTATATAAACAACTATAGATTTTATAATGACATTATAATTATACATGTAGTCTACATTAATATGTTTAAAATAGAATTACGATTACTGTAGGCTAATATGTAGCAGGGCATTCAGTTACTTTTGAAAGGACAATAATAAGGTGTAAGTGTATTTCATTAGACATTAACTTTGCCAGGTATAAAAAAAAATCTAGCATTTCCTCACGTTTTACCACTGCTTTTTAGTGACAGTCGATATGCATGGGCCACTGGCTATGACAGTGGCCAAACCACACCCACTCCCTCGCTTCTTCTCACAGCATCCACGCCCATTTAAGTTGGATTTTTCAAAAAGATTGTGAGCTAGACTTGAGCTGAAAGAGGGGGGTTTCATGACCCTTTAAATAGGCTACTGCATTGACTAGACCAATTCAGTATAAAACAATAGTGGATTTAACTCCCATGTAGGGTTGTAACGTATGAGAGTTTCACAGTATGATAACCGTCTCGGATAAAATATCACGGTTTATGGTATTAAAACTATTATTATTACATCTATAAACTGCATTATTAAATTACGGTTATTATTATCATCAGTTAAAATGACAGTTAAATAAATTAAACATTTGTTCAATAAAACATATCTAATAAACTAATTTCAATAATTGATTATGAATTAGATTAACATCTTATTTTTTATCATTAATAACTTATTAAATTATGTTTAAAAAATAATTGAGTTCTATGAAATGTTTTTTATTCCAATTTTTTTTAAAATATGATTTAATACAAATATATTATCAAAAACGGTGGTAATCAAATAAAAGTTTAGCAAACTTTTTAATCCTTTTATTTTTTGGCAAAGTGCTGCAAAACAGATTTAGTCAATTAAACCATGGACAAACAATATATATATATATATTCCTTAAAGAATGTTTAAATGCATTTTAGTATTATTGTTGGTGTATTTAATCCCACCGGTCACAATAGTGACCGAAAAAAATGTTTCATTTCTAAGGCTATAAAAATGTTACTGAATGATCTATCAATGCATTTCCAGCAGATATAGAAATAATAAAGGGTCTCAATGAAATATGTGCAGTGTCGCATGTTTACTGTAAATTGTCACATGACCAGAGCTGTTTATTTCCTGTTTGTGCAGCAAGAAAGCTCCCAAAGAATAGATTAGTAAAGTATGTTAACATAAAGATAGGACATAGATTTTTGGTACACATCATGTTTAAGGTGTCTAGTATTGATATATGCATTTGAACTGTAAAAAATGATTTTGTGGTGAAGTAAATACTACTGAAAAAAAACAATGTAATTTACATGAAAAAGTTAGTTCAGGCAAGAATTAAAAAAACTAAGTAAATTCCATATCAGTACTTAATTCAAGCGAGTAGAAATGAAAGCGTAAATATCAACTTAATAAAATTAAGTAAAAATTACTCAATTTTTCTGATACTGGGGTTCCCATCATGCACTGGACCTTGAATAATTAATGAGGTTGATTTTTCACTGGTTTCCAGCTGTATTTACACTGTTTTATCATTGCTTTTGTTGTTAGGATTATAGTAACTTGCCATTTTGTGACATTTCGAGTAAATTTTCTGCTCAAAATGACACATTCAAACACAAAAACGTTCCATCAAATGTTACCGTCATTGTGTATTATCTACCAAGTATTGAGGTCTTTGCATTCACATGATGCATAACATCTGACAAGATGTAGTATAAATTACTTAGAAGTTCTAAGTAAAGCACATACTGGTATTTCAATATTATCGTTTAAGTAAAATGTAATGCAAAGGAAATTTCAACTAAATTTATATTACTCAAACGTTTTACTAGCCAAGTTACAATTTCTTATTTTCTTTGTTACTTTCACTTGACTAGGTTAAGCAAAGTTTACATAATTCCATATTCCAAGTAAATTTAACTTAAATATTTCTAATTAAAGCTACTGATAAATATGTTTAGGTTTGTACTTGGCAAATCATTGTAAATTTACTAGCATTTTCTGAGTGAAAAAACTTTCCTAGCTTTTTTCAAGTAAATCCTACTCCCAATTTTTTTCAGTGTGCAATTACTCAACTTTGTTTAATGTGGTCACAGAACTCACAAACATGTCACCGGCAACAATAGTGACCGGTGGGATAACCCATTGTATAACATGCTAATACACATAGGCTAACTGTTATACTTTACTTTCTGCTGCTACCTAACTTTCTACCTAATTTCACACACACACACACACACACACACACACACACACACACACACACACACACACACACACACACACACACACACACACACACACACACACACACACACACACACACACACACACACACACACACACACACACACACACACACACACACACACACACACACACACACACACACACACACACACACACTGCACCGTTTAAATAGATCCATATTTAATCTGTCCAATGGTTGATACAACACCATATCCCACCGGTCACAATTGTGACCGAGCATAATACTCACTTTTTCACACACTTTTCCATGAAAATTTTAAAAAATTGTGATTGATTGTTTCAAAGGGATACTAATGACACATGATTTGGATATTTTTGTGTCTGGGAAAAATAAAAAAGGGGAGGAGACCGCAAGAAACTCTGGGTTTACTGAAGAAAACCTGCTCCCGACCAGGTTAGGTTCACAGAGTAAGTTACCAAACTGACTCTGAATACAAGTTACCTCTCTTTCAGAAAAGGGCTTGACTTACTCTGCTTTCTCGGGGTTGATATACCTCCCTTTCTGAAACCGAAAACCCAGAGTTTCCCTCATTTCAGGGTTAACATACTCAGAGTTTTCACTTAACCTCCTTTCTGAAACAGGCCCCATCTATCCCCTAGACAATAACATCCACTTATGATATAAAACAAAATCACTTAATATTTCTTATGGATTCTACATTTATTCATTCATAAACTTAAAACTACAATGCCATTAAGAACAACTATTCAATAAAAAAATTAATTATATTCAGTGAATTCATATTTAAGCTTTATGTCTTTTAAAAGGTGACAAACTTTAATCTCATCATGGCTGCGGGTGTTTCTGTTGAAAATACTTCGTAAAACAGTTCTAAGAAGATGTTGTTGACCACAGGAGTGGAAAATAATGAGTGTGAAGCTGAGAAGAAGAAAAAATCTGACCACAATACATGAATCATGGTTTATTTTCCACTCTGCTCTTAGCTTGATCTTTATCTCTCATCATGACTATTTTAACACTTCTGATAAAACAAACATTAATAAACAGCGACACATGAATCTGAAGCTGTCAGGAGCTAAAAGTGTCAAAGAGCTGCAGATACTTCAGCTTTTCTGCATGTTAACGTGTGTGAGTGAGAGATGAAGTGTGAAAACTAGAGCGGAAACTGACCAGTGCAGTGGAAACTGTGTTTTTAATACTGAACTTTTACATTCAGATCTGGGGCCCGTTCTTCGTAGGCCTACGTCGCTAACTCAGTCACATATCGCTTGAAGAAATCCATCCTGTCCTAGCTGTGTTATAAGAGTGCATTAAAATGATTGCTGTAGGCCTATATGCAACTTAACCATCTTCAATCATTTTTAATTTGTAGCTGCTGTTCTAATAGTTGCTTGAAATATAATACAGGCCTATTTAAGTATTACAGTGTTATATTATATATTATAATATGCTTTGTGTTCCTATAAATGTAGTTACAACATCTACCAGCAGAGGCGAACAGGCCGTTCAATACTAACCAGAGGAGTCAACAATACACACGTGAGCCACTTTTGTGAATGAAAATTCTCATTAAAAAAATATTAAAAAAAGGTATTATGAATGCCCTTGTATTTTAAAAGCACATTGTCACGGTGAGGAGACCATTTCATGAATCTCTGGAAACAAAGGAGATTTCAATCACCTTCACTATGATAAATATTAAAGACATTTAATCAGAGTTAATCAGAAAATAAAGTCTGTTGATATTTCCTGATCAAATATGCAGAATGAATAAAATACAGACAGTTTTCACAAGAGCTTCTAGTGATGATGATCAGATTGAATCTGAATCAATATCAGAAACAGGATTAGGACTTGATCACATACTGTTACATATAGGAACATATTGAACGGTGAATATACTTCCAAAAAAGTGAATATACTTCCAAAAAAGTTTCTACATTTCAGTTTTAAGGCCTTTAACACTGTAAAATAACATGTTCAGTCACTAGTTGGCACTACAGCAGGGTCTTTAGGAGAGACGTAATGTCTGTACACCATTAAACTGAGTTCAAATGACTGAATCTGAAGTTCAAAAAAGATTATGTTTCATGTATGGTCATAAACCACTGATAAATATGAAGTCCTATGATGATCAGCTCTCTGTGAGATCTTTGACCTTTTGACCTGACCTTTAATCTAAATCATTCACAGTGACTTCCAGGATCACATGCACAGCGTTGTTCTATATTCTTTAAAAATGTTATTTATCAACATAATATGACTATGATATATTAAGCAGGGGCCCGTTCTTCGTACGTTGCTTAAAACATCCGAGATAATATCATCGTGCTCATTATGATCCGGCTAATTGGGTTCTTTGAACAACCCTGCCGGTTATGATTAGTATAGCTGGAGCTGGTATAGTATAGCTCTGAGATAATTGCGCGTTCATGCGCTGGGTTAAAAGGGGATATGTATCGATAGTAGAAACATTGATCAGGAACGCTGCTATTGGCTGTTCACCGTGGCCAAAGAGCGCGCTCAGTTTTTTTCTCCACAGAAGAGCAAGAGTTATTGCTTGAAGGATATGCTGAATTGGAAAACTTAATTAAAATGCCAGGGAACTCCTTAAAGTGTGCAAAAGCCAGGAGAGAGGGTGGCAAAAAGTAGCAGACAAATTAAGTTTGTAGTTAGATGTTTTTATCACTTATTACAGTATATATTTTTATATTTTAACAATTTCTAAATAATTACTAACTTTGTTCATTGTAATGTCAGAGTCACCACCCACTACTAGAACATATGAACAATTAAAAGTGAAGTACTAGAATATTCTACATAATAGTAATTTATACTACTTATACTAATCTCTTTTAAAAAGGCACTGTTAATAAATGTTTGCCTGTTTATAAAAGCAACCAAGAAAAAGGTTGAGAAATAAAAAGAAAAGAAAAACAAACAGGTGGTGGTCATGCACCCCCACATTATACCCAGGCAGAAGAGCTGGCCCTTGGGTTAAATGTGAACCTTAGAGGGCATCCCTGTGTCCAGCTCTTCCTCAGACACACAGCCAGGAGCAGCAACACCTTCACTGCTGGTAAATGAACTTTAAATGATCCTAGTACACTGTAAAATAATTTGTTGCTGCATTAAAATAAGCCTATAATCCAAATGGCTGTCCAGTCATATCAGCTGTTAAACCTAGTAATGAATTGCTTTGACTTGTGAAAGTCTACATGTGTGACTGTGAAACTACATAGTTAATGTAAAAAGAAATATGTAGCCATGAGTTATTGATCACATTTCCCCCCAGTGTACTTCATTGTAATGCAATTGTGTTTTCCTCTTTTGTGCAGTTTTAAACAATACACCAACACTTTTATCTGTTCCCAAGCAAGTGTTGGCAGGGGCGTAGATCGATCATTTGATTAACTAAGCAAATCCAATTCCTCTCAGATATCACAGCAATGAAACCAGGTTAAAACTGGGGAAATAACTAATAAATAAAATCAGGATTATTATATTAAGTAGTCTAAACATAACTGCGTTTGTGCATGTGATAAATATTTCTGATTTTATATTTGTTATAGGCTACTAATAACAAATTATTAGCTGGGTCATTCCTGGTATGGTGACTTTTTCTGTCCCAATTGTTTATTTACACATATTTTCTCTAAAATGAGTCAAATATTTATAGTAAATGACTTAAATTGTAGATTTAAGTATTCTTTACCATTTAAACGGATAATAGACATTAAAATAATATTTTGTATTTTACACCATTTTAATTGATGCATGCATTTAATTATATCATGTCCTCAGTGCACAGTAATCAACTTCTGCGAGAAAGTCATTCCACCCTGTTAGTATGTACTTTTTTGCCTTCCAAATCCGACTGCAATTTCATTGAGACCATTTTCAAGAAGTGACTTTACCTGGTGGAATTTAACTGTACAAACTGAAGTAAGCTTTAACTCTCACTCCTAACTTTTTTTTTTTAGTTTTTGAAATGTTATCCTGCTTGTCCCACCCTTAAAGTTCCACCCTGTTAGGCTATGTTATGGAGAATGTTTGTCCTATCAAAAAAATTAAAAACAAATCTGACATAGTTAGAAAAGTTATGTTCATAGAAGGTTAGCTAGCTAGCTTTAGTGTTGATCACTAAAAGAGCTATGGCTGACTTGGCTCAGAATTTTCCACCCTGTTAGATTCCATCCTGTTAGGTCTATAAACCTAACAGGGTGGAATGTGAAACATATTCTATTCATCAAATTGTTTTGCTTGTTTCAAGAAGAAAAAAAATCTAAGATGGCATAAGGGACATGGTATATGCAAGAAACGCTCATTTTGAAGAATTTTGAAGCCAAAATGTCACTGCATACCAGGAATGACCCAGCTACTTGGCCCTACAGTGTAGCCTAATGTAATACAAGGATAACCGGTTTTCACATATTGACTTTTGCTGGCAAAAGTAGTTGAAAAAAGTAGCTGGAGCATAACCATTAAGGCTAAAAGTCCCTGGACACAGTTATTGTACTTTTTTTAATATTTTCATTTTGCTTTTTATACTTTTTAAAAGATGCAGAGTTTTGTTTTGTTTGAACACTGCACTGGGCTTATTCCTGTTGTGAATTAAAAACATTTGTAGTGTGTAAGGGCACGATTAAACTAACTACTGTGTTTTTGTGTTTGTTTTATTAAAGCAATTCACATATATGGATTCCCACCGTCTACCCCTGCCACACTGCTAAGACCTCTTGCCACCCCTTTGCCCCCCCATGTAAAATTTTCTAGATCCGCCACTGAGTGTTGGCTGAAGCATGTGCAGTAAATGGACTTTATCTAACGTTACATCAAAAGGGAAGAAATTACAACACTTTGTAATGTCCATTTCCCCCCCAATGCACAGGACAGTGAAGAAACCCTCTCAGGTATCTTTAAGTGCATAAATAACTTAACTTAATTTACACTTGAGTAGGCCCTACATTATTTCTGAATGCAATATGAGTTGCAGGAGTCCACATCTACAGAAGAGTCTGCACAAAGCAGTGATGCAGAGGTGGGCAGTGTTGTACTTTTCCTTTTAATTTTTGATGCATAAGCCATGTGTTTGACAGGTTTACCCCTACCCCTAGAAAGTATTTTGAAAATACTTGACAACTTAAAGGTGCTCTAAGCGATGTCACGCGTTTTTAAGGCCAAAACATTTTTTGTCACATACAGCAAACATCTCCTCACTATCCGCTAGCTGTCTGTCCCCTGAACACACTGTAAACAAATGCGGTCTCTGCGGACACCCCAGGCTCCACAAATGGCTACAAAAACAAACTCTAGCGACCCGCTCTACGAAACATAAACTGTTCTACCAGAAAGACTCGGGAGATAAACTGATGTAACAAAGTATCCATTTATTGGCAGCCCAGCAGGCCAATTATTTACAAAGTTCTTTGGCGTAGGCCCCGTCCGTTGATCGTAATCCGAGGGTAGCGGATCAGCATCTCCTGCCTAAAGACGAAGGCAGGGGCGCAGCCGACCCCCCAGGGAGTATAGACGGGACCATCCTGGTGGTGGTAGGGAGGGTGGAGGTTGTTGACGCGTCAGCATCTGCGAACTCAAACATGTGTAAGTACCGATCTTTTATACGATAAGAATAAGGGCGTGATTGGATAAACTTGAAGGTAATGAGTGACACAGTAATTAAGTCTTCCCGGCAGAACTTGTGCTAAAGCTTTCATTTCCAGCCAATAACGACAAGAATGGTTTGGGGGTGGGTTTGAGGGGTTAGTGCGCGGATGAGGAGGAGGAAGGGTCTAGCTAGCCTCCGTTTTGTTTGACAATAGTTCGAACGTCAACAAGAAGTGACGTCACCCAGGATCGCTTAGAGAACCTTTAAAGAAAAAACAACTCGCACTAGAGATAGAGTTGCTTCATAGGAACTTCAGAGTAAGTGCTAATATATTATTTCACACAGAGTACAATATATATTATTTGTAGGCAAAATATGACTTGATCACTGGCTTTTCTTTACAAAGAACAATTAAAATAAAACTCAAAGAACTAATACCCAGGGGGCAAAACACCAGTTTTTTTAGGAAATCAGACATGGGCTGCTGTAAAAGGTTGTCATATAAAAATGAAATCTATCATGTCTGAGGACCACAACCTGGGTGGACAACCCGGTCAACAAGCTGCTGGAAACTTGTAATTAGGGTCAAAACAATGCTACCTCAAATTCTGCTTTAACTCCCCGGAATCACCCAAACATGCTAAAAAGGTTTAATTATATTCATGAATCCTAAGCCATATCTCCCTGATACTTTATGCTAGAAATAAACTGAGCACACCTTTCAAAAGAGTGGAAGATAAGCTTGCATCTGATGCATTGATTGTACGTGTAATTAGATGTAAAAGTTAACAATGTCTCTTAATTCATTGGGTGATTCCGGGGAGTTAACCCCTTAAAACCGCCTGTGAGACACCCCGATTATGACACAAATTCATAATCAAATGACTAAGCAACCACTGAATGGAAAAACACAAATTATGTATCATTTTAAAGCTTAGAATCTCAGCTTTTTAATGCATCTAATCACTTTGAACTCAACTCCTAATGAGTGCTGAGTAATTCCTCTAAAATGGAGTGTACCGCCAACAGGCGCCACCTAGCTGCAAAAAAAATAATAATAATATTTTTCAAAAATATGACCTTGATCAACTTAAAATAGGTGTCATTTGAAAGCTTAGAGTCTGAAATGTTCAATGAATGTAGCCAATTTGATAAACTCCTAAGTAGTGTTGAGTTATTTACTGATAAATACCACAAAAAAATCATAATTTATGAAGTACTTTTTTGTACTACATCCTGCAATATGTCAAATACATCATACAGCTCAGATAGTTATGTGTCATATGTCATTTGAAAGGTCTCAATGAGTAGAATACAACAAGCATAATTGTTCCAGGCTTTTTACTAAACTTGAGTGAGGTTTTGTACAAGAAGCACCTCAAGGGACCCATATGTAAATCATATATGGATGCTTAATTTAAGATACATTTCCGCTCCTAACTTCATGAAACATGCTCAGATTGTGGAAAATGACACATCATTATTCACAGCAGATTCCTTCGATCAAAATGTAACATAATCCATCACTCAGAACTTAAGATATTCCTCAAGGAGTTCTTAACACACACAAAAATACACAGACGCACAGCCAACCAAGGTAACTTAGACTTGGCATTTTCACTTGTATCTTCTTCGTGAAACATACATCGATCATGAAAAACGACACATTATTTACAGCAGGAGCTCACGATTAAAAATATCCCAAACTCAATATATTCCATCAATCAGATCTAAAGATATTCCTCATGGCGTTCCAACACAAAAAAATACCACAGACGCACCTAGCCAAGTATATACTGGTGAAGAGCTCGCGTTGGTTTTTCGCTTATAACTTCATGAAACATGCACAGATCGTAGAATATTGCACAACATTATTTGAGCAGACTCTCACGATTAAAAAGAGCCCAAACTCAGCATAACCCATCACTCAGATCTTAAGATATTCCTAATGGAGTTGTAACACACGAACCCCCACAGGCACACATAGAGCCTTGTATATAGATGCAACACTGCTGTCGCGTGTTCACTCATAACTCAATGAAGCATGCACAAATCGTGGAAAATAGCACATCATTATATACAGCAGATTGTTAAGATTAAAAAGAGCCCAGACTCACCATAATCCATCACTCAAATCTACAGATATTCCTTATGGACTTCTAACACATGAAGTTGCACTATGCGCACCAATGAAGTAGCAGTAGCAGTGATGCTATCCATTGTGTTGATCGCGAGATATACCTCACGAAGTGATGCCTACTTGGCTAAAAAACATGTCTCTCATCTTTCCGGGATGCAATGTGTTTTCCAATGTTCCCGGAGCCATCCGTGCTTTTTTCAAACGTGGAATAACACAAAATATGTATCATCTTAAAGCTTAGAATCTCAGCTTTGTAAAGATCTAACCACTTCGATCAACTCTGGCTGTAACACAGTCTCATCCCAAGAAGTCATATATTGACGTCTTGGGACGTCTTTTGACCATACGTCAATATCCGCCTTTTTAGGGTACCCTTAAACGTCGGTAAATGACGATCCTGGGACGTCATACAACTGACGCTTTACCTTTAACGTCAGTAGGTGACGGGGTAGGTTTAGGGGTAGGTTTAGGTCTGGGGTAGAGTTAGGATCCGATAACGTCATCTAACCGACGTTTAAGGGTACCCTAAAAAGGCGGATATTGACGTATGGTCAAAAGACGTCCCAAGACGTCAGTATAGGACTTCTTGGGATGAGACTGCGCTGCTGAATGAGAGCTGACTAGTCCCTCTAAAATGGAGTGTACCGCCCGCGGGGGCCACCTAGCTGTGAAAATATTCATTATCATATTTTTCAAAAATATTGCCTTGATTAACACAAAATAGGTGTCATTTGAAACCTTAGAGTCTGAACTTTACAGTGAATGTAGCCAATTTGAAAAACGCCTAAGTATTGCTGAGTTATTTGCTGATAAATATAATTTCTTTTTTTCATAATCTATAACATACTTTTTTGTACTATGTACTGCAATGTGTCAAAAACATCATACAGCTCATGAAACATTCACATACCGTTGAAAATGGCACATCATTTTTTACAGCATATTATTACAATTAAAATGAGCTCAAAATTAACATAATCTATTGCCTTTGTGACAAGATATTCTCAATGGAGAGACCATTTTAAGAATTAAATTTAGGGGGCGTCAATAACTGAACAAAAAGGCTGTCTTGATTCCAAATGCTGTAACTTTTGATTCCTTTATCCAATCACCAGAAAATTTTATCCAGATGCAGCTCACGTGTAGAGGGACTTCACCAAAAATAATTTTCCTCCTACCTTATTTCCTTCCTGAGTTATTCCATGTCAAATAAGAAAGATATGCAAAATTATAATAAAAATTATATATATATATTGTCTTCTATAAGCAGTTTCTCGGCAGGAGAATGTCCAAATGTAATGTCATTTATATTTTCAAAACATTTGAAAAGTGTACTATCAAACGATACCTACCTTTTGGGTCTCCTTTGTTATAGTTTTGGAGATATGAGTCTTTACTTTTATGTGTGTCACTCAGACAAAAGAACTCTTCAGGGCTTAATGGGGTTAAAGCAGAATTTGAGGTAGCATTGTTTTGACCCTAATTACAAGTTTCCAGCAGCTTGTTGACCGGGTTGTCCACCCAGGTTGTGGTCCTCAGACATCATAGATTTCATTTTTATATGACAACATTTTACAGCAGCCCATGTCTGCTAAACCCCCTTTGCCCCCTGGGTATAATCATATTTGTCTTGTCTTTTATTACACATTAATGAAATGTTCTATATTTTTTTCTGATGGTGCAATGGTGCAATGTTGTGTAATATGGCCCATGCCATGTCACAGGCCCTGCCAGGTGCAACCCTCAGGCTTTTCAGATACTTTAGTTGGCTAAAGTTCACTTCATTGTGTGCCCTTATCGTGGCTAGAGCTGCATTGTAACTGGTCTGGGGTTTGTGTCAGGGAATGGGGTAATAAAACACCTGTCTCCAAGCAGGATCCTGCTGTAATCTCCTGTTTAATGGAAAAATTAATTTCTGTTAGGATAAGCATAAGTGTATGTAATACAGTGAGCTTGATATTTATATTTTTCCTTACTACGTATAAATAATGTGCATAAATTTCTGAAAATTCTTGAGTCATGAACATAGTCACACACCATCTAAGAGATTTTAGTCAGTCAACTGCCTTTTTAAAATTTGATATAATATTACTAATCTGGATAAGAATCGCAATAGTAACTTGCCTTGCCTGCACTGTTATTAAAGGGCACCTATTATGGCATTTAAAATGTTCCTAATATTGTTCTGGGAGTCCCCAACAACCGTTTTACATGCATGCAATGACAAAAAAACACTTTTGTTGTCTTATAATTTATTTTTACCTGATTAGCTCACCGACTCACTAATGATTCGTTTAACGACTCATTTGTCCAAACCCCTCCTTTGCGTGACGCTAATAACGGTGATTGGTTAGACCCAGTCAGTTATTGTTTGCGTTAGCCCAACGCATAAAAATATTGATAAAGCACTGCAGTACTACATTACGCTCTATTCTTTATGACAACTCCAATAACAACGACAAACATTTCACATATTATAGATGTGAAATCTGAACCTAGAAGCTGCGCCTAGAGACCTAAGTTAGACCTAGAAGCTGCGCTGAGCGTAACTTAAACAACACACACACATACGTATTGAGCATGCTACAAAACCCATAAAGCAACAATTATTAATAATACTTACAGGTTGTGATTCGGAGGAGGAAGCCGATCCAAATAAAACTGATACTAAACCTTCCTTAAGTATCAACCGACTCGCAAATCCACACTTGAAAGCATTTATGTTTGTAAAGGAATCATCATTAAAATGACACGAACACAGCTCAAAGTTCAGGTATATTTGTAAATATAAACTCTAGCCACTGATTCTTCACATGCTTGTCCCTGGGCAGTGAAAAAAAAGTTTGCTTTTGATTCGCACTTCAGAACAGTGTCTCGTCGACATGATGTTGTCAAGTTTCACTGCTGTCTGCGGCGTGCGCAATGAGTGGGCGTGTCTTATTCAAACAACTTGGCTAGGTGACATCATAAAGTTGGAGAAAATGCATCGTTCGTCTATCGATTCATATCAGCGACTCAGAGTCGACTCTTACTTTTGAGAGACAATAACTTTGTATACGGTGAACTTTCATATTTTAAACTTTGCAGGATGTTTTAGTTCACTTATATCTATGTTACACACTACATGAAGGGTAATTTTCAAAATTCCGTAATAGGTACCCTTTAAAGCCCGACTCCGACGAGTCGAACATTTATGCGATTCCAACAAATTAATGATGTAAACGACATCCTCACGAGTCATGAGAAAAACGATATCTCTCAAAAAGTACATGATCGCGCTGCGCTAAAAGACTTCCCGTATCAGCTCCGCTTATGAAGCCGCGATCTAATCCTGTTAACATGAAATAAGCCTGCTCGCGAGCAGGTTCAAGCTAGCGCACCTGTTCCTATGACAGCAAGTCCAGGATGAGCGTCGAAGAACCAAACAATCCAAGATCATGACAAATCGCCAACAATCAAATCCAGCTAACTGAGTTAGCGACGTACGAAGAACGGGCCCCAGGGGTGTCAAATTCAGATCCTGGAGAATCTTCAACCCTAATTAAACAAACCTTCGGGCTTATTTAAAAACTCCAGGTATGTGTGTTAGAGCTGGCTGGAACTAAACTCTGCAGGGCAGTGGCCCTCCAGGATCTGAGTTTGACACCTTTTAGACAAAAGGTCGAAATGTCAAACATGTCACAGAGAGCTGATTATCATGGGACATTTCATATTTATCAGCAGTTTATGACCAATATACATATACATATTGTTTGAACTTCAGATTCAGTCATTTGAACTCAGTGTAATGGTGTACAGACAGTACGTCTCTCCTAAAGACCCTGCTGGAGCGCCAACTAGTGACTGAACATGGCAAACAACATGTCATTTTTATGTTTATTTTAATGTTATTTTAGTGTTAAAGGCCTAAAAACTGATATGTGGAAACCTCTGTTTTTTTTTTTTCATTTTCAATATGATCCTATGTTATGTGATCAAGTCCTAATCCTGTTTCTGATATTGATTCAGATTCAGTCTG
Source organism: Chrosomus eos (assembly GCA_036326025.1). Lineage (NCBI taxonomy): Eukaryota > Metazoa > Chordata > Actinopteri > Cypriniformes > Leuciscidae > Chrosomus > Chrosomus eos. Next base: position 867,913 of record JAZAVI010000008.1, on the reverse strand, counting down.
ATCATCATCACTAGAAGCTGCTGTGAAAACCGTCTGTATATTATTCAGTGGTCTTCTGTGTGTTTGATCAGGAAATATCAATATAGACTTTATTTTCCTAACTGAACTCCGATTAAATGTCTTTAATATTTATCATAGTGAAGGTGATTGAAATCTCCTTTGTTTCCAGAGATTCATGAAATGGTCTCCTCACCGTGACAATGTGCTTTTAAAATACAAGGACATTCATAACACTTTTTTAAAAATTGAGAATTTTAATAGGCTATATGAAACACAAAAGTGGCTCACATGTGTATTGTTTTCTCCTCTGGTTAGTATTGGTTAGTATAGTTCGCCTCTGCTGGTAGATGTTGTAACTACACTTATTGGAACACAAAGGGTCTTCCTTCTTTGAAGGCCATTCACATACAGTATATGTGTATTCTGATGAAATAAAAGTAATTTCTAGCAATATATAATACTGTAATATTTCAATAGGCCTTTATTATATTTCATGCAACTATTAGAACAGCATCTACACAATTAAAAATTATTTAAGATGGTTATGTTGCATATAGGCTTACCACAATCATTTCACGAGTTCATACTTACATCAATTAAACAGAGTAAAGATTATGCGTATTTGGCGTGCTCTCCGGGGGGAGGGCTCCGAGCTCGGAATTTTGCACGAACCCAGAGTACTCCCCCAAAAGGCAAAAAGAGCAAAGGACAGCCGCCAGACTAAAGACCCCCCCTAAAACGCAGAGATTTGGCGGGCTGGCTTTGAGAATAAGCCTGGTTGCTTGACCAGGAGGGCCAGCTGGCTCCCGAACGGGGAACAGTCGTAATTTGGAACAAACAGTCGGGAGGGCTCGCCCCGTTTCTTGACGGGAGCAGCTCACAGCGTCAGACAGGCGAGCTCTACCGGCCAATGAACAGCGAGATTTATGCCGCCTGACCAGGAGGGCCCGTGTTGCTTCTGGCGGAAGCAGCTTACTGCACTAGGCGGACGGGCCTTATTGGCTGACGAATGAGGAGCAGCAAGATTTGGGAATGACGGGTGAGCTCTGCCGACCGATGGGCGGGGAGCAGCGAGATCTAAGATGGCTGACCGAGAGGGCCCATGTAGCTTCCGACGGGAGCAGCTCACAGCGTCGGGCTGGTGGGCCCTACCGGCCGATGGCGGAGTGCCAAATTTTGGAAGTCCGGCCGGAAGAGTTCTTGCTGTGTCCGCTGGAGACCAATGCTCGCTGGACAGAGAAAGAGGAAACATAGATGCATGCAATGTCCACTGGGAGACCAATGCTCACTGGACAGAAAAAAAAAAAAGGCATCAAGTAGGAGTTTTAATAGGGATATTAATTCTGAATAGAGGAGACATCACTGCAGCGGCAGTGGAGAAAATAGCCAGAGAAACAGAGCTCCTGCGGGAGCAGAGGAGATATCACTGCAGCGGCAGTGGAGAAACTCTCCTGGAGAAAAAAAAGAGAGCTCCTGTGGGAGCAGAGGAGACATCACTGCAGCGGCAGTGGAGAAACTTACCTGGAGAAATTGAGCTCCTGCGGGAGGAGAGACATCACTGCTGCGGCAGTGGAGAAAATAGCCAGAGAAAAAGAGCTCCTGCGGGAGCAGAGGAGACATCACTGCAGCGGTCGTGGAGAAAATAGCCATAGAAACGGATCAGATTATTTTATTTAATGCCATGTCAGCATTCAGAGCTATTTTCATGGCAAAAATTTAATTACAAAAATACAAATATCATATAAATACAATAAAAACAAATATAAACAACAAGTCATATTATAGAATAAATATTTTTTAAATTAATATGATAAAAATCCCAAACCTTTTCAGGCATAATCTCATTAAATATGTCCTTCAATGAAGAAACTTCATAAAAGAGCATTCTGATTGCGGTAAGGCCAGAACAATCTAATAAAATATGTTTGACAGATAAGGGAATTTTACAAAACGTACATAAAGTTGGGTCTTCATCTTTAAGCAAAAAAGCATGGGTCAAACTTGTGACCAGAGAAACAGAGCTGCTGCGGGAGCAGATAACTTACCTGGATAAATGAGCTCCTGCAGGAGCAGAGGACATCACTGCTGCGGCAGTGGAGAAAATAGACAGAGAAACAGAGTTCCTGGAGAAATGAGCTCCTGCGGGAGCAGAGGAGACATCACTGCTGCGGCAGTGGAGAAACTTTCCTGGACAAATTGAGTTCCTGTGGTGTGAGGCTGAACGAAGGGAGGAGTAGATTGGGGCCTGGTGGGCCGATGCTCGTCTTCTTGCGAGTTAATCAAAGACGCGAGGAAGAGGAGGTGAGAGATTAAATCCTTGCAGGATTATGCGCATCTGAAGTTTAAGTGGCCGAGCAAAGATAGCAGTTCACGTTTAGAACAGTTTAGACTGTCTGGGAAGGTACGTGGACGAGATCAAAAATATCCTATCGATTTTTTCTTGTGCAATGAGGCCTGGAAATCAACTGTATCCAAGTTAAAGCCCAGGATTCAAATGGACGAGGCTGAACCCATGGTTTTAACCTGTGCAATTGGAATCCCGAGCTCAGCAGAGGCTGTGCGGGGCTGAGAGATCGATTATTAAACGTACGAAATTTCTTATTTTCTCATTTTATTTAGTTTATTTTTAATCATTTCTATGGGTCGTATTCCCTGCCGATTTGTTCGTTCTCAATCAGAAAACCCAATAGTGAAACTGTGGGTTTAAACTAGCCTAACGTACCTAGGCCTACTTAAAAAAAATAAAATAAAAATACATTTGTGCTATAACTTTAAGTTTCTAAGCGATTTTTGTAAATAAATTGCAGGACAGTGTTAACAAAAGGTTCATAATGATTGTGTGCAATCTGCACGCAATGTGTGACCTATTGTTTACGTGTGAGTTTACGCCACAAGGAAGCATCGCATTAATGAACGGCAAATCATTTGTACGGAAACTATTTAAAAGGCGTGTTCCCCCGATCAAAATTTGTATCCAGATAGCATAACTAGCTCGTGATTCAACAACTGAAGCGATGCAAAGTTCAATTAGGGACAGAAAACGAAAAGGTTTTCGCTGAGCACTCACGGAGTTGACCCGGCAGATGTTGAGAGTGTGGGCTGACCGGGACTGAATCTACAGCGCGGCTTACTCAGGGCCTACTGCGGCGGCCAGATGCTGGAGGAAGGCCCGTTCCTTCGAATTAAGAAGGCATTGCCTTATGACCATTTCTCTATGGCAGGAATTATTGAATGGTCCCGTTTAAAGAAATATGCGGAAGTAGATTGCGGATGTTTAGCCCGCGGTTGCGAGGACCCGTTTGTTTGGCCTGACGCCCACGAGATAATACCAGAGGATTGTGGCAAAGATTCCTAAATCTGAAGGACGAAAGATTCTTCATCAAACGGGAAGAGCTCGATTCGGACATGTTAGGAAGTTACTGCGGGGCCAAATGCTGTTAAACGGTCAATGAACGGAGGTAAGTTTGTCAATGAACTGAGGTAAGTTTGCTGTATATATAGAGCGCTTAACTCATTGATTGAGTGAGCTCCAATCGTGTCTAATTAGGTTTGATTATCTGAATGTGCTCCACATGTGTTTAATTAGGTTTAATTATCTGAACGTGCTCCTCCCGAACTTTGTTAATAAAACATAATTTTAATGCACTCTTTTAACACAGATATTTAAAAAGACAGGATAGATTTCTTCAAGTGATATGTGAGTGAAATTACTTTATCAATATATTGATGTGGTTAAAAACACACACAAAACAAAATGCTAAAACCAGCCTAGATGGTTGGCAGGTCTTGGTTTGTTTCCAGTCTGGCTAAACTGGTGTAGCCTGACTACGTCAGACTTCCTACTTCCGCTAATTTCATTTCGCTCCTGTAGTCAGTCTGAGATAGCAGCCTATCTTTCTGTTTTCCACCGGCCTGAAAACAGCCGGGCCAATCAACGAACAGAAGGCGGGCTGAAAGCCGTGACGTAGTCGCTAAGTGCCGAGTTTAAGAGTTAGGTCAGAGAAATCGGATAGGGAGACGCGGATGCAATTCGCTCTGTTGTGGAGAATATTCCCGGCATTAGCAAACTGAAGCCCGAAGAAGAAGAGTGTGTATTAAACATTTTGAATGGAGGTGATGTTGTGGCCCTACTCCCTTTAGGAAAAGTTTAATTTATCAACTATTGCCGATCGTCAGCGAGAAACTGGGGAGCCTTTTGACAGGTCAGTGTCTCCTTTCTTTTCCAGGTCTTAAATACCGTAAAACTTCAAATAATAGCCCAGGCTTTTATTTGCCTAAATCGTCTAACTGCACCGGCTTGTATTTGAGACAGGCGTCTAACGTTATATGAATCAGGCCTTTATAGTGTTGAGATGTTGTTCCTAGAGTCTATAATCTCTAAAAATCTCCAAATGCTCCACGTGAAACTGCGGTCTTCCGATCTTTTACTATGTTGTCGATTGATTTTGATTAATATTTGCGAGGGAGAGAGAGCAAGACAGCGCTCGTGTTGTTTGAAGACCTGAGAGTGCGCGCGCGTCTCTCTCTCTCTCTCTCTCTCTCTCTCTCTCTCTCTCTCTCTCTCTCTCTCTCTCTCTCTCTCTCTCTCTCTCTCTCTCTCTCTCTGCTTGTTTGCGCCCTGTCAAGTGCAGCAGTCATTCTATTACATCACTCACCGATCAAAAACGTCGTTCACAGCCATGTTCACTCCGGTATTTCGCTCGCATCATCAAGTGTTTACAGCAGGTTTACAGTGGAAGTTCGATCATAGATTTGAGTTCGATGCATGATGTCTGTGGTTCGATGCGGCTGTGTCGCCGCATAACATACGTCATAAATAAACTTATCCGATTGGCTTACGGTTAACCAATGATTTTAAACTTCAGAAATCGCCGCCTAGCGAAAGAGAAAACACTTCTCTATTATGCTATGCCAGACTCTGTCTACGAAGCAAAGTGAAGTAGCAGAGTCTGGTATTACCAGGCTAAAACTGGTGTGCAGCTGGTTTAAAAATTAAAATTGTTCTAAACCTCTCTAAAACCAGTCTGCTAAACCAGCTATGACTAGGATGGGAGACAGCAGCCTCATCTGATCCTCCACACTCCAGCAATTGTGTTCAGCTCCATCAGTTACATTGGGGTCAGTGAGTGTTGTTCAATGAGATTCTGACAGCCACAAGATGGCGCCACAACAGTGTCTGTATTAGGAGAAACATGTGGACTGTTTATCTTTACTACTGACAACATAATAGTTAATAGTAGACACAATCCTTATATTACTGTAATTGTGCTTGGAGATGGGTCTGTGTTCATGTGAGTCATTTTAAATGAATATGGAAAATATGTATATAAAGTGGTCTGGTATATGGTAAGGTTTTGGAGAGGCTAGCAATAGCAAGCTAGCTTTGAAAGTATATATCTTCTAATAGACCAAGGGCCTGTACCATGAAGGTCAAGTCAAGTCAAGTCAAGTCAAATATATTTATATAGCGCTTTTCACAATACAGATTGTATCAAAGCTGCTTTACAGTATCAATCAAAACAACTCAACAATGTTTGTTTATTACTGGACATCCAAAAAGGACATCCAAGTTTGGTAGAGCTGATCAATGGTATGATTGTTTAATTAATTTGAATATCCCCAACTGAGCAAGCCAAAGGCAACAGTGGCAAGGAACCGAAAAACTCCATCAAGTGACCCAATGGTGTCCTAAAACTCCATCAGATCACCCAATGGAGAAAAAAAAAACCTTGGGAGAACCCAGGCTCAGTCGGGGCCAGTTCTCCTCTGGCGTTTATGAACTAGAGGCCGAATTTACAGTAACTGTAAGATAAAAATTTATATGAATGCCTGGCTAAATAGATGCGTCTTTAGTCTAGTTTTAAACTGGGAGAGCGAGTCTGAGCAACGAACAATATCAGGAAGGCTATTCCAGAGCTTCGGAGCTAAATGAGAAAATGCTCTCCCTCCTTTGGTGGATCTGGATATCCTAGGAGTGACCAGAAGCCTCGAATTTAGTGATCTTAAAGAGCGCGATGGATTGTAAGGCGATAGAAGATCCGTTAAATAGACTGGAGCTAAACCATTTAGAGCTTTATAGGTCAAAAGCAATACCTTGTAATTAATACGGAACTTTATAGGTAACCAATGAAGTGATGATAAAACTGGTGTTATATGATCATATTTTCTTGATCTAGTAAGAACTCTAGCGGCTGCATTTTGGACTAACTGTAGCTTGTTTATTGAGGATGCAGGACAACCAGCTAATAAAGCATTACAGTAATCTAGTCTCGAGGTCATGAATGCATGAACTAACTTTTCTGCATCAGAAACAGATAGCATATTACGTAGCTTAGCAATGTTTCTAAGGTGGAAAAAGGCAGTTTTTGTAACATATGAAATATGCTTTTCAAAAGACAGGTTGCAGTCTAATATAACACCCAGGTCTTTTACTGTAGCGGATAAAGTAACAGGGCATCCTACTATATTAAAGTTGTGTTGTGAGAGGTTTTGTAGACGGTTTTTAGAACCGATAAGTATTACCTCTGTCTTATCTGGATTTAATAAAAGAAAGTTACGCGTCATCCAATCTTTTATATCTTTAACACAATCTGTCAATTTGGATAATTTAGCGTATTCATCTGGCCGTGATGAAATATATATTTGAGTGTCATCAGCATAGCAATGGAAACTAATTCCATGTTTCCTTAGAATATTACCAAGTGGCAGCATATATATTGAGAATAATAAAGGGCCTAACACAGATCCCTGCGGCACTCCATGGTTTGCCGAAGTCATGATCGATTTTTCTCCATTTAAGTAGACGAAATGGTAGCGGTCAGATAAGTATGACCTGAACCAGCTTAATGCTTGTCCTTGAACACCAGTGTAATTTTGTAGTCGATCTAAGAGTATTGTGTGATCTATAGTATCGAACGCAGCACTAAGATCAAGTAAAACTAGTACTGAGATACAGCCTTGGTCCGAAGCTAAAAGTAGATCATTTATGATTCTAACAAGCGCAGTTTCAGTGCTATGATGTGGCCTGAATCCAGACTGAAACTTTTCATAGATGTCGTTTTCTTGCAAGAAAGAGCCGAGTTGAGCGGACACAACTTTTTCTAATATTTTTGACATAAATGGAAGATTCGAAATGGGTCTGTAATTTGCTAGGTTATTTGGATCTAATTGTGGTTTCTTAATAAGAGGTTTTATAACTGCCAGCTTGAATGCTCTTGGAACATGACCTAAAGATAAAGACGAATTAATAATATTGAGAAGAGGCTCTTCCACTATAGGTAATACTTCTTTCAGTAGTTTAGTTGGTATAGGATCTAATAAACATGTTGTTGTTTTAGATGAAGTGATAAGTTTATTTAACTCTTTTTGTTCTATGGTTGTAAAGCATTGTAATTGTTCTTGCGGGGTGATAATTGCGGCTGAATTATAAGGCGCGAGCAAAGATTGAACGTTTACGATTTTGATTCTGATGCTTTCAATTTTCTCGGTGAAAAAGTTCATGAAATCATTACTACTGAACTGTAACAAGGTATTTTGTTCAGACGACTTCTGTTTATTTGTTAGTCTAGCCACGGTATTAAATAAAAACCTTGGATTATTTTGGTTGTTTTCTATTAATTTGCTGAGGTGCTCAGCCCTGGCCGTTTTAAGGGCCTTTTTATAACGTGACATACTGTCTTTCCACGCGATTCTAAAGACCTCTAAATTAGTTTTTTTCCATTTACGCTCTAAATTACGGGTTTCTCTCTTTAAAACATACGTAGTATTATTGTACCATGGTGCTATACTTTTTTCTCTGACCTTTTTTAATCGAATGGGTGCAACAATATCCAATGTTCTAGAGAGAATGGTGCTCATAGTGCTAGTTAATTCGTCTAGTTCATCTGTTTGTTTGGGTTCAGGCAGCAGCTGAGACAGATCAGATAAGCTATTTGAGAAATTATCTAGGGTGGATGGAAGAATTGTTCTACCTGGTCGATAACGTGGCGCAGCATGACATAATACAGCAGTACGTAGTATGCAAGTTACCATGTAATGGTCAGTGACATCATCACTTAGTGGAATGATATCTATATCGGTTGGATCGGTTCCATATGATATAATTAAATCGAGTGTATGATTAAGACGATGAGTTGGTCCGGTGACGTTTTGCTTGACCCCGAAGGAGTTTAATAAATCTGTAAACGCAGCCCCTAACGCATCATTTAAATTATCTACGTGTATGTTAAAATCTCCAACAATTAATGCTTTATCGACGTTGACCAAAAGATCTGATAGAAAGTCAGCAAACTCTTTTAGAAAATCGGCGTAAGGCCCTGGAGGTCGATATACGGTAGCCAATGCTAGAGATAATAGGGATTTTTTTCTTACATCTAACAGCGTAACATTTAGCACAAGTACTTCAAACGAATTAAACCTATGACAAGTTTTCTGAGTAACATTGAGAATATCTCTATAGATTGTTGCAACACCGCCGCCACGACCGATCAGACGGGGCTCATGCTTATAACAGTATCCTGGCGGAGTAGACTCATTTAGACCGAAATAATCATTTGGTTTAAGCCAGGTTTCAGTAAGGCACAGAACATCGAAATTATTATCTATATAATAAGGTAGCTGAACAAACTCAGAGTTACAGGATTAGTTTTGACTTGACAAAACCAAACCGATGCAATCAGGCTTTATTGGTACCATGATGCAGCTCATCAACTTTCTCTGTCAACTCAGGCTTGATCCTCAAGCTATGATTACTCCACGTGCACACATAAAATAGTGACGTCGACACTGAACAACCAATCACGGGTAGAGCGAGAGCGATATATTTTTCCATGGAGGAGCAGAAGATAATCATTAATAATTACGATGAATTTAAATATGTATTTCAAGCTCGAAACAATACGGTCTCTTCTGCCAAAGCAAGAGAAGACTATTGGAGGAAGATTGCTGATTGTTAAGTTATACAAAATCGTTCTATATCTATGTAAAATTATGTATGTGTGTGTAGCCTTACCTATACGTTTAATATAGCCTATAGCATATTTTAATAATATATAAAAATGTGCATGTACTAAGAAAGATTAATATTTATTGATTTTTAGATGCAACCCCAACTCCAAATGTTCTTGGCAGCAGATAAAGGCAAAATATAAAAATATAATTCAAAGTGGTGAGTATTTACCACAACTTTTATTACTTTTGTGAACATTTTATCACAAACACTTGTTTGCAGCAAACATAAATAAAGAGTTAAATTCAGAAAACCAGAATACACTGTGGCAGAGGAGTTGGCTCTGAGTAGGCAATAAGGGACGGCCGATTATGGATGGGATTACAGGTGCTGTACAATCTGACCCTGGTGCTGGCTCCTCTAAGCAAGTAACACTGGGTACGTGTGCAATACATTACTACTTTTTTAAGTTTTAAATATGGCAGGCTGACTGTATGTTCTGCAGTAGAGGGAAATACAGTGTCCCTTTTGAAGCCAGCACACATACACACAGTCTCCCACACAGAGGTCAGTATGCAGCAGACAGAACCCCAAACATAACCTGCATTACAACAGTTATCCTTTACATTGGCCTACTTTTATTTATTAGGGTGGAGGAAATGATGAAGACACTCTGTGTGTTCTGAGACAGTTGCTGAGGTGAATGCACTGGGCTTTTTTTTTATTGCAAACATTTGAATTATGTGGCACAAAAAAGGGACTGGCCCTTACACATCTCTTTTATTGTAGGATTATTGAGACCTATCTGCAGTTTCAAATGGTAAATGGTAAATGGACTGCATTTATATAGCGCTTTCATAGACCCAATGGCCACCAAAGCGCTTTACATTTTGCCTCTCATTCACCCATTCACACTCTAAATTCATACACCGACGGCGGTGTCAGCCGTACAAGGCGCCATCCAGCTCGTCGGGAGCAGCTGGGGTTAGGTGTCTTGCTCATGGACACCTCGACACTTGGTCAGGTGGAACCGGGGATTGAACCACCAACCTTTCGGTTTGTAGACAATCTACATGAACCACTGAACCACTGCCGCCCCTGTTTCAATGTGCTTTTTATGTGTAATAATGTATGGTGATTGCATCCACATTTGTGCATGCTCTTTGAGGTTGTGACCATACCCCTGCATTATATGACTGACAGACAAGAACGGTTTGACCTAAAAATATCAAAAATGAAGCTATCTTATCCTCCGTATATCTTCGTGAATCAAGTAATGATAGTAGAGTAGCGAATTATCAATCTGGTAGCTAGTAAACGATATTCTAGTTTTTGATGGTTAGCTATCGCTAGCATTCTCGTTCTGATTTGAACTTTGCAATCAATGAAATGCAAATAGCAAATGTTTGACCTAAAAAGTGTAGTCTACTCAACATGTACAAAGAAAGGAGGAAGATTATTAATATTATCATTGTGTTCATAGCTTCTCATTTGTTACACGTATAAAGTTACTTGATTGTGTAATTTCCGATTATTGATAGCTACAGAGGCAAACGGGATTCTTGTTGCATTTTTTTCGGATGACGAATTTCCACCCTCATGTTGTTCTTGTGCAATACTTCTGTGTGATTAGATTCTACAAACATGAAGGGTTGTTGTGTTCAGTGCATGACTAAGTTACCTCAACAAAAGTCGAACTCAAATGTGTTGCTTGTTCTGAATAATCAGCAAAGTAATAACCCTTTTATGTGATTTTTGTCTTCTCACGTTCCTGCTCATCACTAGCAACTAGACAACACTGCTGAGTGTAACCACACAGACGTGTGTCTTGTAGAATGCAAATTCATGTACATTCAGAATGATTAGCCATAGTCTAGACACTAGCTCACTTCTGCTAGGACAACTATATTCATATGACATGCTGAAATGCCACTGTACCTGGGATGAAGACATTTCACACGCGACGCAAGCAGAACACCTGCATGTGACCTCCTCCTACAGTGTTCAGGGCTATCATGGTTGTCAACAAATGCACGTGCATGTAGGATTACAGTTTACGACAGTAGTAGAGGACAATACTGTTTCCCAACTATAGCGGGACCCCGAGAGTAAAAGCTACCTGGTGTTACTTTAAAAACTGAGAAAAAATTGCACAAAAACACATGATAAAATAAATACTTGTTGGCATCTGCTTTTTTTTTTTTTTTTAAACCTACACCTACACAAACAAATGCAGAGAATAGACTCATGGAAATTATCTTTTTTATTATTATGTCTCCACCTTACTTTTAAGGTAAAAGAGGGCATGACCATTTTAAACTTGAATGTGCGAGTCTTTCGGTGTCAGACCAGTTATTATTTATCTGTGCAAAAACAGTTAATTACTGAACTGTCAATAATAATAACTGTTCTGTATCAGGCTGTTCTTCCAGCAGGCCTGTAACCTGTGACCCTCATAATCAACATCATATTACACTGTTCTTACTAGAGCTTTTTCATGCAAGCAAGAGGAGTCTAAATGTCTTGGTCTTTTTCCCCAGAGGAAGCTTTTCCTAGTATCTTTTCTCAAAGATGGAACTTTAAATTAAATGTAAGTGTTCATATTTAGGATGGATTAATTGGTTAAATTGATTACTGAATTCAATTAGAGGATAACTTAGTTTTACTGTGTTTTTCCTGCACAAATTTGGCCAGATGGTCAAGTACAACCTTTTGTTTGAAGTACAAACTCTCTCTCTCTCTGTAATTCTCCAGATTTCTGCTGTATCTGTGGTCAGATTCAGTCTGGTCTCTGAAGATTTGATTTGGTACATCAATCATTGAACATACAGTATGAACCAACAGATTACACATGACCTATTATATATATATATATATATATATATATATATATATATATATATATATATATATATATATATATATATATATGTATGTATGTATGTATGTATGTATGTATGTATGTATGTATGTATGTATGTATGTATGTATGTATGTATGTATGTATGTATGTATGTATGTATGTATGTATGTATGTATGTATGTATGTATGTATATATATATATATATATATATATATATATATATATATATATATATATATATATATATATATATATATAAACAAACTGAACCGCTGTATCAGCATTGCACACTAGAGGGCAGACATGATTCATGACAGATGGCAGAAAGATCATATGGACCAGTGGTAATATCAATATCCTAAACAAACATTTATTCATTTAACAAAGGATTTTATCCAAATGACCTACAAAAAAAGTAAAAGAAAATGTTACTTACAAAAAAGAACAAGATATGATATCATACCACATTACTGTAAGTACTAAAGTTGAGTCAGTGCAAGTGAAAACAAACAAAATACTATAACAATACTATAGCACTAATGGTGTCACTTCAAAGTTCAGATAACATCAACCAATCCAACAATAGGCAGATGCTTATAAGAATAAAAGAGTTGTTCTACATTCATGAAAACTCAGATGATTTTAAAAACATACAATTAACTACTCATGTAAAACACTGTCATATTTCATAATGAATTACATATACCGGCTTTCATTCACTTGGACTTTATTTACTCCTTCACAACTTATTTTTCTGTGACTGTCTATGGGATAGTTCACACAAAAATGAACATTCAGTGATTTACACACTCTGATGTTTTTATAAAGCCATGTTACATATATAATGTTTTTTTTCATGTGAAAAAAATTTACTCATGTCTTAAAATAGCTTGAATGTAATTACACCCTTGCTTCATTTATGCATATTCATGAATGTGCTAATTAACCCCGCCTCCACTCACTCACACCAGCTCAGATCACTGGATGATATTTGAATCTCACTCACAGAGATCCACTCGCTCAACTTTACTGTAGTAAACGCTGCACAATGACAAGTGAAAATACTGGTGTAATTCAGCCATAAATGTTTGAACCAGAAACTGATTCAGAAGAAGAAGTGGAAGAGTGAATTTTTTTTTTTTTTTTTCTCCTTTCTTTATTTTTACAGGCAAGTCATTAAGAACAAGTTCTTATTTACAATGGCGGCCTGACAAGTGGAATAACCACTTAGGGAAAGGAAAAGGGGCTAAAATAAATACAGTACATTAGAAATAAATACAGGTTAACAATTACATTAATACAATTTAACAGTAGACAACACAAAATGATTATGTAGAGAAGCAACTGCATGTGTCCGTGAACAAGGATGATATAATAGTTTTAAAAGATGAAATTGAAATTAGTCTATCTAGTTTGAGAATATTTTGCAGAGCATTCCAGTCGCGAGCGGCAGCAGATTGAAAAGAAGCAAGACCAAATGCAGAGTTAGTTTTGGGAATACATAATTGAAGACAAAGTGAGGACCGGGTGTTGCATGTGACAGGCTTTGGCTGTAGCAGGTGACCCAAGTTTTATACATCATATACATAATTCACCCTCTATATTGGTAAATGTAGGGTTAGAGTTCAACAGAAAAATATACCAGGATAACCTGCTAGATCCCGCCGGTACCTGATTGCTTACACTTTTCCATTAAATTATCAGGTTCAGTCTTATTTGGGTACTTTTCATGTGCATTTGTAAGAAAATAACTAACAAATATAAATAACAATGAGCAATATGTTAAATCATCTATTAAGCTGGTTAATACTAGTTAATAAAAATAGTGATTCATTGTTCATGATGGTTCACACTGCATTAGATGATGTTGACAAATGCAACTTTTGATTTTAATAATGTATTATTAAATGTTGAAACTTGAAATGAACATTATCTAAGATCAGTGGTGGAAAGAGTACTGAAAAAACATCCTCAAGTAAAAGTACCATTACATTAAAAAAAATGTAGTGTGAGTAGAGTAAAAAATACTTGTCCAAAAAACTACTTGAGTAAGAGTAGAAAAGTGACTTATTTAAAAGTACTAATGAGTAGTGAGTACTGAGCTGCCGATTCTACCCCCTTATAATAAACACTGCACTACAATTAATAAAGTAAAAAAAAAACATTGTACATATACTGTTATTTACATTATCTTTTGTTCTTTGTCAGAAAGATTGAAGAATATCTATCATCTATCTTTTTAAAGGGATACTCTACTGGTTTTTCATATTAAACTATGTTATTCCCTTAACTAAGACGAGTTGATACATACCTCTCTCGTCTCAGTGCGTGCACTAAATCGCTGTCTTGCCGCGAACCTTTGTTAGATCTTATCTCAGCCCTGTTTATTCAATACGTGCCAAGCAGAGAAGCGACCAAACACCTCCACACTTTCCCTATTTAAATACAGTTGAGTAGTGTAACTCGACCAAGGACGGTGACACAAAATAAAACGTTGCGCTTTTCTTAGCGTGTAAAATGGATAACTATATTGTATGGCAGAATACCATAGCAAGTGCTTGGGAGCACTTCGACTCGGCACAGTAATATCATCTCTCGTTAAAAGTCCGCTCTCGTTGAAATGAGAGGGAGGAGGAGAGGGAGTGGACTTTTCACGAGAGATGATATTACTGCACCGAGTCGAAGTGCTCCCAAGCACTTGCTATGGTATTCTGCCATACAATATTATCCATTTTACACGCTAAGAAAAGCGCAACGTTTTATTTTGTGTCACCGTTCTTGGTCGAGTTACACTACTCTAGTAACTGTATTTAAATAGGGAAAACATGGAGGTGTTTGGTCGCTTCAAGGCCCGTATTGAATGAACAGGGCTGAGATAAGATAGGGGGACCAACTGTCCTGTTTTCCCAGGACATGTCCTGTTTTCATATAACAATATAACAAATTTCTATCCATACAGAGGAGGCATAACCTACTTTAAATGTATTGAAATTAATAAGGTTTCTTTGAGTAAACTTCGAGTATCATTTGAGTAGGCCTATCTGTTTGCCTTGCCGAGTGTCCTGTTTTTTCAGGACAAAATATGGTCACCCTAGATAAGATCTAACAAAGGTTCGCGGCAAGACAGCGATTTAGTGCACGCACTGAGACGAGAGAGGTATGCATCAACTCGTCTTAGTTAAGGGAATAACATAGTTTAATATGAAAAACCAGTAGAGTATCCCTTTAAAATACATCATAACAATACACTCATCACCATTTAAATCATATTGTTAAAAAAAAACACATTTAAAATTAGGCGTAAGGCCACTGAGCCTGAGCATGCTATTGTTGCACACAAAATATCAATATTCATAACTGTGCAAAGAATTCAAAATCATTTAAAACTCACATGATTCAGCATCACACACCATGAGATGGGTTAAATAGAGAGATTAAAAAATACCAAATTGTACCAGTTTTTGTGTTTTGATAAAGAAATGAGAATCACTAATATTATCAGCACTGAATAAGGTAAAAACTGTGAGCTAACACTGTAATTCCATGGCATATGTTACAATTTAAACGTAAATGCACAATGTTCTAAAAGGGGGGCATCATCCCTTACATTTTACACGGCTACATTTACTCCCATTGTAATGCTGATAATATAACTTGAAAAGGAAAATTGTGCATTAAATAGGAAAGTATATCCAGGGAAACTTTTAACAAAGAAACACACAAACACACAAAAACAAATGCATGTCTCTTTGTAGTCTCGAGTCGCGAAGCTGTTTTATCAGCAGCATCCACACACAACAACAACAAAAATGTTGAACTTAAAAAATATTTTTGCACAAGTGCACTTGTTAAATGAAGGCGGATTGTATGAAATGAAAGCGTAGCGTAAGTTCCGCCAGGAAGACTCAATTGTTACGTCATCTATTACCTTCTCATCTATCCAATCGCATTCTAATACGTGAAGTATAAAAGATCCTTACTTACACTCTTCTGAGTTCGCAGATGCTGACGCTTTCACTTACCACCATCCTCCCCACCTCCACCAAGACGGTCTTCGCTCCATCCTCCCCACCACCACCAGGTCGGTCCCTTGCGCCCCTGCCTTCATCTTCAGGCAGGATATGCAGAATCCGTACCCTCGGATCGCGAGTTACGGACGGGGCCTACGCCAAAGAACTTTATTGAATATATGGCTTGCTGGGCTGTTAATAAAATGGATTATTGTTCAGTATCTTATCTCCCGAGTCTTTCTGGTAGAAATGGATAAATAAAAAAAAATATTGTTTATTAACGAGCTGTAGTCACGCACTGACAGAAACACAGTTCAAGTTAACACCATGGGTCATAAGGTGCACTGCATACTGAATCTGGTCCTGTGGTTTTTCCATAGTTTTAGTGTGTGTGTGTGTGTGTGTGTGTGTGTGTGTGTGTGTGTGTGTGTGTGTGTGTGTGTGTGTGTGTGTGTGTGTGTGTGTGTGTGTGTGTTTTTGTTTGTTTTTTTTTCTTCACATTTCCAAAAATGGATATATTAAACAAGTAAAATCATTCTTGTTCAATGAAAAATGGAAGGATTAAACAAAAAGAAAGAAAAAAGAAACAGCAAACAGATATTAATCAGGGTACATGAAAGATCTCACCTTTTTTTTTTTCAAAAAATGAGTACATTTTCTATTATCAATTATTCTTAGAGACTTGATTAAATATTTTACTTAACATAAGAAATCATTAAAAGCAGGAATTTTCTTGTGAAATCTTTGTTTGTGAAAGTGAAACTTTGTCACAAGGATAAGAAGTTAACAGTAGATTCTAAAGAGTTGTTTGGGTTTTCAAAAAGACAATTTAATGCAATAGATTACCATTCATATTAACTTTAGAAAAACAGTAAGAGCTTTAGTAAAATAAAAAATGATGAAACATTACAAGAGAAAAACAAATGACAGATGTCTTCAATTTCATTCTTACAGAAGGTGCATAGGCTTATATCAGCTAAATCACAGTATTTGTACAAAAGTGCGTTACAAGGGTTGCCTGTATATTATGGAGAATTGTAAAATGCACTTCTTCTCTCATTTTCGTACAGTTGCACTGAAAATGACAGAAGTGCAAATGTTACAACTTAACCCATATGCAGGGTTAACAGTAACAGATAAAGGGGTTAGTTGTAACACTTGTGTGTAACACACATAATTCAGTACTATTTTATCTGTATAGTTTGATATTGTTTGTGCATCTGTATAGATAGATATCCATACATACATCCCTCATGCAATCATCCTTCTATTATTGATCAATATCATGGATAGAGATAGGAAAGGGCTGCACAGTTTTGCAAATATTATCAAATATTGTAATTGCAATTGAATTATATTTGTGTGTGGCAGCTGCATGTAAAAATTGTATTAATAATAATAACAGTAATAATAATAGAAACGAGCTTAAAATCACATTTTAAAGGGTTTATTGCATTAAAAACTGGGCTATATTCTTAATAAATAAACAAGTGATCAATAGTAAACAAATGTGAAAAAAAAATTATACTTTGACATTTAAATTCCAACATTGTTTGTGAAAGTCCAACAAAGTTAAATGTGGCAAAATAAATATAAATATAAATAAATACTCAAACCTGAAAAGTTGTGTGGCTCCCTGTTTTCATTTCATTATCGCTGTACACTTGGCGGCTTAGTTGTAACACTGTGCTATAACTAACCCAGCTGTGTAAAACATATTTTAACCCTATAGCTAACATTTGCTATGAGTTGCTGACATGATTCAAAATGGTGCAATGTTTTAGCCAACAAGACAGTGATTAAGGTAATATAAAGTAAGATTTGGTGACGTACACACCCAACTCAGAAACCGAAAAAAAAAAGTATGAAAAAATTTACTTGCATGGTGTCAAAACACTATTTGGTCCAGAATCTTTACGAAATCTTATCAAAACTTTCCACGAATCAGCGGGAGTCTTGGCAGCGAGAGAAAAGAGCTGAAACACACCCTGCTTGATCCTGACAAACTATGTAAAAGGTCCATGTTACATTTAACCCCGCGTTAGGTTGTGCCCCGTACTCCTCTATCTTCCAAAGATTTTTTAATTTTGGCACATTTTTTTTCTCTATATAGTGTTGATATGGCAACTAGTAAATACACAAAATTTCATCATGCTAGCATGTGTGGAACTATTTTAAAAAACAACAGTGTTAAAACTAGCCGCGCGTTAGGTTGTGCCTCGCTCTCCCCTATTACATTATTGTCACAAACCCTTATGTCATCAGATATGCTTTTATCTCCCCAAAATGTGAAAATACCATATAGGGAGAAGGAGGAGGATTTTAGGGAAAAAAAAGCGCAAAGAGAGTTCTTGATAAATACGTCGGTGAACATGTTTGTGTTTTCTTTCAGAGACAGAATGCTACAGAGACTGATTCTGTGGTGTACGCAGGAGTCACGAGACGCTGATCAACTCTTGAATTACAGAGCAGGAGAAGGATTTACATGTTCTATGTGAATACATATATACGATATATGCACATTGAATCTCATTGTACAGTTATACATACAGTCTTAAAAATAAAGGTTTCAAAAGGTTTTTTTTCGCAGTCATGCTATAACAGGGCTCCTCAAATCCGGTCCTGGAGGGTCACTGTCAGTTTAGCTTCGAGACTGATCAACCCTGATCTGCAGTACAGTGGGCCTCAAAGGCCGGATTTAAGGAAACCTGACAGAGAAGAACCATTTTTGATGACCCAAACCTCTGTAAACAGTTCTTAAAATAACCATTTTTCTTATTTTGTAGAACATTTTAATATTGTACAGAACATTTTTCCATTATAAAGAACCTTTTGTGAAATGGAAAGATTCCATGGATGTTAAAGGGATACTCCACTTTTTTTGGAAATAGGCTCATTTTACAACTCCCCCAGAGTTAAACAGTTGGGTTTTACCGTTTTCGAATCCATTCAGCCGATTTTCTGATATTTAGAAGAATATCAGTAACCAGACAGTTTCTGGTCTCATTGACTTCCATAGTATATTTTTTTCCTACTATGAAAAAAAAAAAAAAAAAAAAAAAAAAAAAAAAAAAAAAACTACCCACAAAATCCCTTACAATACAACTTTAATTTAGAAGGATGTCCTGTTACTTTATCCACTACAGTAAAGGACCTGGGTGTTATGCTAGACCGCAACTTGACTTTCGAAAATCATATTTCATATGTTACAAGAACAGCCTTTTTCCACCTTAGAAACATTGCTAAGCTACGTAACATGCTATCTGTTTCAGATGCAGAAAAGTTAGTTCATGCATTCATGACCTCGAGACTAGATTACTGTAATGCTTTATTAGCTGGTTGTCCTGCATCCTCAATAAACAAGCTACAGTTAGTCCAAAATGCAGCCGCTAGAGTTCTTACTAGATCAAGAAAATATGATCATATAACACCAATTTTATCATCTCTACACTGGCTACCTATTAAGTTCCGTATCAATTACAAAGTATTACTATTGACTTATAAAGCTCTAAATGGTTTAGCTCCTGTGTATTTAACAGACCTTCTATCGCCCTACAATCCATCGCGCTCTTTAAGATCACAAAATTCGAGGCTTCTGGTCGTTCCTAGGATATCTAAGTCTACTAAAGGAGGGAGGGCGTTCTCACATTTATCTCCTAAACTCTGGAATAGCCTTCCTGATATTGTTCGAGACTCAGACTCGCTGTCCCAGTTTAAAACTAGATTAAAGACGCATCTCTTTAACCAAGCATTCACTTAATGCTTACCTTTTATACTACTTCTGAATCAGTTCGAATGCATTAATATTATGAACATCAGCTATGCTAATTATTTCCCATCTGTCTTTCTGCTGTTATCTCGGGACGCTAGTCCCGAGGTACATAGCGTTCGTCAGCTCCAGTTTGTATCCAGCCTCTCACGAAGACTTCAGATGCCCCAATACCTGTGATGAGACGACTAAACGCCTGTGGAGAGACGACTAAACGCCTGTGGAGAGACGACTCGACGCCTGTGAAGAGACGACTAAACACCGGCGATATGTTATGCCTAAATTTATACATGATTAACTAACTGTATTTTTCTTTGTACATTTCTGAAATGCACTTTCTGTAAAGCTGCTTTGAGACAATGTGTATTGTGAAAAGCGCTATACAAATAAACTTGAATTGAATTGAATTGAACTATGGAAGTCAATGAGACTGTTTAACTCTGGGGGAGTTGTAAAATGAGCCTATTTCCCCAAAAAGTGGAGTATCCCTTTAAATGTTCTTCATGGAACCATCGATGCCAAATAATCTTTATTTTTAAGAGTGTAGACAGGGCTGGACTGGGACTAAAATTCTACTTTGAACAAAACCAGCCCATCCGGGCAACGATTCCCCTTGAATAAGGTTAAGGTGTTCATTTGGTGTAAATTAATGAATTAATAATAAGATAGAAGCAAATAATAAAATAATTTATGAATAAACTGCAAATGCAGTTAGCAAAAATAATGTTGCATTTTTTCTCACACTTCTCAATACTTCCTGTTTTCGGTCGAAGTCCACAGTAGTCAATTGTCGAGTTCGCGCGCGCGCGCGATCATTGGTAACTATATAACTAAGGATCGCGCACGCAAATCGACAATTGACTACTGTGGACTTCGACCGAAAACAGGAAGTAAATACAGGAATGTGAGCTGGCTGAAATAACATAATTTTTATTCATATCTTTCACATCTACTGCAGTCAGATTCACCATGGTCACTCTTAATAACACCACTCACATGGCTGTGCACTTGTAATGACACATCAAGGATGTTAAGAGGCTAAAAACAGGTTTAGAACTTGCCCCATTGAAGTCAACAGGGTGTAAATTTTAAAAAGAGGATAACACGGTGTAGGCAACACCGATTTTCGTCGTTGTTCTCTGTACTGACAGCACTCCAAATTTACAACAAAATGAGCTCAATGTTAAAATTGACCGGAGTTCTCCTTTAAGTGACATTACTGGATTTTATGTCATAGCTGTTGAGCAGTTTTAGTTTTATTTATGTTTGTCTTGTTTTCAATATTCGTGTCAGTGCTGTGTGTCTTTGCTGATACAGTGACCCAGCTGAAGCTCCTCCTGCTGGATGAACATGTTATTTCACCAACAGCTCTCTCTCACTGTCACGTTTTATAGAGAAAAATTCCACACACAAAAAAAGGATATATCTATATTTCATATTTGTTATAGCTGTATGCCTCCTTTTGTACAATATTAAATAAACATGCTTTAATATATCCTTTAAATTCTTTGGCCTCATTCTTGAACTTTGCAGACACCACAACAAATGCAGCTCAACTCTTTGTTTAATTGATTCTACATCTTTATTCTGTTAGTCTTGAAATATACAGTAAAACATATAAAAACTGTCAATACCTGATTCAGATGTAGCTTTCACATTAGCACCAAACAAGACTAAAATAACAATTGAGAATAGCAGATCTATAACAATATCCCACTGACAATAACATCCATGTTATAAAACATGATCACATCATATTTCTTCTGGATTCTGCATTTATTTACATTTATTCATTCAGAAACTTAAAATAACAAGGCAATTAAGAAAAACTATTCAATAAAAAATGATGAATTAGTGTAATATTCAGTGAATTCATATTTAAACTTTATGTCTTTTAAAAGGTGACAATCAATCTCATCATGGCTGTGGGTGTTTCTGTTGAAAACACCCTGTAAAACAGTTCTACGAAGATGTCAACCACTGAAGTGGAAATAAACGAGTGTGAAGATGAGAAGAAAATATCTGACCACAATCGCATGGTCACAAAAAAGCGATGTGTGAACATTAGTCAGACCTTCAGTTTATTTTCCACTCTACTCAGTCTTAGATTGATCTTTATCTCTCATCATCACTATTTTAGCACATTTTGGCACACGTCTGTTGAACCCCGACCCACAGATGTTTGGCCTAATCAAGTATGATCACAGTCTTTTTATCAGCTGCTTTATTAGCAGATTCAGTGTCTTTTGGTTTGAGATCTGTCCACACAATCCACACTCAACTAAACCTCAGGCATCAGCTGTATCGGCCAACTGACTCACCACAGCTTTACAGTGAATCAGATGAGTTCAATACAGCATTTCAAATGATTTACATCAACAAAACATGTGTTTCTGTGCAAATATAAAAGCAAGTGATCAACTGATAGCAAATGAGAGATAAGAACTGTAGGTGTGCTAGTTTTCACTGTTATAATGATGATCCTCAGCTCTATATTTCTTCATGCCCTGACGAAACTTACCAATCCACTAAATTAACGGAATGCAAAGCTGATATAAAAAACTGGATGACCAGTAATTTCCTACTACTAAATTCTGAAAAAAAAAACAGATATTCTTATTATTGGACAAAAAACGTCCACATGTAATAACCTAGAATACTGTCTAACACTTGATGGCTGCTCTGTCAAGTCCTCGTCGTTGGTTAGGAACCTGGGTGTGCTCTTTGATACCAATCTTTCATTTGAAAGTCATGTGTCTATCTGTAAAACCGAAATTTCCATCTCAAAAATACATCTAAATTACATCATATGCTCTCACTGACAAATGCGGAACAATTGGTTCATGCGTTCATGTCCTCAAGGCTAGATTATTGTAATGCATTGGGTGGTTGCCCTTCACGCTTAATAAACAAACTACAGCTGGTCCAAAACGCAGCCGCTAGAGTTCTTACCAGAACCAGGAAGTATGACCATATTAGCCCGGTTCTGTCAACACTGCATTGGCTGCCTATTAAACATCGTATAAATTTTAAAATATTGCTGATTACTTACAAAGCACTAAATGGTTTAGCTCTCCTGTACTTGAGCGAGCTCTTAACGCATTATAAGCCTGCACGTCTACTGCGATCTCAAAATTCTGGCCAGTTGATGATAAATATCAAAATCAACTGCTGGCGGTAGATCCTTTTACTTTTTAGCACCAAAACTTTGGAACAATCTTTCTAACACGGTCCGGGAAGCAGACGCAGTCTGTCAGTTCAAATCTAGACTAAAAACACTTCTCTTTGGCTTAGCAAACACATAACACATTATACACTTCTGTAATTCAATGCTAGGCTGCATAGTTTAGATCAGCTGGAACCGGGAACACATGATGTTTTATTAACAAGGTTTGGGAGGAACACGTTCTAATGATCAAACAATCAAGTCATTCCAACCAGCTGTGAGCAATCAGTAATCAACAGGTCCACTCAATCAGCATGAGTAAGGCCTATAAATTCATTAGCTTTCCTAACCGGAGATACGGGGGGAGTACTCTGGGTTTTGGCCCAATTTCCGAGCCCTCCGCCCCCGGACAGCACGCCAAATACGCATAACCATTTACTCTCTGAACATTCGTAAGTGTGAACTCATGAATTCCCATAAATCCTGATGTACTTGGTACATCATAAGAAGGATAGCGTAGTCTCTCTGTTTATCCCAAGGTTTACTGCAGTCTGCCGGATCCAGGCCGTATCCAGATCTGATAAAGGACCATCACATGGACATGACGACAACGCATCCCTGAAGTGCCAGTCTCATCAACACTGAAGGCCTCATGGACACCTCAACAAACTCGTCTCCATACCGTGGATGACTCCGACCCCTAACCAGATGAACTGGATAAATATCTCTGTTGAATTGTTTATATTATTATAGGGATTTTAAAATACCCCTGTTATTTTATTGTTTCAAAGCTGATTGAAACAATCTGTATTGTAAAAAGCACTATATAAAAAAGGTGACGTGTAGATACACTTTAACCGTAAACGCTGTGGTTTAAAGCCCTTCTGATAAAACAAACATTAATAAACTGTCACATGAAACTAAAGATGTCAGAAGCTAAAAGTGTCAAAAAAAACTGCCGTCACTTCTGCTTTTGTGCATGTGAACGTGTGAGTGAGAGATGAAGTGTGAAAACAACAGCAGAAACTGACCAGTGCAGTGGAAACTTTGTTTTTAATTCTGAACATTTGCATTCAGATCTGCTTAATATATCATAGTCATAATACAGTATGTTGACATATAAAAACATTAAATAATATAGAACATAGCTGTGTTTATTGTGATCCTGGATGTCACTGTGTGAGTGATTTAGACTCAATGTCAAACATAACACAGAGAGCTGATTATCAGGGGACATTTCATATTTATCATCAATTTATGACCAATATACATGAAACAATCATTTTTAAACTTCAGATTCAGTCATTTGAACTCAGTTTAATGATGTACAGACAGTACGTCTCTCCTAAAGACCTTGCGTGAGCGCCAACTAGTGACTGAACATTGAAAAAAACATGTTATTTTACAGTGTTAAAGGCCTTAAAACTTATATGGAAACTTTAGGTTTTTTGAAAGTGTATCTTCACTACACTGTAAATGATTTCTGTTGTTTTCACAGGATTATACTGTTTTTCTCAACAGTTTCTTACTGTATAACCTATGTACAGTAAGTTACAGTAGATTTAGATGTTGTCACAGTATTATGTTGTATTTTCAACAGTTATGTACTGTGCACACAGTTGACAGTATGTTACTGTTGATTTTCAATGCATTCTGGGAAATTATCAGTTACTGTAAATCTAAATACAGCAGTGCAAATTGACCCCGAAAAAAACCACACACAATTCCGCAGGAAAAATTGGTATAGCAACGTTATTTTTAGGCTACATAAAACATTTTCTGGATGGGGTGACCATGACAGTATTAATTTCTGTCAGTGGGGGGTGCATGAGAGCGCATTTGAGTTTGAACGAGTTTTTCTGTGACTGTCATGTCAGTGCATCGATCGTGTCTGTTTCTACCGACCTGTGGAACTTCGTCATCTGGTAAGTAATAAATCTTATTATTTGTATGCATACATGGATTCTAGCTAATTATTAACTTTACAGTTATTAGCTGACCACATATACAGTCAGAATGATCTAACCATTTTGTTATTTACCATTTTAAGTCGGTGGACGCGCCTGCGGGTAACGTACATTTTCATAGGGTTGGGAATTGAAAATCGAGAAATGTATCCTGAAATCGGATACCCAAGGTTAGGATTCGGATTATTGTTATAAAAATTAACATTTCGATTCCTCTTATCGATTTATTCGCGCTTATTTTCGTGTAAATCTCTATTTTCTTTTACTCGTCGTCTGTGAGGACCTGACGATCAGCCAGTAAAGTAGGCCTAAGTGCAGTTGCGCGCTCATATTTACCTCAGTCTATCTGATGGAAGCGCTCAAAAGTGTGCATTTTTGTCCAAAGACAAAGCTAGGTATGTCATTTACAGTATTGTCAGCTATAATATCGTAATTGATGTTTTAATTATGTGCAAACTGACTTGTTATTCATTTGAAGAAAAAAAAACGACGCCTTGAGAGTCGAGCTTGATAGTTCACTTCAAAATGAAAACTCTGTCATCATATACTCACCCTCAAGTTGTTTCAAACCTGAAAATACATTTCTTTCTTCTGCTGAACACAAAGGGAGATATTTTCATAACCAAACAGTTAACTGGATCCATTGACTTCCATAGTAGGATAAAGAAAATACTATGGAAGTCAATGGGCCCAGTTAACTGTTTGGTTACTGACATTCTTAAAAATATCTTTGTGTTCAGCAGAAGAAAGAAATTTATACAGGTTTGAAACAACTTGAGGGTGAGTATATGATGACAGAATTTTCATTTTGAAGTGAATTATCCATTTAAACTGTGCGATGAAGCCTATTAGAATGCAGTTAGAATGACAATTAAAGAAATGGTCCGTAAGAGTTGTTGTTTTTTATTCAGTTGGAAAATATTTTTTTATTTATTTACAGGTTTCAGGATAAATCCTGAAAATTCAAAATGCACATCACAGTTCCAGGGGAGCAGAAAGAGTGGGAAGGTTGTTCGGAGGAAGAACATGTCTTTGAATTCACACATCTTTCATCAGGGACTTTGCAGAATATGACTGGCAAAATCATTAAGGTAAGAGATATTAGGGATGTGCAGCGGAGCCCATATCGGTAGAAATGATTTGTGTCTGAATCATAAATTTTCGACTCGATTCAAATAGATTCTTGGGGTCACGATTTGATTCAAAAATCAATTCTCTTTTGAATCAAATTTAAATTTGATATATGCATAGATTTACATTTGATCATATATTTTAAATATATTCTATGCATATATAAAATTTAAATTGGATTCAAAATCGAACAGCATAGAAATAAACAGCAGCTACTGTTATTCCCAATCGAGTGGGAGTTATTTAGTTTAAATTATACACACCTCATATCTGCATTAATTTAATCTAGCCCGCTGCCGCTCAGCATTCATACACGCATCTTTTTCATCATTCAAATCAGTGAGCATCAAGTCAACAGACATATCTATGAAAGGAACTGACTATCATCAGGATCTGGGTTGCGTTTACCAAAAGCATCGTAAGCCTAAATTGATTGTAGACCATTGGTGGTAATTGTTCTATAATTAATTTAAGGTTACAATGCTTTGGGGAAACGCAGCCCTCATCAGTGGCCGATTGTTTGGAGTCAGAGATATAGAATAAGGGCCATTGCATTCTCAATATTTATTACTTTAGCCTCTGATACAGGACATGTTCATGCTCTTTTATAGGCGGTACCATGTTGAACGTGTTTTTTGTATGTAAAAACTAAAGTAGCCTACCTGTACATGGAAAGATCACAAGAAAAGCCTGAAGTGTGCTCGACTAACTAAACTAAACATTATTTAAGACTATTTTCTATTTGTTAAGATTTGATATGATATATTGATATACTTCTGTAGTCAAGTATAAGATTCATGCATAATGCTTCCTCTGTTTCAAGCTTGTGCACTCTCTAAACTGTCCTTCTTTGAAACAACATCATCACATTATTAAACATTTAGATCGATTTTTGAAATGTGTGAATCGGTTTGAATCCGTAGAAGATGGAATCGTAATTCATATGTGAATCATTTTTTTTCCCCCACCCCTAATATAG
Source organism: Chrosomus eos (assembly GCA_036326025.1). Classification (NCBI taxonomy): domain Eukaryota; kingdom Metazoa; phylum Chordata; class Actinopteri; order Cypriniformes; family Leuciscidae; genus Chrosomus; species Chrosomus eos. The sequence continues at coordinate 841,080 of JAZAVI010000008.1, read as the reverse complement.
TCGATATATGTATGCCACACAACATGCAAGCAGTATATCCACCTTATTTTTCAACTTCAAAAGTGAAGTAAGCTATTTTCTGTGAATGTGCGAGACTTCCGGTTCGTTAGCCGCTATAAGGAAATAAGAGATGAATAACAAATGCTGTAAATAATAAAAATATTTGTGCCTCAAACTAGTGTTTACAATTATGATAAATTCAATACATTAAAATAATAGGGTAAGGAATTGCAATATCAAGAAGCATAACAAGCTTTTGTGTACAGCTAGAAATAACTGTAAGCGTATGAAACCGGCCCACTCTTCTGTGAAAAATAAGGTGGATACCATAGGCAAAAAAAAAAATCCCCTTAAAAGGTGTTGATAATGTGATTTAGTTTTTTTTTTTTATGTTTAGCCTCTGATTGATTTGTGCTTATCATTTCTTGCAGGATTATCAGAAGTGCTGTCGCTGCTCTTCCACTTTTTTCCTCACCTGGCCTTCATCCTCACCTGTTCTGCTTTCAAGTTTCTATTTTACCTCTTCAGGATCATTTTTGCATGAATTGAAATACATGAATTGTTCACTGATTTTAATTATTAATGATAAATTGTTCATTAGTCTTTTTTTAAAAACAGATTTTTATTGTTGTATTATATTACATTATTATTACTAATGTATTGTTTGAAAATACACAATAAACCTGGTTGTGCAGTTAAATCTTCAATTGTTTCAATTTTTCTACGGATTTTCTACATATTCTACAGGTTACACAGTAGCACTATAAAAGAAATAAAATAACATTTCATAACTGTATAATACTATACAGTATTATTAAAAATTAACGGTGTAATACTGTAGTTCAACATGATAAAAAAATTACAGTAAAATAATGTATTTAATTTTACAGTATGCTTAACACTACTGTAGTTAGTGTTACAGTAATTTTACTGTTGAATGAAATACAGCAACTACTGGATAATTGTTGCCAGTAAGTTACTGTTAATTTGACAAGAATTTTTTTACAGTGTATTCAACATGTTACAGTATGTGATCGTTGCTTAATCCTGTTTCTGATATTAATTCAGATTCAATCTGATCATCATCACTAGAAGCTCCTGTAAAAACTGTCTGTATATTATTCAGTGATCTTCAGTGTGTTTAATCAGAAAATATAAACGAACTTTATTATACAACAGCTCAATTTCCCCACTGAACTCTAGATTAAATGTTTTTAATGTTTATCATATTGAAGGTGATTGCAATCATTTTTGTTTCCAGAGATTTGTGAAATGGTCTCCTCACAGTGACAATGTGCTTTTAAATTACAAGTACATTCATAACACTTTTAACATTTTTTGAGAATTTTCATAGTATATGAAACACAAAACAAGTGGCTCATGGTGTGTATTGTTTTCTCTTCTGGTTAGTATTGAACGGCCTGTTCGCCCCTGCTGGTAGAAGTTGTAACTATACTTACGGGAACACAAAGCATCTTCTTTGAAGGCCATTCACACATATGTGTAGTCTGATGAAATAAAAGTATTTTCTAGCAACATATAAAACTGCAAATATATCAATAGGCCTGTATTATATTTAAAGCAACTATTAGAACAGCAGCTGCAAAATTAAAAATGATTGAAGATGGTTAAGTATGCACTCTTTTAACACAGATATTTAAAAGGACAGGATGGATTTCTTCAAGGGATATATGAGTGAAATTACTTTATCAGTATCTTGCTGTGGACAAACACACAAACACACACAAAACAAAACGCTAAAACCAGCCTAAGATGGTTAGCAGGTCTTGGTTTGTTTCCAGTTTGGCTGAGCTGGTGTGAAGCTGGTTGTAAAAATAAATAAAATTGTTCAAAACTTTTCTAAAACCAGTCTGCTAAACCAGCTATGACTAGGATGGGAGACAGCAGCCTCATCTGATCCTCCACACTCCAGCAATCGTGTTCAGCTCCATCAGTTACACTGGGGTCAGTGAGTGTTGTTCAATGAGATTCTGACAGCCACAAGATGGCGCCACAACAGTGTCTGTATTAGGAGAAACATGTGGACTGTTTATCTTTACTACTGACAACATTATAGTTAATAGTAGACACAATCCTTATATTACTGTAATTGTGCTTGGAGATGGGTCTGTCTTCCAGTGAGTCATTTGGAAGTTTTTTTAATTAATATGAAAAATATGTATATAAAGTGGTCTGGTTAAAGGTAGAGTAGGCAATTTCGGAGAGGCTAGCAATAGCAGGCTAGCTTTGAAAGCATATCTTATAATAGACCGATAACATTATTGTGTTTATTGGGTCAAAAATCAAAACCTGAGAAAAATCACCACAAACAAACAGATGCAAAGACTAGAATCATGGAAATTATCTTTTTTTTTTAAATTATCTCTCCACCTTGTTTTTAACGTAAAAGTGGGCATGACCATTTTAAACTTGAATGTGCGAGTCTTTCGGTATCAGACCAACACCAGTTATTATTTATCTGTGCAAAAACAGTTCATTGTGCTGCTGGTAGGTCAGGCTGTTTAACCTGTGACCTTTGACCCCTCACATGCAACATCATATTACACTGTTCTGACTAGAGCTTTTCATGCAAGCATAATGAGTCAAAATGTTTTGGTCTTTTTCCCAAGAGGAAGATTTTCGTTTCTTAAAGATGGAACTTTAAATGAAATGTTAGGATGGATTGATTGGTTAAACTGATTAATGAACCAATGATTAATAGACCAGTGGTAATATCAATATCTTAATTTAACATTAATTCATTTAACAAAGGGTTTTATCCAAATGACTTACAAAAAAGAATAATACAAACAGAAGTAAATTTTACTAACAAAGCACAACACAATATGATCATACCACATTACTGTAAGTACTAAAGTCGAGTAAGAGTCAGTGCAAGTGCAAACAAACAAATATTCCAGTACTATTACACTAATGGTGTCAATTCAAAGCAGAAAACATCATCCAGTCGAACAATTGGCAGCTGCATATACCAATAAAATAGTTATGCTACATTCATGAAAACTCAGATGATTTTAAAAACATAAAATGAACTAATAATCATGTAAACACTGCCATATTTCATAATTATTTACATATGACGGCTTTCATTCTTTTGGACTTTATTTACTCCTTCACAACTTATTTTTCTGTGACTGTCTATGGGATAGTTCACACAAAAATGAACATTCAGTGATTTACTCACTCTGATGTTTTTCTAAAGCCATATTACATTTTTTCTCGGAACACAAAAGGAGAAATAAAACAATAAAAAAAATAAAAAAACTGTCCGTTTGTCTATTTAGATAGAAGTAAATGGTGACCTTCTTCAAGCTTTAAAGTCCCCCTGTAGTCAATCATTTTATCCCTCAAAACAGTTTTTCAAAATTTACTCATGTCTTAAAATACTTGGAATGTAATTACACCCTTGCTTAATTTAGTATATGCAGATTCATGAATATGCAAATTATCCCCGCCTCCACTCACTCACAGCAGCTCAGATCACTGGATGTCATTTGACTCTACAGTGAATACCACAACATAAATATACCAGGATAACCCGGCATAAGCTTGCTTTTCACCACAAGGGGGTCTTTAAAAAAAGGGTGAAAACATGCCATACATTAATCTCATGCGTCGTGTTGCATATATTCCAAATATTCGGAAGGCTTTAACAAGAAACAAACCATTTTTCCTTGATAAAACTGCCATGTACCTAAGATATGTTATAAAGCAAGAGCATTTTCACTTACAATCCAACACGTTCTCACTCCCAACTCGTCATATATTGGCACTTGGTCAGGACCCCTTGATGTCACCTTTTAACAACAGCACATGGGTGGGTGTGTGTGTGTGTGTGTGTGTGTGTGTGTGTGTGTGTGTGTGTGTGTGTGTGTGTGTGTGTGTGTGTGTGTGTGTGTGTGTGTGTGTGTGTGTGTGTGTGTGTGTGTGTGTGTGTGTGTGTGTGTGTGTTGATCTCATTAAACTGAACTCGTCCCCTGCTGTATATTCTCTCCTTCAGGAATCTGTGGCATCACTATACTTGCTGATTCATTCAGTTCGTTTCCAGTGGAATCTGAAAAACAGAGACAATTAGAGAAATTAAAAAGAGAGATCTTAGACGTCGGAAGCAATGTCAACAAAATTCCATTAAATTACCAATTACCAGGTTCAGTCTTATTTGGGTACTTTTTAAGGAACATATATTACATTTGTGAACTCAGTCACATACCTTCCAGAACATGCAAACTTAAAAACTCATCTTTGATCATCAAAATTACATATTTAAATGTTTTTTCCTTGACAAAAATAATTCAACAGCTTGAATGTAACTCTACACCCTTGCCCCATTTAGTATATGCTGTTCATGAATATGCAAATTAGCCCCGCCTCCACTCACTCAAACATCCTCTCGTTGATGTGACCAGTTTGTGACGTCAGAAACACCAGCGATATCAAACTGTGGTTGCATTCTAAATATCAGCATCAAACCTTTTGAACAACTTTAGTGGAGAAAGGCATATTATGGTTCATCATAACATCATGATATACATAATTTCACCAGCTATATAGCTATACCAGCTATATTGCTAAATCTACCCGATTTTTCATATCGGGATATCACATGGGAGTTTCCTGACTCTGAGAAGAGTTGCCTTTGAGAGAGTGGCCATATATATTTTTATATTTGGTATTTATCATATTGCTGTTTTATGCTCATTTCTTCTCTCATAAGACTTCCGCTGTTGTGGTTTCAATGAAGCTGTGATCTGTTTGGTCCATTCTGCTCTGGTGGGTGTGTCCACGGTGGTCGTTCTGTTTTATGAATTCAGAACCAAAAGTCTTCGATAAAAGAGAAGCGCAGAACACAGCAAACACTGAATGCTTATTAGAGCCACATCACTAATCCTTTGAGTAAAATGTACTCAAGGATTACTTGAGTAATCCTTTTAAATGTATTATAAGGTTGATATTTTGTCTTTAACAAGCAGATCAATACAACATGCAACTTTTAACCTAATGTTAAATATTAATAAATGTTTCTGTTGTTACAGTGAAAATCAATACAACAGCTCCACCTAGTGGTTTTTCACTAACATCTCTAATCTCTCACTTGCTGTGATGTTATAGTATAAAATTCAAAAATATACATGCAATAGTTTTTTTTTATTGCTTCATGTCTCTTTGTTGTACAATATTAAATAAACATGCCTTTTATAATCTTTAAATTATTTTGCCTCATTATTGACTTTAAAAAAAAAACAGATTGTTCAGCTCTGCTCACTGTTGTATAGATTTTACATCGTTAGTCTCAATTAAGTTAAAATCAGTCCATGAACAGTTTGTTGCTGCATGACTAGTGCACTCTTTCCCCCTCACTTTATTTAGATTGTCTCCATAAACAGAATACATCATACAATTTCAGCTTACATTGTTTCATTTATATGTTTGATTGATATATGATTTGCCTCTTGCTGACAAAAGGTCCATGCAACAAATCACAACAGAACAAGGTTCATATGGAAGCAAATAACTTGCAAAGCATTCCACATGGCATAAGAATAAAGGGAAAGAGAAAATAAAATAATATCAAAGGTGCCACCAGAACTGCAACCATGACTAGTAAACTATAATATAAAAACTGTACAAAAAATATATTAATTCAGCATGTGGTGTCTTCGTGTAGTTTTCACATGACTAATACAACCATTGAGGATAACAGATCTCTATAGATCTACCCTACTGGCAGTACAATATTATTATTTTTAAGCAGAATTACTATCTGTTGCTTTTGTACTAGTCTATATAGTACTACATTTATTAATTTAGCAGACAATAAAGAAAATTACCAGACACTACCAGACCATCGAAAAGAAAACCATATGAAAATAAATGTGCATTAAAAACACATCGTTCTGAGAAGTTAAAATATAAATGAAAATAAAACACTGAGTGTGAATGGACAAGGTGAAAAAAAAGACCTGAGCAGCAGTTACAAAAATAAATGTGTTATTCAAACCGTTACATAAAAAAGTAATTCAGGCCTCCAGTTTATATTCTAACCTGCTCATAGGTTGATCTTTATCTCTAATCATAACTATTTTAGTGCATATTTGTATTCAGGTCTGTTGAATGCACAAGTTTCCTGACATATTAGGCCTACTGATCTTCAGATGTTTGGCCTGATCAAGTCTCTCATTGTCCTTCATTGTCAGTATTTCTCTGCTTCTCACAATAAAACATTGACAGCATCAGTCAACCAACAATGAATATGACTCTCTTTTGCAGTATTTTGAGGGGGTTTTTTTGTGATTAATTTAGAAAAAGATAAAAGTTCCTTATCAGCAGTTCTACATGTCATCTTTCAATCTTCATGTCATTCAGTCATTTGAACTCAGTTTAATACAGACCAATCTCTCCTAAAGACCCTGCTGGAGCGCCAACTAGTGACTGAACATGGAAAAACAACACTGTCAAAGGCCTTACAACTGATAGGTAGAATCTTTTAGGTTAATTATTAAATATTTCCATAATCTGTCAAAATATTTTCCTAAATTAGTTATATAATCACAGCGTGATACTGTTTTTTTTATTTAGATTCTGATTTGCTCTAAATATTACTGTGAAAACCTCTCTCAGTGTAATTTTGAGTGATCTGGGGCCATATTCACAAAACATCTTAAGGCTAAAAGTAGGTCCTAACTTTCAGATTTAGGAGAAACTCAAATAATGGGCGTGTCAGTCCTCAATTAACTTTTACTATTCCTTTTTGTTCCACCATTTGTGACACTGGCGGCTTCCCTTTTCTACAAGAGAGTGAAGGTGTGTCATCTATTTTTTTACAGTCTATACTTCGACAAAATTGACTGCATGATATTTTATTAGTGTAATCCACCCTTTAATTATATTTAAAAACCAATATTACCAAAGAAACCTGCCGATATGGATACGATTCCACTCGCAACAACACACAGACTTCAACACAAACTCTTTGTAAGCATATATATTATGCCTAGAAATGGGATTACTTCAAACTAGTCCTGCATAGCCAGTACTATCTCCACACTTTGTTTTCACAGTGTTCCAGCCCTGGAGTTTCAAATACAGTCTCAAATATAGTTTATAGTCAAACATCAATTATAGTCATTATCAATCATAATTGTGTAATTTTAAGTACTGCAAATGTAAAACTGAACTTAAATGATTGCAAAATATGATTTGAAATAAAGGTCATTGATGAGGCAATGTTCTTTTTTCTTGTAGACAGGACTTTCATTGTTTAAGTTTAATTAATGTTTATTTAATAAATATGTGATATGATTGCTAGGCATGTCTTTCTGTCCGTATTTAATTATTTAACAAGCATGTACACTCATTCTTAAATTATATTTATACACGTACAAATTCATAATTTCAAGATTAGCTTAATGTTTTTTTGTATTATGTCTACTTGTCTATGATCTTCGTTACTTGATTTATATTTGATAAACCTTTTTTAATGAAATAAAATAATTACTAATAGAAGTATTTTATATAAATAAATACTAACATTTTATCTATTTAGATAGCCTAGATAGCAGTAAAAGTTCATAATGCTACTCTCTTAAAACCCTTTCACAAAGCTGCTGAGGCCAACTTTTACTAAGTTAAATTTTGAAAGTTGTGCTAAAAATAATTAAATACATGTTAACGATAACATTGTTAGAACATTATCTCCTAACATTCTTATAAAGTTTTTTATCGGGAAGCTTCCCATTGGGCACTGGATGCGGACTCAAATGTTGCTCAGATGTCAAATTTTGGTTGAAAGTGAAAACCCAACCTTTGTTTGACGTCAAGCTCCAACACAGCATTACCAGCTTCACTTATTATAAACCAGATTTACTTTATTTCTGTCATGCATCTACAAAACATACTATTGAAATTAAAAGAGGTTTAGATGTTGATATTTTATTAAACATAATAGTTTGGTTTCACCATTATGGTTTTCACAGTGTTTGCTTTAAGTGGGCAGTTTGACTCTGATTTTTTTATTAATAAAATACTTTTATGGATGTATTATTTTTGCTTGTTGATGATAAAGATATTATCATGTAGTGATCTGATCAACTGATCTCATCCAGAGTCTAATCTGTTATTGATAGATTGCAATAATGTGGTTTTTTTTTTTTAAAACTGAATTTTAAAAACATTGCATAAATCATTTTGAAGAGTTGAAGCTCTTAGCCTCTTAAGATCCAAGCCATTTTTGGGGATTTCCGCCTGGATTTAGCCAACCCAAATTAAAAAGCATCTTGTTCCCACATACTTTGGGCTAAATGCACAATTTTTGTGTCATTTTACAGGAAACCCTTTGCAGTTTCATAAAACAGTGCTAAAATTGATAAACATTTAAGCATATGTTGTCTGACCTTTAATGAACACAAAAAAAGGCGCTTTTTGATTTTTTAATTTTAAATTAATTTTTGAAAGTGGATAACTCAGGCCCTGTAGGGTCTAGGGACATGCAGACAAGTATGGCTATTTCCTCTAGATGGCAGCAAACACTCAAAAAAAGAATTATTTCTCTATAATAAAAAATGAAAAAGATATTCAAACAAATCTGAAGGGAGGAATATTACCTTTTTTTATGTAATTTCTACCTACCCAAATCTAAACTCTGCTCATAGCCAAACCCATTGCATATGCAATATTCCAGTGTAATTTTACAGAAAACCCTTTAAAATTATATAAAACACTGCTGAATGTGATAAATATTATAGTCTATGTTGTCTGTGTGTCACAGAGCTACCCTCAGTTCTTTGTGACCCCTTGTTAGCCCTTCCACAAAACACATGAACTCATACTTGGTTTTTAAAAGACTATTTACCTTAGTGTACCAGCGACATGAGAGATGGATTAACCACACCAATATATCTACAACTATACTGTTGTGTCTCAGACTGGCCACCTGAGCAATAACCCAGAGGACATTTAAAGTTTGTTACAGACTGTTGATTGTCACCTGGATCAGCATACATGGTGGTGGCCATCTTGATTTGGGTAAAAGACTGGAATGGACTTTTCTCATGCTTTTAATACCTGTGCTGTGTTGCATCATGGGAAGTGGGAGATACCAAGTATGGTGGGAAAGGAAGGGGAATTGTTTGATGTTAATGTGTTGTACTTCTAATTATTGCTGAAGTTTACTTATTGAAGTTTGTACTGTTATTTAAATTTTTGTGGTAAGGAAATGGAGTTACTTGATCACATATTATTTTTACTTGATATTTATTTCATGTTCATTGTCTTTATTACTTCCCCATGTGATTATTGCTGAGAAATGGTTGTACCCAGGTGTATAAATTCTCACATAATGAAGTGATCAGGAGGGCTAATACTGGTGGTAGTGAATGCTGTATCAACTGAGTGGATATATTCCTCTTCAGGAACCAAGCTGTCATGCACTAATGTCTGAGTGCTACCCGTATCCACTAAGGCTTTAGCCGACTGACCATTCACAAGTACCGGCGTCAATATGTCTGTGGGGCGTGTCTTATGATTAAAGTATTAGATCTGATGCAAGGTCATTGTTTTTGATATGTTGAAGTTATTTTTTTTTTCTTTCTTTTGTTAATTTTCTTCTCATTCTGTGGCACCTGTGAGCACCTTGCACTTTACTGGCTTGGGAGAACAAAAATAAATTTGAAAAATGGCATTTAATGTCCTCCATGTGTTATTTTGAAGAAGGCTGGATATCCTTGTGACAAGTGGTGTCAGAAGTGGGTTCGTTATGCCACCCAAGACCAGACAAGACAGAGGTGCGGGCGCAGATGGGCAGTTGGGAATGGATCAGGAGCCGCCCAGCTCTACGGAGTTACAAGAAACAGCGGGCCCGACAGAGGGAAGTGTCTCAGAACTGGCCGGCCTGGTTAAAGTTCTCCTGCAGTCCCAAGCCGCCCGGGATGATCGGATGGAGCAAGTAATGGTGAAGCAAGACCAGCGTTGGCGGAATATGCAGCACCAATTCCAGCAAATACAGCATCAGGTGATCCAGATCCAGGCTGGAGGGGACCACAGAGAAAGTCAGGCTGTGTTTACAGCTGCAAGCCCAGTGCCAACCGGAGAGGGTACGTCATCAGGAAGCATCGAGCCAAGATTACATCCTTTGACAAGAGATGATGACATCGAGCAGTTCTTGACAACCTTTGAAAGGATGGCCACGGCGTGCAGATGGCCTCAGGCCAATTGGGCAATCAGACTGGTTCCTCTGTTAACGGGAAAGGCACGTGGGGCCTATGTCGCCATGGATGGGAATGATGCTGAGGACTATGATAAGGTTAAGGAGGCGATACTTATGAAATATCAGATTAATGCAGAGATCTACCGGCAAAGGTTTCGTTCATCAGAGATTCTGCCAGACGAGAACCCCCGTGAGCTTTATGTGCGATTGAAAGACCTCTTCTCAAAATGGGTGAAGCCAGAGAGGTGTACAATTCAGCAGTTGTCCGAACTTATTATCTTGGAGCAATTTATGCGAATGATAAGCTCTGACATGGCAGTGTGGATTAAGGAGCATGATCCAGCCACAGCAGAAGAAGCAGCAAAACTTGCAGAGACATACCTGGCCGCACGCCAGGAGGCCCAGCACAGCTTGGGAGGTCGAAGTCAAAGATGGCCAAGTAAGTCTGGGGGTGAAGGTGGTTATGGCCAAGGTAAAGTGGGTTTTGTTAGAAGGCAAGGGGATAAAACTAACAAGCAGGAAGTTAGATGTTACTATTGTGGGGAGGTAGGACATACAAAGCCCTGTTGTCCATCCAGGAAGGTTAAGCATTCTGCTTTCTGTTATGTTCCCCGCCCCTACCTGCCCCAAACTTCAGCCCATGAGTCTGGACAGACACGCCCCACAGACATATTGACGCCGGTACTTGTGAATGGTCAGTCGGCTAAAGCCTTAGTGGATACGGGTAGCACTCAGACATTAGTGCATGACAGCTTGGTTCCTGAAGAGGAATATATTACCCAAGAATTCATTAAAGTTTGCTGTGTGCATGGAGAAGTTGGGGAGTATCCGATTGCAGAGATTTACCTAACAGTGCAGGGGCAGACTTTTTTGTTGCAGGTGGCCGTTGCGTCCCAGTTACCACATGGAGTAGTACTAGGGCGAGATCTTCCCATTCTTTGTGATTTGGTGCCCAAAGTTCAGCCTTGTTATGCGGTAACTCGAGCCCAGAGTGTTATAGCCAACTTCAAGGAGATGCCTTTTGCTGGTGTTGACTTTGTGGGAGTCGTGGAGAAAAGACGTACCTCTAAAAAGGAAAGGCGGAAGCGGAAGTTTGCGGGTAGTGTGAAAGAGCAGGTTGAGGAGCTACCTTTGCCAAAATGCCCTCTTGATATGACAATCCCTGAGGACATAGCTGAAGTAAAAGAAAAATGATCCTACGTTGCAAGACTGGTTCCAGAAGGTGTCTGTAGTAGATGGGGTTAGGAAAAAGGTTGGATCGTGTTTGGTGGATGAAGAGTACATTGTGAAAAAAGGTATACTCTATCAGGTGAAAGGGGAGGTTGAAGCATTGGTAGTTCCGGAATCAATGCGTCATACGGTTATGTCTTTGGGGCACTCTGTTCCGTGGTCAGGACACTTAGGCAAGCAGAAGACGTTAGCAAGGGTGTCAAGTCGGTTCAGTTGGCCCAAAATGTATACGGATGTAACAGAGTTTATTCGTACTTGTACGGAGTGTCAAATGACATCAGGAAGGAGAGTTGCACCTGCACATTTGTTACCATTGCCGGTCATTGACACACCCTTTAGTCGTCTGGGAATGGATATAGTGGGGCCCCTGGATAGAAGTAAGAATGGAAATCGGTATATTCTAGTAATCTGTGATTATTCCACCAAATACCCAGAAGCCTTTCCCCTTAGAAACATCAAAGCTAGACAAGTAGCGAACTGTCTTGTGCAGCTGTTTTCCAGAGTGGGGATTCCTTGTGAAATCTTAACAGATCAGGGTACTAATTTTATGTCCTTGGTGTTGAAACAGGTGTATCAATTGTTGGGAATAAGGGCCATTAAGACCACACCATACCACCCCCAGACTGACGGCTTGGTTGAACGGTTCAACCAAACCCTCAAAAGCATGCTGCACAAGTTTGTTTCCAAGTCAGGGTCGGACTGGGACCAATGGTTACCGTATCTGTTGTTTGCTTACAGAGAGGTGCCACAAGCGTCCACGGGTTTCTCCCCATTTGAACTGTTATACGGCCGGCAGGTGAGAGGACCGTTGGACCTGCTCAAAGAGCAGTGGGAGGGACCCAAGGATGGTATGTGCAGTGTGGTCCAGTACGTGGTCCAAATGAGGGAGCGTCTGGAAGAAATTACATCATTGGCCCAGGAGAACATAAGAAGAGCTCAGCAAACTCAGAAAGTTTGGTATGATAAGAGGGCAAGGAAGAGATCGTTTGAGCCTGGCCAGAAAGTGCTGCTGCTGCTACCCACCAGTGAGAACAAGTTGCTAGCAGTGAGAACAAGTGGCATGGACCCTACGAGGTTTTGCGGAAAACGGGTAGAGTCACCTACGAGATCTCAATGCCAGAGCGGGGTAAGAAAAAGCAAAACTTCCATATTAATTTGTTCAAAGAATTCCACCACAGGAAGGAGACCAGGGCTGTGCAACTTTTCGTTCGTGTGGTTGGGGAGGAAGAGGAACTAACAGAGCAGTACTTTCCAACCAGCTCCACCCAACAAGCGGTGGATATATCCCATCTAGAGCAACCTCAAAGAGACCAGCTAAAGCAGCTGGTGGATCCCAAGCTGTTTCAGGAAAAGCCTGGATGTACTAACCTGGTACTACATGATGTCATCCTTAAGGAGGCAACTCCCGCCCGTCAGAAGAGTTACCGGATTCCTGAACGCCTGGTGACAGTGCTTAAGGATGAACTAGATATTATGCTCTCCATGGGTGTGATTGAACCATCCCTTAGTGAGTGGTGTAGCCCCATTGTTCTTGTCCCCAAAAAGGATGGAACCCTTAGATTTTGCATTGACTTCAGACAGTTGAACAGCCTGTCCAAGGTAGACCCTTATCCAATGCCAAGAATTGATGAGTTGGTGGAAAGACTGGGCAGAGCCAAATACCTATCCACTGTGGACTTATGCAAGGGTTACTGGCAGGTCCCTTTAACTGCCAGAGCCAAGGAACTGACAGCTTTCAAAACCCCATTTGGGTTATTCCATTTCAGGGTTATGCCATTTGGCCTGCAGGGGGCGCCAGCGACTTTCCAACGTTTAATGGACCAGATCCTGCAGGGTACCAGGGAGTTTGCTGCAGCATATCTGGACGATGTGGTCATCTTCAGTGAAACCTGGGAAGAACACTGTCAACATCTGCGGCAAGTCCTGGAGAGGATTAATGCAGCCGGTCTTACCATTAACCCTAAGAAGTGTATAATAGCCAAGAGAGAGATCAGTTACTTGGGATTTGTGATTGGAGGAGGAGTCATTCGGCCGCAGCAGGAGAAGATAGAGGCTATCCGAAGGTACCAACCCCCCACAACTAAGAAACAGGTGAGATCTTTCCTGGGCTTGTTGGGATGGTATCGCAGGTTTATACCTAACTTTTCTGCCAGGGCCTCTGTGCTTACAGATCTCACTAGAGCCACAGCGCCCAACAAGGTGGTCTGGACGGAGCAGGGTGAGCGAGCTGTCCGGGACTTACGAGAAGCAGTATGTGGAGACTCTGTTCTACTTAGCCCAGATTTCCAGAAGCCATTTATCCTGCAGACGGATGCCTCTGGAGTCGGACTGGGGGCGGTGTTACTGCAGGAAGTGGATGGAGATCGCAGGCCAGTGGCATTCTTGAGTCGAAAACTTTTCCCTCGAGAAACGCGCTATTCGACAGTGGAACAGGAGTGCTTGGCCATTAAATGGGCCACGGATTCACTTCGATACTACCTGTTGGGGACACCCTTTGTGTTAGAAACCGACCATCGAGCTCTGCAATGGTTGGAGCGCATGAAAGACTCTAATGCCCGGATTACGAGATGGTCTCTTTCTCTCCAGCCCTACCAGTTCACTGTGAAATACTGTCCAGGAGCTAGGAACAAGGTGGCTGACTTTTTGTCTCGAATCCCAGAGGAGGTAAATGCTAAAGTGGGTTCTTCGACCCTGATTCTTGGAGGGGCAGAGCTTTGACACTTGGGACGACAGGGGTCGTCTGCAGAAGGAGGGAGAAGTGTCACAGAGCTACCCTCAGTTCTTTTTGACCCCTTGTTAGCCCTTCCACAAAACACATGAACACATACTTGGTTTTTAAAAGACTGTTTATTTACCTTAGTGTACCAGCGACATGAGAGATGGATTAACCACACCAATATATCTACAACTATACTGTTGTGTCTCAGACTGGCCACCTGAGCGCTAACCCAGAGGACATTTAAAGTTTGTTACAGACTGTTGATTGTCACCTGGATCAGCATACATGGTGGTGGCCATCTTGATTTGGGTAAAAGACTGGAATGGACTTTTCTCATGCTTTTAATACCTGTGCTGTGTTGCATCATGGGAAGTGGGAGATACCAAGTATGGTGGGAAAGGAAGGGGAATTGTTTGATGTTAATGTGTTGTACTTCTAATTATTGCTGAAGTTTACTTATTGAAGTTTGTACTGTTATTTAAATTTGTGTGGTAAAGGAAATGGAGTTACTTGATCACATATTATTTTTACTTGATATTTATTTCATGTTCATTGTCTTTATTACTTCCCCATGTGATTATTGCTGAGAAATGGTTGTACCCAGGTGTATAAATTCTCACATAATGAAGTGATCAGGAGGGCTAAGCCTGGTGGTAGTGAATGCTGTATCAACTGAGTAGTACTCTGATTGAAGTATTAGACCTGATGCAGGGTCATTGTTTTTGATATGTTGAAGTTCTTTTTTTTTTTTTTTTTTTTTTTTTTCTCATTCTGTGGCACCTGTGAGCACCTTGCACTTTACTGGCTTGGGAGAACAAAAATAAATTTGAAAAATGGCATTTAACGTCCTCCATGTGTTATTTTGAAGAAGGCTGGATATCCTTGTGACACTGTGCTATAGTAAACAAAAGAAAAAAATAGGCGCTTTATGATTTTGATCATTTTATTCTTTCAGAAGATACAAGACTTATCATTTGACACATTATTTGACTTAAATCTGTGGTCTATTGCCATTTAGAAAAGGATCATAATCCTCCAGATGTATTTCATTCATTATATGGGCATCAGTTTTGTCATCTGTGTTGTGTATCACCTCAACATCACCGGCCAGCCTCCTGGAGATCTGATGCCAGCTGTGCCAACTCTGTGCCAACAGTGCCACATCTTCAATAGAACCTGAAACAAAGAAATCACTGTTTATACATAGTTTCTGCATTGTAATAATATCACTTTCACAATATCAAAATGTAGATTTACTGAAATTACCATTTTATTTGAACTTATGCAAGCTATTGCGCAATCATAGGAAATGTTTCGTAATACCAAAAACATTAGACATTTATTTTCAAATAATTGTTTATCAGATTGGTTGCTGTGCTTTCACATTTCAAACTAACAATAACTTTATCAAAAAATGTATATAAACATTGCTGAAAACTCGGATAGAATTCCGTAACTTACTCAAACACTAATGTTAGTCCTCAGAATGCGCACTCTTACCTCTCCAAATCGTCCAAAGAAACCAGTTGCACTTCCAAAGCTTGCGTTTATATATTTCTAGATGCAATTATAGAAATCATAACAGTTCATAAACTGTAATATAACACGTGAATCGCGGATATTTTCAGTAAACAGAGAGCTGGAGTTCACCCGGAAGTGACCGCGAGAGCGGACCAGGGGCGATTCTAGGATTTTATAAATGGGGGGGCACAGGGGGGACCAAGAACCAGTTAGGGGGGGGGGGGGGGGGGCATGGGAAATCAGCTAGAAAATTCAACTAGAAATAAATACTTGTTTAGAAAATATTAAACGCGTTTTAAAAAATCTTTGCAATATCCAGTGCCCTAATATAGATGGTATTAAATGGTACTGAACAAGAGCCTGAAAATTATTTTGTATTTTACATGTATTGGACCACACAGTTTTGTTCTTATAAATAAAAAAAAAATCACCTAGGCTTTAATAGTCTTTACCTAAGACTATTCAATAGTCATCTAGGCTTTAAAGCCTTTAAATTATTGTTCTTTCCCATAGGATTTTGTAAAACTATGTTGGGTGGACCTCTGTCCCGGGGGGTTCGGGGGCATGCTCCCCTGCAAGAAAATTTTGTACATTTTAAGGTTAATGCATCAATCTGGTGCACTTTGAGAGCTCAACATTAAGAGCTTCAACCCATAAACTGTGACATTGAACAAAGAAAAAGCATTGACTTGTACCACATTAAAGAGGGCTCAAACATCTTTTTAGTTATGATATAGAGTTTCAGTCTACATTACATTATCACTGGTGTTTTAGGATGCCAAACAATTATTATAATAATGTAATAATGATTTATATAATTATTCCTATTACGTAAAATCCATATCACCTATAAATGTAGGCTATACTGTATAAATGGAAATGAAAAGTTCAAAAGTATATTTTACATTACACTATAGTATAGGAAAATTACAATACTTTTGTCCTAATTTCTTCACTTGCAAGAAATACATCCTTGAGCTTTTATTTAGGAGAAAACACCAGATCACCATGCTGATCGCGTGAGCAAAGTGCGCACTTTTCTTTAAATCACGCAGCACAAACAGAACGCCTAGGCTACTTAATTACAGTCTTGTGCTGTTTTATAAAGGCACAAAGCCATATCACGGTTTTTTATTTTAGTTCGTTGGCAAAATATAACTCTAGAGACCTTTATGGTATAGGCTATACATTTTACATCTGTGTTGGGAAAAGCAGGGCCGCATTAAGAGCTCACTGGGCCCCGGGGCTATGAGTTACTGCAGGGCCCCCCACCACATCAGGTCACCAACTACATGAGCTAAATGTTCTATCATTATACGAGTCATTTTATCAATCTATGATATACTTCACAGTTAAGTTATATTACTTTTAAAACGATTTTTTATCATATCAAAATTTAATGGCACAAAAATTTCATAATTCTTGTGACCAATTTCAATATCACAAAAAATAATAGTAGCTTAAGAAAAGAATCTCAAGCTTACCGATGACAAGAGTCACAAATAACAATAGAACAAAGGAAGATAAGAAATCGACCTTGAAAAACGTAAAGCACTGAATAATATTATATTGTATAAAGTAGTCTAATCAAATATACAATACTCACTATAAATGTAACATTCATTCTTATTAATTTTACAAAAGTGATTCATTCAAGGGCAGTAAATTACTTTCTTTCTGATGTTGGATTAACATTATGGACAGAAATGGCGACAGCAGCTTTATTAGCAGCTACTGTCATTTTAAGACCTCAGGGTCGGAACTCAAGTGCGCAGTGCAAAACCGTCTCAAGTTCACCACCATGGTCTCAAAACGGGCATTTACTAAATGAATTATCTCCCGCTGCTTACTGTGCCTGAGCAGTTTGAAATAATTTGTATCCAAACCACAATGATTAAAAACGCGTTTATCGCCAGCCCTTTACCCAGATAGCACAAGTCTCTTTGATGTTATATTTACATCTGGAAGACGTATTTTAAAGAGTGTTTGCTCATCTGCAATACGTCTATAGGACGTTTCTGTCAGATGTCAAATAGATGTTTAGAAGATGTCTTTAAGATGTAATGATTTAGAATGCACGTTAAACTGACATCTTATAAACGTCTATTTGACATCTGACAGAAACGTCCTATAGACGTATTGCAGATGAGCAAACACTCTTAAAAATACGTCTTCCAGATGTAAATATGACATCAAAGAAACTTGTGCTATCTGGGTAGGCGAATATAGAGTTTGATCAAACACAAAAAGCAATATCAAACATCTTACATCCATCAAGTTAATAATCAAACTTACCGAAAATTTGTGGGGTCGACGATGACGCTGTGTTTTAAAAATAGTCTAGACTCTAGAATGAAGTGAAGGGTGGAGCCAATTTATTTGTTGCTGCGTAAATATAGAATAAATGTATTATGTTAAATAAAAACGTGACGTTTCATTTCACCATGCCCTGTCCTGCTGCCCACGGGGGGTTTGATTGACAGGCGACCTGGCCAATCATAACGCCGAATACGCAATTTTGTCCGACAACAAAGCTGTCAGTAGATTAACGTCGGTGGACTTGAACTTGAAAACGGTATTGTTTAAATTACTTAAATAACAATATTTGAAAGTTGTTTCATATCAACAGTAAGCTGCTCTCTCTCGTAGTCACTTGTGTAACTACTAATAATGCAGTGTGTTAGTCTTTGCCCCGCGATGTATTTTTCAGTGCGTGAGGGAGAACATGATGTGCGTGACTCGTGAGAGCTGCCTGGCTTGTCACACAGTAACTAAAAAAGGCGGGTCTTTGCGAACGGTCACTATAATATTAATGATAATGATTCCATGATAATGCATGGAATATTCGGCAAAGCGCTACTAAATAACAGGGCTAATTTGTGGGGGGCGTTGCGTGGTAAGGCTTTGGCAATCAGATGGCTGCTCCACAGCCAATCAAGGGCCCCCTCCTTGCTCGGGCCCCGGGGCTTTAGCCCCGCCTAGCCCTATTGTTAATGCGGCCATGGGGAAAAGGGAGAAGAGAGAGTTCGGCAAAAGGCGGATTCGAACGCATCAAAAGCTGTTTTCAAGCACCCCACGCCCTCGCCCTACGCCACTGTAGATATTTAATGCCGTTAGTCTTTAAAACAACAGTTAGATAAAGTAAACTATTAAAAATGTATATTCGGTGTGATATTTCAAAATATATACTGTAATTGAGTGTGTACATACCATAAACAATGACGTGTCGAGGTATCACTCTCTCTCTCCTAGCGTTTGAAAAACGCGGACCTGTGATTCCGCTTTGCGAATCGCAAATCAAGCAGTGATTGACAGCGCTCTGATCCAATGGCGTTGGGCATTGTCAGGTTAACAGTAAATCTAGCCCAATGATGTTGGGGGGCCAGTGCCACCCCGTGCCCCCCTTCTAGAAACGCCCCTGGAGCGGACTTCCGTCACGGAATCCCCCGGTCTGGTGACTGGTCGCGTCAGACATGTGACGCGTGCTGAGTTCCTGTAAGATCTCTATAGCATAACATAGCCTTTAGCAATAGCTAGAGTAAGCCCAGGGTCTGTGATGTACATGACTTGGAGATTCGGTGAACTGCGTGTCTTACGCGCTCATTGCGCGTCTTCTCTCAGTTCGTTCGGAAAGGATTTTCTCACCAACGAAAGCTCACAGAAACGTGAAAATGGTCTCATTTGAAAGATAACATCCTCAGCTAAAAGGTGATATAGATTATGTGGCTGTTTGCGGCTCACTGAAGCCGACATCGGAGCAGGAATGTGATACTTTTATCTGTCATCTCTTTTTGAATGTATTTCACTGTGTGATTGTTTTGAAGATATTTCGATCTATGATTGTCTCACAGTGTTATAACCTACATGGTCACATTCCTTAGAATGAGAGCTTTATTGTAATATATGATTTTACTTATTTGTGAAATAAATAAAAAATAAATATTTGTTGAAAGATTTCTTCGCAATCATTTAGCGGAAATATTTGCCTGGGACCAATGGATATTTAAGCTAATATTTCATTTGATATGTATCATAAAACCGAAATTGATGGTATTCTGTGTAAAGTATAGATTCTAAGCTTTCAAATGATACCAAGAATTGGGTAACATTAATACCTTATATGGAAGACTATTAAAAGAACGTACGAAAATCAAAACAAAGATTTTTCGTCCCGGTACCGGGACGGTGGAGTTTATGCACAGACATCAAGAATCAGCGTACCCAGATAGATAACATTGAAACTATGTTAAATCAACATTCCGTTGTCAACCTTAAGTCATTGAATCAACATCGAACTCTGATGTTGATTCTACATCATTTTGCACCCTGTTTTAATATTGAAACAACATTGAAATCCAGTCCAGATCAATGGAATTTCAATGGTATTTCAATTATCAGGAATATTGAAACAATGTTGAAATTTCAACTGAACTAAGGATCAACGTGATTTCAATGGAATTTCAATCGTTTTAAAATGTTAATTTTAAATGTAATGCCATAAATTAAATAGCCTGCTTTATCTACAACCGGGATGTTTAAAAGTAATGGAACATTTGAAATCGTGTATAAAACACTGAACACACCACACAAACAAATTCATTTTTATTAGCCTTTTTATTTAATTATTTGTACTCTTTATTTACACTTCAATGTCCTCCTAAATAGTTTGTCGTCCAGTCCCTCCTGCCCAGTCTGGCACATTGTGTGACGGCGGCTGTCCCCGTCTGCTGAGTAACCTAAAACAGAAAACGTCTCTGGTTACTCACGTAACCGTAGTTCCCTGAGAGGAGGGAACGAGACATTACGTATGGGGAAATCCATTTTCCTCGAATTATGAAGTCTGATTGAATAACTCTTTTGCTTGCAAATAGCCAATGGCGATCCCGCCCTCACCTGATTGGCTGACACTCCTCAATATAGGTGACGGCGAGCGCCAAAAACCTCAGAATCTTAGCTGAACGAGAGTAAGGAGACTGTACGCCCTTCCCACACGGCAGGTTACGTAATGTCTCGTTCCCTCCTCTCAGGGAACTACGGTTACGTGAGTAACCAGAGACGTTCCCTTATCGAGTCGGTCTCTCGACATTACGTATGGGGAACAATAAAACCCCCGCCGCGTGGGAAAGCCTGCCCAGCTCGCAACGAGCTCAAGTAGCACAAGCACTAATCCCTACCTCAAACAGCTGAGGATCAGACACCGGACCTGGTTGAAACACATATTGGCACAGAGCCAAGTCGGCATCCGCATCAACGTAGCCCCTCCCACATAGTTAAGCAACGCTGAACTGAAGTGAATGGGGAATTGCAGCAATGTGATTGGTGCTTAGGAATACACTGCCGGCTTATGAATGCGGGCATAATAAAGAACACAATATAGTGAACATGATCGCTATTGTTAATAACTGGCACTGTCTGCACGACTTGGTCGAACCGCAGCTAGAGCGCGCGCCAGCCGGGGCGTACCTAGTCCAATGACAGCTCAGCTTCTCCCTGCACTGACAGAACATGTGGTGCGAACGAGGGAATATTCAAGTTATAGAATCTCGCAAACGTGTTACGAGATGACCAGCCTGCCGCGAAACAGATGTCCTGAATAGACATGCCTTTCGCCCATGCCCAAGATGACGCCAAACTCCTAGTGGAGTGGGCGTGCACTCCTATAGGGCAAACGACTCCCCGAGAAGCATAAGCCAGTCGCACAGCTTCCACTATCCAGTGAGATAGCCTCTGTTTCGACAGCGCGCCGCCCTTCTTGGCACCCGCGTAGCAGACGAAAAGCTGCTCTGAAGTTCGAAAAAGGCTAGTTCTGTTCACATAAGCACGCAGGGCACGCACGGGGCACAAAGCGTGCCTCTGAGACACTGAAACACTGTCCTCATCAGGGCAAAATGCTGGAATTGTGACCACCTGGGCTCTGAATGGCGTTGAGAGCACTTTCGGCGAATATCCGCGCTTGGGTAAAAGTCTGACCATGCAATCGTCCGGTCCAAACTGCATGCATGCACTGTTTACTGACAGGGCATGCAAGTCCCCCACCCGTTTTCCGCAAGCTAGCGCGAGCAGAAACGCCGTCTTGAATGAGAGTACTTTAATGTCGCTAGACTCAGCTGGTTCAAAAGGTGGGTCGGACAGCGCACTAAGTACTAACGACAGATCCCAGACCGGCATCTGACGAAGGCGGGGGGGGAAAAGCCGCCTCGCTCCCCGGAGGAAACTCGTTATCAAAGGGTGTTTCCCCACTGAATGTCCATCCAGCACATCACGAAAAGCAGCAATAGCGGCCACGTAAACTTTCAGTGTAGATGGCGAAGATGGTAGATGGTGCCCTTCGCCTGAGATAGGAGGTCTCTTCTCGGCGGTATCCGCCACGGGGGAAAACGCGCCATGTTCACTAGCTCTGGGAACCACGGCTGGTTGGGCCATTTGGGCGCTACCAGAACCAACGCACATTTCTCCTCCCTGATCTTTCGCAGCACCAGCGGCATTAGCTTGATCGGAGGAAAAGCATACTTCCGACCCTTCGGCCAGCGGCTCGACAGTGCGTCTCCCTCTAGTGGGGCTGTCGTCAATGCAAAGTACAGCGGACAGTGGGCGTTCTCCTGCGAAGCAAAGAGGTCGATCTTCGCTTTGCCAAACAGATTCCAGATCATGTTTACCGTCTGCGGATGAAGCCTCCACTCCCCGTGCACAATGCCATCCCTGGACAGCATGTCTGCGCCGCAATTCAAACTGCCCGGCACATGCACTGCTCGAATCGACAGTAGTACTCTGTCTGTCCATAGTAACAGCCGCCTCGCTAGCCCCTTCAGGGATCGCGAACGTAAACCTCCCTGGCGATTTATGTACGCCACCACCGCCGTGTTGTCCGTCCTGACGAGAACATGACGGTCTTTCACAAACGGGAGGAAAACCCGCAGCGCTAGATGAACCGCTTCCATCTCCAAGCAGTTTATATGCCAGCGCGTCTGGTCTCCTGTCCACGTACCGAATGCCGGTCTGCCATCGCAGAGGGCTCCCCAGCCTGACAGTGACGCATCCGTAGTGACCACTACGCGTCTGACCACTCTGCCCAAAGCAGCCCCCTGCTCGAACATGGTCGTGTCGAACCAAGGCGCTAGAGTCTCCAGACATGAACGCGTTATTATAAGGCGTTCCGTTCCCGCTCTCCACGCCCGCGTCTGCACTCGTCTCTGTAACCAGTGCTGAAGCGGTCTCATGTGCAACAAGCCCAGTCTGCAGACGGAGGCTGCAGCTGCCATCAGACCGAGTAGCCTCTGAAACGTTTTTAAGGGGATGGCTCTGCCTTGAACGAATAGGGCTAATGAACTCTGAATCGACTGGATTCTCGACTCTGACAGCTTTGCGATCATAGCGCGTGAGTCCAGCACCATACCAAGGAATGTGATAGACTGGCACGGTCGAAGCGCGCTTTTCTGCATGTTCACAGACAGTCCCAAACCTGTCAGGTGGGCGAGGAGTCTGTGTTTGTGTTCCTCGAGGGCACTCTCCGACCGCGCGATGACTAACCAGTCGTCGAGATAGTTCAGAATGCGCATTCCACTGAGCTTCAGGGGAGCAAGCGCTGCATTCATGCACATTGTAAATACACGGGGGGCCAGGGCCAGCCCGAACGGCAACACTTTGAATTGGTACGCCACACCCTCGAATGCAAACCGAAGGAAGCGCCTGTGATGTGGGGCTATCTGAATGTGGAAGTATGCATCCTTTAGATCCACTGCAATGACGTAATCGTCGGGCTGAATGTGCGCAAGGATCTGCCTCACTGTTATCATTTTGAACGCGCGTTTTGCGAGCGCTTTGTTCAGTAATCTCAGATCCAAAATGGGGCGCATACCTCCGTCCTTCTTTGGTACTAGAAAATAACGGCTGTAGAAACCGGAATTTTTTCGCTCCTCGGGCACTGTCTCTACTGCTTGTTTGGCCAGGAGCGAGGAGATTTCTGCCCGGAGTAACGGAGCGCTCTGTTCTGACACCTCTGTCATAATCACGCCGCCGAAGCGGGGTGGTCTGCGAGCGAATTGGAGCGTATAGCCGCGTCTTATCGTGTTTAATACCCAATGTGATGCCGTCGGTAGCGTCGACCACACGCTCAGGTGACTCGATAAGGGGGGCTTTAATGAATGCTGTGGCGGGGGCAGAGCGCCAGCCACCGGGGAGGCATTGACCGCTACATGAAGGACAGGTGACTCGTCCGCGGTCTTTTGAAAGGGGACAAAAATAGCCACCTTCTCGGGTTTCCCCGAGCTTCCGCTTTGCGAAGCGTCTCCCGGGGGAGAGGTTTCGCTTATGACGCGGGTAATAGTATAGGGAGGAAGAAAGCTCTTTTGCTGAGACATGTAATGCACTTTGTTTATTGAAACAGAACACAGCGGTTTCAAAATCAACACATTCACGTCGAACTCTGGGCGGGAACACGCCCTCTTCGCAGCGGGTCCGACGAACACGTCCCGCGCTCTCTCCTCCCCGACACGCACATCAGGACCGCTGCTCTTTTTTGCCCGCCGGGCGCCCTTGGCTGTTAGAGGCCGGCTTCGCACCAAAGCGGGGCTTCCTGAACTGCTGCCTCTGACGGAAGGGAGGCTCCGGCTCGCGACGCTCTGCCGCGCTCGGTGACGCGCGTCTGGCAGGTCCCGCCGGGCGCTGCGCAGATGAAGATCTGGATCTCGCTGCAGGGGGGGCTTGAGACCGTTTCGGCAGTAGATGGGGCATCATCCTAGACTGCTTGATGGTCTCGGCGTACTTATCAGATAGCGACTCCACCGCAACGCCGAAAAGGCCCGTAGGGCTTACCGGCGCGTCCAGGAACTGCTTTTTATCCGTGTCGCGCATCCCCGACAGCGTCAGCCACAGATGGCGATGTAGGGCCATGAGACTGCCCATATTTCGGCCGATCCCCTGGGCGACCTTTTTTGACGCCGCCAGAGTGAGATCTGCCGCCGTGCGCAGTTTCCTGAGCAACTCAGGGTCCGGGATTCCCTCATCCAGGGACCCTAGGAGTCGCGTCTGGAAAACTTGCAGAATTGCCATCGTGTGGAGGGCAGATGCTGCATGTCCAGCTGAAGTATAAGCCTTCTCAGCGATGTGAGCAGTAGCGCGACATGGCCTAGAAGGCAGTTGGGCGGTCTTCCAGCCAGGAGAAGACGCTAGATGAGCCGCGATGGCATCCTCGACGGGAGGCAATCGCGTGTACCCCAATTTCTCCGCCCCTTCCACTGTAGTCAGCAGCTGGGTACCTTGTGCATGGGCTCGGGCTGAGTAAGGGGAGCGCCATGATCTGGTGAGTTCCTCGTGGACCTCCGAGAAAAAGGGGGCGGGTCTCCGCGGGGCTTCAGCCTGACGGCTCGCGCCGAGAAGGAGCCATCCATCCATCTCTTAGACGGCATCTCCTTGGGCGCTGTCCACTCCAGCTCCATATCCGCCACAGCCTCTGTGAGAATGGCCATAAGCTCCGCATCCAGAGAGGCGGGGGCGCCTTCAGACGGAGACTCGGACCAAGCTCCTGGGTCGGAGGCACTGGTAGACATGACGTCGTCATCGTCGTATCCGAACGAGACCATTTCCCGCGCTTCCTTAGGAGGGCGGTAACAGGCCTCAGAGTAACTCACGGGCTCTGCCACGTGAGGATGGCGTGGGCCTTGGGCCGACGTCAGAGCCTCGACAGAATCCACGGATGGAGTTCTCTGCCGTCTCCCGGTCCGCGGCTCGACGGCGGCAGACTGGGGGAGAGGCAGGAGACACAAGGCCGTCGTTACGTGTAACGGCCAGCCTTGCACGAAGGATATTGATGGGAAGCTCCTCACAGGCACGACATCCCGATCCCTCGAGTGCCGCCTCCGCGTGGGCCCGGCCCAGGCACAGCACACAGTTTTCGTGTGCGTCCGGGAAATCGATGGGTCCACCACACATGCGGCAAGGAGACATTCTATACTCCACCGGAACGCGAGAGGGGAAAAACTCCTTGCTATATTCCGCTCTGAATGCGTACATCAACGGTGAAACAGACTCGAGTGAAGAAAAAAGATTCTGAGGTTTTTGGCGCTCGCCGTCACCTATATTGAGGAGTGTCAGCCAATCAGGTGAGGGCGGGATCGCCATTGGCTATTTGCAAGCAAAAGAGTTATTCAATCAGACTTCATAATTCGAGGAAAATGGATTTCCCCATACGTAATGTCGAGAGACCGACTCGATAAGGGAACAAAATTACAATGCAAAAAATTAGCATTTAAGTTAAACAGTAGATGTTATATTTATTTGTATTGGTACATTCGTGCCGCGAGATGTTTCTATATGAAGTAGCCTTGTGGGGCTAAGCCCCCCCAAGTTCCCCCTTGACGCCAGGCCTGGTTGCCAGGCGCTGTATAACAGTGCGCGCAAAAATCGTGATATCGCATCAGCACTAGCATAAAATGACTGTTATCATTTCTGAAAGTTAACTGTATCGCAGCCCTGCTCGAGGATGGTCTAATCGACATTTCCAGTTACAACTCGAGACAGTTCTGCATTGAAA
This sequence comes from Chrosomus eos, assembly GCA_036326025.1. Classification (NCBI taxonomy): domain Eukaryota; kingdom Metazoa; phylum Chordata; class Actinopteri; order Cypriniformes; family Leuciscidae; genus Chrosomus; species Chrosomus eos. Next base: position 814,860 of record JAZAVI010000008.1, on the reverse strand, counting down.
AAAGCAAAGTCATGTCTTCTGTGTAATTCTGGCCCGCCGCAGTCTCTTCAGTGGGTAGCGCTAGGTGGGGCACTGCTAGCGTTGGTTCCGCCGGTGTTCTCCGGCGGTCAGAAGAAATAACGGTGCTGTGTTAATAGATTTCACGACCCTAGCAATGGGTACAGACATGTATTTTGAGCTAAATATCACAAAAATAGACTGGACTGGAGGTTTTGCTAACTTTATAACATAGAAGAGAACTACATACTATGCTATTTTTGGCAGATTTTGACACAGTGGTAAAACAAAAATCTATTTCAGTGACTGCAGCACTGTGTCGGTTAAGCCTACTACACTAACCATCATGTTAACAATCGGCCTAAAAGTATTTGATTTGGTACAATTCATTCATATCAAACATTAAACAAGCTTACCTTTATGCTTGTGCCAGGGTCCAGAAATTAGCTGTGTCCGGTGCAGACGTGCATTACGTTGGTATAACACACGTTGATCTCCCGGTCAACGAAAAATCTATTGATTTTCAATCATATTTCCCGGTCAACTATATGTCGATGACTTTTTAACAACAGCGTTGTTTCCCGGTCAACAACAAAATATCAATGATTAATCAATCATAAAGATAACTATAGATCAATGTTGTTCCAATATCGTTGCCATCAACATTAATAACATCAGGTTTTCACCGAAAGGGTAATGGTGATTCAACATTAATTTTGCATTGAAATTTCAATATCAACCATAATGATGATTCAGATGAAAAAACAATGTTTATTCAATGTTGGCTTGCTGTCTGGGTATGAATCTCGACAACGGTGACATGCATCCTGTAGCAATGCATTCTGGGAGCCATAGATGAGTTTTGTATGATGCACCCAGAATGCATTGCAGCATGAAGCATGTCACCGTTGTAGTTGATTCCTGACGTTTGTGTCCTGATGACAAAGGAGTTCATGACCCTAAAAAGCATGATGTGAGAATGGTTTCTTTTTCTGTGCTTTAAATTCTTTCTTTTTCGTTATACGTCTGTAACAAAAATAAACATGCTTCAATTTTAGAAACACTATATGGTGTTTTTTTTTTTATTTGTCAGGAAGACTTTTCTTTATTTACAGCTGAATAATTCATTGTTTATAAGACAAGAAAAAAGATCTCAGTTAGATATGTTTAGTAACATGATCATCAGTGTTAAATGAGTTTAATCTCTAAGAAACCTTTTCTCTGTTTGTTCTGCAGGAGTGTTTGGTGTTGAAACAGATGAAGTGAAGGAGGGAGATTCTGTCACTCTAACATTTATCCTGAAATTACCGTATTCATAGTAATAGGTGAACATGTGTTTTCAAACTGCGGATGGCTTTACCGCAGTGTCTAACTGGTGATCCAAGAACCCAGTCAACATTTGATCTCACCATGAGCTCCCAGGGTACCCGTGATGTCATCACAATGTGAGGTCACAGTGAACTAATTCTGTTCTCATCATGTGAGCTCAACACGTGAGTCCACTGTGATATCATTGTTAAACTCTCATTCTGTTCGTTTAGGTTGAGTTCACTGTGATATAAAAGTTCTCTAATATTGGTCAGTTATATCACAAACACCCATGTAGAAGTTCATATTTTATTTCCATCAACAAAGTATTTAAAAAAAATTCTGTTTCACTGTTTATTTTGTATTTTTTTCAGCCTGGTGTTGGCATTTGACAAATATTTCTTTTTGATGGGTGCATTCAGATTCAGTTGTTGTTTTAAGACTCATTTTCGCTTCTTAACCTCTATTTCCTTTTCCCTTTGAGAAGACTTGACATATCCTTAAACACAGAGCAATTGAATGCACTGTGATGTAAGGCCGAATTGATTCCCGCATCTCACCTGAATATGGTGCCCAATCCTGAATCATCCATCCATCCATTTTCCAAACTGCTGCTCTAATGTGGCTAACAGCGCAATATCATACAGGCATAAATTCCTTTGATTATTAAATTGTTTAAGGTTTATACATGCATTTCCATGACAGAGTTGAAATATATATCTTTTCATCTTACTAGAGCCACCAGTTAGTTTGCTAAGTTTCAGATTGTAAGGGGGGTTTACAGTTTAGACCCAGGAACAGATATGATGAAAGAAGACCAGGAGTCGTGGAGTTCAATCAAATAAGAAAATTTTTACTGAAGAATAGTTTGCAGTTAAATTGGTAGAGCCAAAGTCTCACGAGGAGGTCGCAAGCTAACTCGTACCTTACACAAAATCATACACCAGTTATACCATTTCCAAGGGCATACATTCCATAATCATTCACTTCTGATTGGCTAAGAGAACATAAAGTCTAAACAATTCCACACTTATGGCTAAAGAGAAGGGTACGTTGACATCAATCAAGATAATTGTCATCCGAGTCCCTGGAAGTCTGGTGATGACCTAGGAGGTCATCGAAAAGCATCATGAGATCCGCTGCCACATATCACGAGGCCTGCACACAGCATTCAACTCATACACAAAAGCACAAGGGAATGGCAGATCTACCAAGGTTGTATAGAGCCTGAGCTCATTATTGTCAGGACAGTCTACCCAAAACATACTGATAAAACCTTAGAAAGTAGTGATAATGTTTACTTTAGTTCTTCAGAGTAATACACATTAAAGAAGTACAAACCTGTGAGCCAGATCACGTCAGTCACATAGAGGCTGACCCCTGTAGCCTTTGCTGGGTCAGCAGAAAACAGACATGGTCATCTGATGAGGGGCTCTCCAGGTCTACCATCCTTTATTAATTGATTAGCTTTTCCCAATACAAAGAGCTTGTTTTAAAGTCCTAGCTCAGGGCACAAAATATTAGTCACAGACACCACAATACACTTTAGAAAGATACTGGCAGAAATGCTGACAACAAAAAATGTGACTAAAACTATATGTGAATCACTTATTGAATATGGTAATGAATATATAACTTGATTATACATTGATTATAACTTGATTAGTGCTTGTTATAGGAATAATGTAATCATTAAAAGGATATATTTTTGAATTGAAGAGACAAGGGATTCTGACCCCAACCCTTCAAGATGATTATTAAAAAGAAAACTCAAAGTTCAGTAACTGTTGCTACGGTGATAGAGACGTTTGCCTCCGAATTAAAAAATGAAGGAAGAAGACGGATAAGTTGTTGTTAAAGTTCACTTATGATGGAATATAATCGCTTTTGCTCTGAATTCAACTAGAGAATATTTGAGTTTTTACTGTGCTTTGATTAGAACACTATCATATCTTTTCAGATTTGATTTTGTCAGAGCATACTGTCACGGTGTGGGTTTTGTGTCTTGTTCTGGTCTGTCACGTGTCCCCCGTTATTGTGTATTTGGTTCTTCAGTCCGGTTCCCAGTTTTCCCGCTCCTCATTTGTGTTCATGTATACCACCTGTTTTCTTAGTTGATTTGCCCCAGTTGTGTCTTGTTTCGCTTATCTGTTCCTCTGTGTTTTAAACCCTGTGCTTTAGTCCAATCGGTGTGAGTTCTTGATTTAGTGTGATGTTATGGTGATTGTTTAATTCCCTAGCTTGAGTCTTTAGCCCCTTTCACACAGCACTTTGAACCCGGCAAATTGCCGGCAAATTGCCAGAGTGCCTTCTGTGTGAACGCAAACACAACCCGGGATTGATGCCGGGATCGATCCTGGGTTGAGGACCTAGTAACATTGCCGTGTTCAGACCCGGAACGCGCGCTGTCTGAACAAAAGCCAGAACCAATGCCGTAAGGTGCGTGTTATAGTAATGACGCGTGTGCCATCGCGCGACTCTGTTGCTCTTAGAAGAAAGTTTGTGTTCGTCATCAACAAAGAAAGAACGAAAAAATGTCTGCAAACTGGAATGAAGCAGAGACCGGAGCTCCTCACTATCCGCGCTGAAGCTGCGATCGTTCGCCAGCTCTGTGGAAAGGTGCGCGCGTGCACATGTTTTCGACGCGTACGTAAAGCCTGGTTTATACTCGACGCGTCCGCAAGAGCGCGAAGCGCGCGCGGCAAAAATGACGTCATCGCGGTGTGGGCGGTCGCGCGCGTTGGGTGCGCAAGGGCCCATTTCGCCTGGCGGTGTGCACGGCAGATTTTGTAACAACGCGCGCGGCGCCGCATCCGAAGATGAACGACTTCGAGCCGAATCATGGCCGAGCTCGAACTTCTCACTACACCGGCACCCAGTTTGCACGTCTATAAATTGCTTACATTTAAAAAATGAGCATTCAATAGCTTAAAAGTATTTTATTGAACATAAAGGTCCATGTTTAATAAAAATGTTCACGAAACTTAATGAAATTTTTAGTGAAATTAGAAAATATGTTAGATATTGTTAATTTAGTTATATTGTATACACATTCTCATATCCATATATTTTGTTTTATTGTCATTACCTAATAATCTCAGGGTTTACTGGGTTTTACACGATTCTTTTTGTAGTGTGGTATTGGTGTACTAAAATAAACATTGTCACGTGTGGACCTTTCTTCTTCTCATGGTTGATTCCTGCTGGTTTAGAGGACAATTACTCGAGTCGCCCCCTGTCGTTTCACAGAATAGTACAACGGCGAGCGCGTCGAGTATAAACGCCTCGTCCGTTTGGGGAGACGCGCGCGCAGTCTGCGGAGACTCGCGCTCTTGCGGACGCGTCGAGTATAAACAAGGCTTTACACGTCTCATCCTGACGTCACGCGGCTTTCCGGGACATTAACGGGTTGTGTGTGAACGCACTCACAGATCCCGGCAAATCACTGGCAGTGTGAATGAACCGAAATCAAACAATCCCGGGACAAATGCCGGGTCACATTATCCGTGTATTTTCCGGAATCTCTGTGTGAAAGGGGCTTTTGTCTAGTCTGTTATAGTTTGTTGAATAAAGTGTGCTGCGTTTAGATCCTGCTTCTTCAGCCACATCATCACACATACTGTATGATTTCAAACTTAATGAAAAATAAACTATTAAAAAAAAACTATTAACATACACATGTATATTTAATTAGAGTTTATAAAAAAATGCTATCAGTTAACACGGAATCAGTGTTTGTCCACTAGACAGACTGATCTCATGAAACTGCGTATGTGTCACAGGTCGGGGCGGGCCAACCTGACCTACACCCGCCCCTGAGACCCGGACCACCCTTGGGGAGTCGGACGGAGGACAGAGCAAGGAGGACAGACAGATGGGGGTCAATTAAAATCAAGTTTTTATTAAAAGTTAAAAGAATCGTTTAGGAGTGCAAGCTGGTGGTCGGGAACCTGGTCGAACCTCGGTCTGGAGGTTTGAGGCTGGGAACTTCACCACAAGCAGACTGGTGCGTATGCGGGTCCGTACGTCTCTTCTCTAGTGGAGTCACGGACACAGAGTTTACAGCAGAGGAGGTTTTACTGTAAAGCGGACAGGTGAGTATGCGGGTACGTACACCTCTTCTCTGGTGGAGTCACAGACACGGAGTTTACAGCAGAGGAGGCTTTACTGCAAGCAGATAGGTGAGTATGCGGGTACATACGCCTCTTCTCTGGTGGAGTCACAGACACAGAGTTTACAGCAGAGGAAGTTTCACGGCGAAGCAGACAGGTGAGTATGCGGGTACGTACGCCTCTTCTCTGGCGAAGTCACAGACACGGAGTTTATAGCAGAGGAGGTTTTACTGCAGAGCAGACAGGTGAGTATGTGGGTACGTACACCTCTTCTCTGGTGGAGTCACAGACACAGAGTTTACAGCAGAGGAAGTTTCACGGCGAAGCAGACAGGTGAGTATGCGGGTACGTACGCCTCTTCTGGCTGGAGGTTTGAGGTTGAAAACTTCAAGCAGACTGGTGAGTATGCGGGTACGTACGCCTCTTCTCTGGTGGAGTCAGACACAGAGTTTACAGCAGAGGAAGTTTCGGGCTGGAGGTTTGAGGTTGAAAACTTCAAGCAGACTGGTGAGTATGCGGGTACGTACGCCTCTTCTCTGGTGGAGTCACAGACACAGAGTTTACAGCAGAGGAAGTTTCAGGCTGGAGGTTTGAGGTTGAAAACCACAAGCAGACTGGTGAGTATGCGGGTACGTACACCTCTTCTCTGGTGGAGTCACAGACACAGTTTACAGCAGAGGAAGTTTCACTGCAAAGCAGACAGGTGAGTATGCGGGTACGTACGCCTCTCTCTGGTGGAGTCACAGACACAGAGTTTACAGCAGAGGAAGTTTCACTGCAAAGCAGACAGGTGAGTATGCGGGTACATATGCCTCTTCTCTGGTAAAGTCACAGACACGGAGTTTACAGCAGAGGAAGTTTCACTGCAAAGCAGACAGGCAAGCATGCGCATACATAACTCTCTTCAAAGTGGCAAACAGAGGGGCTTACGGCTGGAGGTTTGAGGTTGAAAACCACAGGCAGACTGGTGAGTGTGCGGGTACATACACCTCTTCTCTGGTGGAGTCGCAGACACAGTTTACAGCAGAGGAAGTTTCACTGTGAAGCAGACAGGCAGGCATGCAAATACGTATTCTCTCTTCCCAGTGGCTGTCAGAATAAACACACTCGAAAATCTGTGGGACACAACAATGTTAGCCTCTCTTTGTACAGTCGGGAGGAGATAGAAAACTAGGGCAAGACATGAACATCCAGCGGGTTTAGGTGCTCACTTCAAACAGCAGACAGTGCATCACATCACTTCATCTCAACACGGCATTCAGTGGAAAATTACACAGGTATAAGGCCGTTACCCATCTCCTGGCCCGGCTTCTACATCAACAGTCCCACTGTCGCAAGAGAGGGAGATGAAAATTCAATTAGGTTACTCACTATCTCTCACAAACGTTCCTCCGTCCCGTGGCTACCTCCTTCCCATTGAATCCGCCTGTGTGTCTCTCCATTCACCACGCCATGCCCGTTTAACAGCCCCACATCTTCACCACAACTCACTCTTCCTCCAACAAACACCGATCCCAAGGAAACCAACGCACTGTTTGATCCATGCTTTCTCCTTTTATCTTCCCGAGTCCCAATCGCAAGGCTTGCTTCTCCCATCTCCAGCTGTTAGCGATCTTTGGCTAATCACCCCAGTGTCGGAGAATGCTCGCGCTATCCCGGAACTAGCCCGGTGTCCCTTTGTTATGGGTCCGGCGGGAGGCAAAACCCAGAGAACATTAGTTCCGTCCAGAAAAATTCAATGAAATTTGTCACCCCGTGACATATGTATGACACGGCAATTCGTATTTACATTTTTGGCGTGCTATCAACACGCATAATGGCTTTTCAGCGTGTTTATGAACGCCGCTGACTTAACGTTACATTACTGTATATATAAGTATATGACCTACCCCAACCCCGTCCCTAAACCTACCCATCACTGGTTAAAACCATTTATGAGTCTTTCCCTACCATCCTAGTAAGAAAAATATCGCTCCCCAGATGTATATCAAAATTTGCCTTTATTTTGCTCGGATTTTTAACAGCGTGTACATACACGCGGAATCACTCGGACATAACGGCGTAGATATACACGCATACACGCGGATAGCTCAAAATGCGTATTTTAACACGCCACTTGACTTGAAAGTGGCGTGTATGTTTACGCAAAAGTCATGATGTCATGTTGCACTATACAATAATGATCGGATAGAAAGATCAAATACACAGATTAATATCTTTATATGAACATTTATTTAAATAACTTACAAATGAGCATAATACTAATTCACAATAGTGAATAATCCAAGGCACAACACACATTTCTTTAAATTTCTTTCTTGCTACAAGAGTTGAGCAGGCTAAGTGCAGTTTTACTATAAGTGCAATAAGCCGGATTTAAGAACAAATACAAAAGCACTTCAGATCACATTTACAAATTGACATTCAGATTTGATGAGCACAAAAACATGAGGTGTAATTCACACAAGAATAGCATTCTGTCATCATTTACAACACAACAGGCTGCTGTCACTTTAACCCTTAAAGACCTAGAACATTTTTGGGGCACCTGACTCATCTGCACTTTTCTTTGTTTTTCTAAACAAAAACAAAATTTGTCGACATATAACGATCCCTGAGAAAGGTTTGCTTTTATTACAACATTATTATAGTTACAGGCTCTTTTCAGTGAGAAACTGGTGTTTTTTATTTACTGACAATGCATATGTGTCCAGAAAAGTTCAGAAAGTAAAGTAAATGTAAACATTGTTATATAACAATAGAACACTGAAGTAAAGTGACAAATGACAAGTGACAAAGTGAGGCAAAGTGAAAATATATAGTAAGAATATGAGGGGAGAATATAAGAGTACACACGGGCGTCAGTTTGGTTTGAAATGTGGTGTGGACAGAGACGCATTCGGAAGTTTTCAGAAGAGACGCATTTTCAAAAGTGCTGGGTACAAACTTGTCAAACTGTGCAGTCTCTCTGTTCAACCCGTAAATAAATGCATCAATCCACAAGTTTTTGTTTGAGTTCTTAAATGGTCTAGTTGTAGATCTTTTGCCAAGTGTGTCAGAGGTTACGGGTTCTAATCCGCCCTCGGTATAGTTTTTTTTTCTCTCATCAAAACTGAATATGTTCATCAGTGGTTACAGTCTATATCAAGCAGGGACACATTTGTGTGCATTTTATTTTGTGATTTCACCGGAATGAATAGAGAGTCTCAGCAACGGCGGTAGATGGAAAAGCACGTCCGAGTGAAGACTGCGCGAGCCACAAGAGAACACTGTATCCATGACACTGATAGCAGCGAACAAGAGCACTCAGCTTGAGTTCAAAAACAAAAATTTTAGCGCTAGATCTCTTATTTAAGAGCAGACTAAATGAACGCTCTGCTAGTTAACTGGAGATGTTTTATTTGTATTAGGTACATCCGTGCCTTAATGTTTCCACTGTAATATAAGACTGTAATATAATAGTGACAAATAAGAGACCATTCCCCATTCTGACCTAGAGGTCATTCTGTCAAATTCTTAATGCTGAGACTACGATCCTAGAATTCTAAGAGCTAGTGCACGAACCCATTATACTGTCACACATGTGCTTTCTCACCCACCCAAGCACAAAAGTGACTTCTCATCAAACTGGACTAGTGGCCTCCTGCATATTTACTCCATAATAATTATAATAATAATAATAAGTTTTATTTATATAGCGCCTTTCCAGAGCTCAAGGACGCTTTACAATAAACAGGCAACATTAGAGGCAAAGGACAAAGACAGCAGACAGAAAGACAAGAGTGTACAATACATGGGAAAATTAGGTAGATGGAGAGAGAAAAAAAAAACAAAAAACCTTAAGGGTGCTTTCACACCTGGATCGATTGGAGACGTTGTTCCGAAACAAAGGGGCGTTTCCCTTTTGGCCCGGTTCGTTTGGTCATATGTGAACACAACAATCGCACTCTGAATCGGAACAAAACAACCGAGCCGAGACCGCCTAGAAGAGGTGGTCTCGGCTCGATTCCATACGAACCCTGGAGCGGTTCATTTGTAGTGAGAAAACAACCGACCCACGAACCGGAACAAATCAATATGTAGCCTGGCAACAGACGCCAATATCAGCATATTTTGCTGATTTGTTGCGGGGGGAGACGCGTGCGTATTAATGCGTAGGCTACTCTAGCACACACACGCAAGGTCTCTCGCGCTCTCCTTCTCTTTGTCGTGCGCGCGTGTAATTACTAGCAGCTACTCTGGCACACACACGCATGGTCTCTCGCTCTCTCTCTCTCCCTCTCGGACGTCTGATCACCCTATGTGTGTAGTGTCCAACATCCGGGAGATGTTCTTCCGACCAAATATCTGAGGCATTTCACCTCTTCGTAGCACCAAGTCAACCCGCGATTCATTTAGTGTTAGGCTACTGTTGTCATGGCGATGTCCCTCAATGAAATGCGCGACCTGCACGCATGAGGTAGTGACGTAATGGCGTAAGGAAAGCCCTGGAAGGGTGCGCGATTTGGAACGCTTTGCAACAGTGTGGTGTGAACAGAGTGACATATTAAATTGATTCGGAACAAAGTATTCTGTTTCGGATCTGTTCCGGAACAAAACAAATCGATCCAGGTGTGAAAGCACCCTAAGAGTTATAACATCCAGAAAATAAGTGAGTTGTGAGCATGGATTTGAAATCAGAAATAGTGTTAACAGAACAGAGTGATCGGGGGAGAGAGTTCCACATTTGGGTGCAACAACACTGAATGATCTGCCCCCCATTGAAGCAAGGCGATGCCTAGGGACGACGAGAAGGCTAGAGTCGGAGGATCGTAGAGTGCGAGTCGGGTTGTAGGGGTGGAGTAGGTTACAGAGATAGGAGGGAGCCAAGCCGTGCAGAGATTTAAAGGGTACCTATTATGGCATTTAAAATGTTCCTAATTAGGGGTGGAGCCGAACCCGAATACGATATTCGGAAAGGCACAAATAACGTGTTTTTTACGAATACTTATTTCGAACAAATACTTAAAAAAATATTTGTATTCGGGAACAAGAAAAACTTTATAACGAAAAGATGCGTTTTCTCCTATAGCTTTCTCACGAGACCGCAGTGCATGCCCGCATGAGTGAGTTAGAGTGAGTGTGTGAGTGACGTTCAGGAAGAGGTGACTGACAGCTGTACACACAGCAACAGAGAGGGCTCGGCTGAGCGAAAAAACACTTAACTGCATCACTCTTTTTGTTGAATTGATTTGTGTACCTTGGGTTCCGTATGCAGTTTATAACTTTCGGGAAGCGGAGTTTGATCGGGAGATTATTCCATTATGCTACGTCTGCAGTCGGGTGCTCTCATCTTCGCTCTGTTTACGTAGCTCTTAGCTCGGTAATTTAGACAATAGGCAGTTGACAGAGTAACGTTAACGTTCGGTTTAAAAGGTAAAAAAAAAATGCTTGTGTAGGTGTGTTGAATTGTATGCACTTGTGGGAGTTATATACGCACTACGCAGACATCCCAACTCTCCCGGAAGTTCAGGGAATCTCCCGCATATTGATAGCGGTTCCCTGATGCCCGCAAATTAGTTCAAATCTCCCGTAAATCTAGAGCGCGCATGTGAGACAGAACTGCTTCAAACATATGCTTCAAACTGTGTAGCGAGCGCACGGCAGTGAGGGAGAGAGCGAGAGACCTTGCGTGTGTGCGTCATGAAAGATAGTCACACACACCCAACCCCTAAACCCCCCCCCTTTTACATTTTACTCGAATACAAATACGGATACAAATACTTTTCCCCCCTCAACAAATACAGATACAAATACCGGCTGCTTTGCACACCCCTATTCCTAATATTGTTCTAGGAGTCCCCAACAACAGTTTTACATGCATGCAATGACAAAAAACACTTTTGTTGTCTTATAATATGCATTTATTTTTACCTGATTTGCTCACCGACTCCCTAATGATTCGTTTGACGACTCATTTGTCCAAACCCCTCCTTTGCGTGACGTTAATCGGCGGTGATTGGTCATATGACGCAGTCAGTTATATTTTGCGTTAGCCCAAAGCTTAAACATATTGATAAAGCACTGCAGTACTACAATACGCTTCACATAATTTCACATATTTCAAAAAACAAAAAAAATGACATTGGAGACCTAGAAGCTGCTGAGCGTAACTCTCACTCTCACGCGCACGCACGCACACACACACACACACACACACACACACACACACAATATATAAAAGCAACAATTATTAATAGTACTTACAGGTTGTGATTCGGAGGAGGAAGCTGATCTAAATAAGCTTGGTATTGAACCTTCCTATATCAGCCGACTCGCGAATCCACACTTGAAAGCATTTGTGTTTGTGAAGCGATCGTCATTAAAATAACGCGAACACAGCTCAAGGTGGCTATACATGTGTGGTATAGTTGTAAATATAAACTCTAGCCACTGAGTCTTCACATGCTTGTCCCTGGGCAGTGAAAAAAAAAGTTTGCTTTTGATTCGCACTTCAGAACAGCGTCTCGTGGACATGATGTTGTCAGGTTTCTCTGTCTGCTCGGCGCGCGCACTGAGTGGGCGTGTCGAATTCAAATAACTTGTACAAGTGACGTACGAAAGCTAGAGAGAAAGCATCGTTTGTCTATCGATTCATATCAGCGACTCAGAGTCGACTCTTACTTTTGAGAGACAATAACTTTGTATACGGTGAACTTTCTTATTTAAAACTTTGCAGGATGTTTTTGTTCACTTAGATCTATGTTACACACTACATGAAAGGTAATTTTCAAAATTCCATGATAGGTACCCTTTAAAAGTGAGAAGGAGAATTTTGAATTTAATACGGTAAGCCACAGGAAGCCAGTGAAGATCATGCAAAATTGGGGTGATATGTGCAGAACGCTTGGTATAGGTGAGTATTCTCGCGGCAGAGTTTTGAATATATTGCAATTTGGAAATGGAGCTAGCAGGAAGACCAATGAAAAGAGCATTGCAGTAATCGAGACGTGATGTGACAAATGCATGGACGACAGTTTCAGCATCTGAGATACTGATGAAGGGACGGAGCTGAGCAATGCGACGTAGATGAAAGAATGCTGATTTAGTGATAGAATTAATGTGAGAGTGGAAAGAAAGAGAGGAGTCAAAGATTACACCGAGATTTTTAACAGTAGTAGATGGTTTGATATGAGAGCCAGCAAACTCACAGGTGAAGTTGGAAGGGATTTTGTTAGTGAGCGATGGAGGTCCGGTAATAATAATCTCAGTTTTGTCCATGTTAAGTTTTAGAAAATTTGAATGAAGCCAATCTTTTATTTCATGTACACAAGCAGAGATTTTGTCGGTAGTGATAGATAGAGTCGATGTACAGGCAGTATATAATTGAATGTCGTCAGCATAGAAATGATAATTAAAACCATGGCGGAGGAGGATCTGACCAAGAGGTATTATATAAATTACAAATAGTAATGGCCCTAGAACGGATCCCTGGGGGACACCTTGCTTCAGGGGGACAGTAGGTGAGCGAAAATCTTGAACTGAAATGTAAAACTGTCTGTCAGAGAGATAGGAAGAGAACCAAGAAAGAGCAGCACCAGAAATACCCACATCCGAAAGACGAGAAATGAGTAGTTGATGGGAGACAGAGAAAGAGAAAGTTACTCGTACAGACACTGACATGAGACCTCAGTTGAACGTGGCGGTGTAATATCACTGGATATAGTCTAAATTTACTGTATTTAATAATTATAGTATTAATGAGTCTTTATACATGTTATAAAGACATCATGGTGTGTCCAAAATTAAATTGGGTTAATTGGTTCCTGAAAACGTATGTTCTAAACAATCCAAATTCAGAAATATGTATGAAACATTAAACAGATGCACAAATCTGTCAAAGCAACTGACAGGGAAAGTCAAAGACGTGTTAAAGCATTAGTTTGTCTGAAATACTTGATATAAACATTCTTAGCTTGCCTTTTATTGTGCACTTTACCTGCGGGATCTCACTCAATGTTCTCCTGTTTTTCTAATGCCTTTTGTCTATAGAAATACGTTGCTATCACTTTACTACCGTAAAGTGTCGTCATTTGTGAATTTCTGTTCACTGTATGGAGACCAGATTAATTGATAATCAAATTGGTTGTAGATTGGTTCTTTCAGTTGTTTTTGCAAAGATTTTCATGTTTTAATTTAACCCCTTAACTGTCACTTGCCCGTATACGGGCAAACTAAATTTACTTCACTATATTACTATTAAATCCTAATCTAGTCATGACAAACTATATATCGTTGGAAAGGTCTAAGTCTCCTGAATAGATATTTTAGCGTTGTTTTTTTCTTACAAATTACGAATGAACAGTAAAATATGAATTTATGACAAGAGTGCGCCTCAAAAAAATCGACGTCATTACAGGAGTTTCTGACCTTTGTCACAAAAAGTCGACGCACACATTTTTAATAATTGAAACTTTGGTTTTTAGTGCTAAAAGTTCATAATAAAACATAATCTAGTATTTTTCAATAAAAAAAGATAAAATTATATTTTAAAAAGTAAAGTAATAAGTCCTCTAAAAAGTATAATATATATTATATGAATATATATTTTTTTATTATTATTATATCACATATTTTAGTAGTTATCATAAATTAGGTATCATTTGAAAGCTTACGAACTCAGAATTCATCCTGTGAAAACCGTTTTGAAATTGGACGTTGCATTACCATAGAAACGGTATTTTTTTTATTAGGCCCCTCCCCTTTTGGGCATCATCTTTCATAATTTATTATCAAAACCTTTTCTAATCTTGACAAAAGACATATTGTCAGAAAGGTCTGAGTCTCAAGGTTCCATATTTAGTGACAGAAGTGAAATTTGGATAGAAATTTATTAATTTGCTATGGCAGAATGCATACAATTAAATTCAATGGAATTCAATGGCACCCGGTGGCTATTTTTGGTATAACGCCTAAACAAAATCTCATGGGAACTTCAATTTTTGTGATATCAACTTTAAATTTGCAACACAACTTGGTTAGATATATAGCTTTCATTTTATAGTAATTTTAAAGTTAAACATATTTTGTAAAATATTTATTTATATTAAAAATATATATATATTAATAAAGTATATTTGATTTACTGTAAATTATAACTTCCATAACTTTTTCATACTTTAATTTTTTGAAGTGCTTTCACTTCAGTAATAATCTGCTGATTTTTTCTTTAAACAAGCCAAACTTAGGTCTATATTCCAAAGCATTCTTGAATTCAACCATTTAAGTTGTATAGTGCATTTTAATGCAATTATCAAAAGGAGGGTGACGCTAAGGTATAAATTTGGAGCAAAAGAGAGACATACTGCTTACTTCACAAATATACATTATTGCTCATTATTTCTTCACAATAATGATATTCGAATAGTAATAGTACTAAAAGGAAACGAAAGACTCACAAGACTTGAAAACTGAATTTCTGCATGATCTTCTTGCTGCTGTTGATCTGTAGATTAAAGCCCGATTATGTGTCACTGATGGTCAGAGATCCATGTATCTTGTTCAGCCTCAGTTTGTCTCTGATTCTTCGTCTGCATAGATATGTACGTCTCTCCGTCTCTCCTGGTATTGTCAGTGAGCGATGAGATTGTCTTCATCATCCAAACATCCACAGGATAGATCATCTTCATTAACGTCATGTTCAGGTTTAGTAGTCACACTCTTTCCCCTCATTATTGTCTTACAACCCTGTCACAATTGACACAGCACAAAGAACAAGAGAAAAGTTTCCATTATAGAAGTGCATGTGCATGTGAAATCATAGTTTTAGTTACTTCACGAAGATTAGCGCTATCAGTGAATTTTAAAATCGGCTTGAATTACTTTACATATTACTGTCTCAATTATCTGCTGTCATAAAGACGTTAATTCAGATGGGAAGTGTCAAATATGCTTATTTACAGAATTTCTCTTAATAATAATGAATGAAACTATGTAGATAAGCAGCACAGAACGTTTATTTACAAATGCAGTTCAGTGGAGCATTTTAAAACTTGAAAAACATAAAAATGCAACAAATAAATTACAGGGACTGATACAACAAAAAAACAGCAAGGTCACATACATAAACACATAACAGGCCATATAATGTGTGTGTGTGTGTGTGTGTGTGTGTGTGTGTGTGTGTGTGTGTGTGTGTGTGTGTGTGTGTGTGTGGAAATATCTTACGTCAAAGAATAATAAAAATAAAAAATACAAACATATTGAATGACAATAATAATAATGATGATATTAATAATAAGTAAAAATAATAACTGAGAGAATGAGGAAGATTGAAATATAGATCGTATAATAATCATATATAATAATAATATAGTAGTAGCAATAATAATAGGAACTACTGTGACTTTTCATCAGGATTGAGGGGGAGGTTGGAGGACAAGGGAAGGACAAATAATACATTTACATTTAGTCATTTAGCAGACGCTTTTATCCAAAGCGACTTACATCTGAGGACTAAACCAAACGAGTCATCGTGAAGAGACAATAGCAACCCAAGAAGTGCTCAAAATACCAAGTTCAAACATTGCTCAGAGTAGCATAAACCAAACAAGTGAGGATTTTTTATTTTTTTATGATAAGTGCCCACGGAAGAGATGAGTTTTCAGTTGTCTTTTGAATGCTGTCAGGGATTCTGCATTCCGAATGAGGGTGGGCAGATCATTAGCAATAGCATAGATAGATAATAGCAATAATAATAGTATAAATAATAGTAATAACAATAATAAGGCTATTACTAATATGGAATAAAAAAAGGCTGCCTCTGATCCCTCCTTGGCCATGGCATAAGTTAGTTTATGTTAGCTTGTGATTTGTTTTACTGGCCGTGTGCTTGTTCAAGTCATGTTTGGTGTGAGCACATGGCTCAAGGAAACATAGATGACAACCCATGTGCTCACACCAAACATGACTTGAACAAGCACACGGCCAGTAAAACAAATCACAAGCCATGTGCTCACACAAAACGAGACATTGAGAACACTCATAAGCCACGTGTTCACATAAAACATGACAACATGAAAGCACACAGCTAGTGTTAAACACAAGCTGCAAGCAACACAGCACAAGACAAAACATGACATTAAAGCACATGAAACAAGGCACACAGACAAGACAAATACAGGAGTGTCAGGGCTCTGTCACAAAACCAAATATAATAGACAGAAGTGACAGAACCCTGATACTCCCCTTACCACAAACAATGAATCTTTTAAAAGTGTTTAATTAGGTCTCTCCAAACTTTAATCATAGAGTGTTCACACTCAGGGTTTGGTTCATATTAACAAATCAAAAAAAAAGAAAGACTTGAGATACTCACCTCTGACAGTAACATTATATCTCTTGACTTTGGTCAATTTACTGCTGATGGGCTTCAGAGTATAAACTCCTGCGTGTTCAGTTGTGATGTTTGTGATGGTCAGTGATCCGGTCTCCTCGTCCAGCTGCAGTCTGTCTCTGAATCTCTCATCAGCAACATAAAATGTGGAGATCTTTCCAAGAATCCCTCTTTTGATTTGAGCTATTTCATTTCCAAACAGCCACAGCAACTCATCTTTTCTCTGTATTACAGCATTAGTCTTTAGAGTGACTGACTCTCCCTCCTTGGCTGACTCTTTCTCCACTTTATATCATGTAGCAAATAGAAACAGAGAAATTAGGAGATTGTCTGACGTGTGTTTCCAAGCCAACAAAAGTTATACTGTGGCACATGTAACAACACTTGAATTATGGTTAAGGGAGTAATGTGTCACAACACACAGTGCACTCTGCTGCGTATGGGGGCTGCGTTGCTGCGGAGTACCGGTAATCTGCTAAATAAGTGGTGCTTTTCATTAAGTGAAATTTTGATAAGCTTGGTAGAAAAGGCAAAGTCTAATTCTTTTATTTCATAGGAGTCTGTAATTATTTGTCAGAGTTTTGTTGTCAAAGTGCAGCGCACCATTTGGGTGTTCACAAAGTCTTTCAAACATCACTGTTCTTCATCTTCTATCATTAATAAATGTGACACCATTCTCAGAGAGGGCTATTATTATGCGATTTATAAAGTTTAGACCGTTTTTAGGATTTTTTTTGTGGAGTTAGGATGTTTCTGTAATACCCCTTTCCTATCCGTAGTTAAGATAAAATTATGCACTCAAGAAATGTCATTTTGTAATTGCTTTTGTCCACAATGAGGTCTTATCTGAAAATGCCATGGTTACCAAACTGATAAGATAGGATTCTAAAGTTAGGATTTTTCTGTAATGCGCCCCCAGATCTTAATCCAATTGAACGTGTCAATTGGATGTGTTGAACCCCTGCCAGCTCCACCACGCAATCTACAGGACTTGAGGGATCTGCTGCTAATGTCTTGGTGCTGCAGGACACCTTCAGGGCTCTTGTAGAGTCCAGACCTCATGCATCGGCAGGTCAGAGCTGTTTTGGCAGCACGTGGAGGACCAACAGCATTTCAGGAAGACGATCATAATGTTTTGGCTCATTATTTATGATTAACTTGGCCAGTAATTTCCTGTACTGCATCAATTTGTCATTTTGTACACTATAACATTAAATAAATTGAGGAGAATACAAAATGAATAACATAAAAGTAACTCAATTTGCACTTTAACTATTAAAATTCAGTTGTGTTCATTTTGATGAATCACACAAAGATAAATAAATAAAATAAACTACTCACAATTTATGGCAACTTTGAATCTCTTGTTTGTGGTTCCATTGATCTGTAGCTCGTAAACTCCAGAGTGTTCAGTTCTCGTGCTCTTGATGGTCAGAGATCCAGTCCTCTTGTCCAGGTTCAGTTGGTCTCTGAATCTCCCATCATTGCCGTCACATGTTTTTCTGTTCTTTCCGGTCATTTGAGCTATGAGAGTGTCTCCAAACTTCCACACTATCAGATCGTCTTTCTGTATTTCAGTATCAGGGTATAAAGTGACCGGATCTCCCTCCACCATTGATATCAATGCGACTTAATTTGTGACGCATAAAAAGAGAAAAATACAAAGAAAATGTTTCTATTACATCAAGTTTGCCAAGTGTAACCAGCCAGTCTATTTGAAGTCAACTATAGTACAGAACAATATATCCTCGAAAACATTACCCCACATCTTGCCCAGTCCCTTCATTAAAGGTTTACATAGCTCATTAAACTGACTCATTCTTAGTTTCAATCTGTGTGTTATCACGTAAATCTCCCTCACTGTCTGTAACCATTCTGCAAGTGTCGTGGCATTTTCTACTTATCAGCATCTAGGAGTATTCATAAAAGATGCATATTCTTTTCTCACTCCATATTAAAACTGGCTTTACTCCCAAAATTTATATTGAGGAGTCTCTTATCAAACTAACTTGGAACATTTTATTATTGAGCAAAAACACAGTTGTCCAATAAGGATCTAGAATGGGACCATGGAAAAATATATGAGTATGGTATTTGTTTTCTGAATTAGGAGGACATTTTTCATGACAAGTTTGTATAAATACGAATAGTGTACGCAACTGCTAGTGAATAAGACCCAATGTTCCTTCGCAAGTAACTTGTAATTATATGCTTCAACCGCTAGAGCGTCAAAAGTTACATAAGGCCTGTCCAAATAACTACATTTGCATCATGTTCGTGAACTCGCATGCCCAGAAATTGAGAGATGTCGAGGAAAACATTCCACTGTAAGTTAAATTAATTCGATATTACATATAATTTGGTAGTAAAACAAAGTGTTTCACAACTTTATTGGTGCAATGTCTATTTTTATACAACATTTGCAATAGCTTTTTATCACTTAATTAGAAGCACCACAATGACTAAACTGTGTTGTCTGTCAAATACGTTTATTTTAATATGGAAAGTGTTGAAAATCAAAATATGTAAATAAAGTTCTGTAAATATTTTTACAACACTAAACTGTAAGTGTGTCCCATCGGGTAATCAAAAGTTCTATGCACTTGCAGTCTTTACGCCTACTTGAACACTTAGCCTACAAGGCCAAATACAGGAAATACGTCATGCAAGTAGACAAGTGGTCAAGTGCAAAGACTACAAGTTTGGTTATTTGGACAGGCCCATAGTGTGTCTCAAGACTGCCTTCCATTCATCAGGGCTGTACCTCTCCTCATCCAAACAGATGAAGAAAACATGTGCTATACACAAATCAACAGACAGACAGTAATTTATCAAATGTAATGAGTGAAACAACTTCCAATAAAGACATGTGATTATTATTATACTGAAAACCTTGAGGTACTCACTTTTAACAGTGACAATGAATCTTTGATACAACCTCCCTCTGTTTCTGCTGGTCTGTAGCTTATAGACTCCGATGTGTTCAGCTGTGATGTTTGTGATGATCAGAGATCCAGTCTTCTCATCCAGACTCAGTCTGTCTCTGAATCTCTCATCAGCAACATCATATGAGATTTCTCTGGTCTCGCCTCTGATTTCAGCTATGAGATTCTCTTGAGGTCCAAACATCCACAGTATATGATCATCGTTTTGTATTTCAGCATCAGTCTTCAGAGTGACAGATTCTCCCTCCTTTACTGATACGGTCTTGTCTTCATCTGTCACAACAGCACATAAAAACAGAGAAATTAGGAGATTTTTTAAAACTGAGTGGACTATAAATATATCCGGTTGCTAAATAAACCGTCAGGCGTAACCAGGGAATCCAAGTTATTGTTTGTAAAAACTTTAGATTTCGATGGTAAAACTAATTAAAATATAAATTATCGTTTTAAGAATGTGTTATTTGGCAAGTGACCATGGTATAAGCGGGTTAATGCCCTTCGAGGTGTCCATTGTCAGGTATTAATGGATTTCGGCGGAGACAACCGTCCTACGGGGTATTAACCCTTACATAACTCATCTTTATTAAGTAGCATTAGTCCTACACCCAAACATATATTTTGTATCTTTATTATATTTGATTTCTTAAAAATGTCTTCCATTACCTGCTTCTGTCCAAAATAGTTTTTATTATTTTACAAGTATCCACCTTATTCCTGCGCCCCATGACGCTTTGCGCGAATTATGGGTGTAACTTCCGTTAAGCTGTAAACAATCAGTGAAAGGCTCGCTTTATGAACGCAATTATAGCCTACGTTTTTCTTTTTTTAATGTTTTTTTTTTCTTCTGTACGCTGGGTACAATGAGATGGTATTATTCTACTCATCCTTCAACCATCGAACATTAAAAGGACATTTAAAAGTGTAAAAGCATCAACAAGGTACTTTCAACAAGAGACCATAAATAACCCCAAAAGCAAGATTCTTTCCACGGTAATAACAGACGGGTTAAATATCAGTAATACATATTATGTCACACATGTTGCCTTAATAATTTTTTTTCCTTTCTTCAGCATTGCGTAATACTATTTCAAAGTTATTTCCGTAATTTTGACAGAAAATAAATTGTGAAAACAAACTTGGACGAGACGTTAGGATTGAGGAGAAAAATGAGAGATTCTTTGTGCATTCCTGTGAATTATTAATGGGATATATCGTAAACTAAGTCGGGAGAACAGACCACAAATGTGCCGTACGCTGCTAGGCTATATGTTGTATTTTTTTCATACTATTACAGCGAAATGAAAAGGGAAAAGAAAATTATCACGAGGAAACGAAAGCAGCGACTGAAACGAGCTCTTGCCATAGATATTCTTGTTATAACGTCACGTTAAAAATACCAAGTGTTACGTTATTCTCATGATGTCTGAAAATAAACAATGGAGGAAAATTGACAGCTCATCCAGTCAAACTGACAGGTCAGCTTTATTTGTAAGGCACTCTAATGATTTGAAATTATTCTTGTGTTTTTGAATGGAAGTTCCCCAAACCGGAAGTGCCGCCCATAATTCAAAACGCAGTAAGCTCGTCAGAAATAAGGTGGATAAAATATATGAGAGTATAACAACACTATACTGTAAGTGTGTCCCATCGGGTAATCAAAAGTTCTATGCACTTGCAGTCTTTACGCCTACTTGAACACTAAAGCCCCGTTCACACTACACGCGACCAAGCGACGCGATACCATTCATTTCAATGGTGAGCGGGCGACTTCCGGCGACACGCGCGACAGCGACCGTTGGCGACTAGATGGGGCGTGTCTGGCGACGCGACAAAGTTGAGAAATTTGTAACTTTATGCAAATGAAGAGCGATTTTCGCGAGCGACAACCAATAGGAGTGGAGCGCACGTGATCCTTCTCCTCAGCATGAAGTACTGCTGGAACCGGACTTCATCCAGCCGCAGTTCCTGCACAAGCCTGTGGTACTCGCCGTGCTGTCTCCAAGCCCGAATGGTCTCGTGAACCCAGATAGACCAGCGTTTGCGCTTATGCCGTATATAAACGGCCGCAACGAGAAAAATCGACTTCTGTGTCTCGTTCATCTTCATGCTTCACTACAGACGTTTTTATGTACGGAGTATATTTATATTTAGTATTTTCCCTCCAGAAATTGTGTTTTTTAGCGGCAAGAAAGCTGATTCGCTGTCTTTTGGATGTCATACTATTCAACCAGTAGTTGGAACGCCCACTAGCGACCTCATCGCCAGCGACTGGCGACTTGCAGCGACAAAGTCGTGTGTAGTGTGAACGGGGCTTTAGCCTACAAGGCCAAATACAGGAAAAACGTCATGCAAGTAGACAAGTGGTCAAGTGCAAAGACTACAAGTTTGGTTATTTGGACAGGCCCATAGTGTGTCTCAAGACTGCCTTCCATTCATCAGAGCTGTACCTCTCCTCATCCAAACAGATGAAGAAAACATGTGCTATACACAAATCAACAGACAGTAATTTATCAAATGTAATGTGTGAAATAACTGCCAATAAACACATGTGATTATTATCATACTGAAAACCTTGAGCTACTCACTTTCAACAGTGACAATGAAACTTTGATACAACCTCCCTCTGTTTCTGCTGGTCTGTAGCTTATAGACTCCGATGTGTTCAGCTGTGATGTTTGTGATGATCAGAGATCCAGTCTCCCCATCCAGACTCAGTCTGTCTCTGAATCTCCTATCAGCAATATCATATGTAGAGATTTCTCTGGCCTCGCCTCTGATTTCAGCTATGAGATTCTCTTGAGGTCCAAACATCCACAGTATATGATCATCGTTTTGTATTTCAGCATCAGTCTTCAGAGTGACAGATTCTCCCCTCCTTTACTGATACGGTCTTGTCTTCATCTGTCACAACAGCACATAAAAACAGAGAAATTAGGAGATTTTTAAAACTGAGCGGACTATAAATATATCCGGTTGCTAAATAAACCGTCAGGCGTAACCAGGGAATCCAAGTTATTGTTTGTAAAAACTTTAGATTTCGATGGTAAAACTAATTAAAATATAAATTATTGTTTTAAAAATGTGTTATTTGGCAAGTGACCATGGTATAAGCGGGTTAATGCCCTTCGAGGTGTCCATTGTCAGGTATTAATGGACTTCGGCGGAGACAACAGCCCTACGGGCATTAACCCTTACATAACTCATCTTTATTAAGTAGCATTAGTCCTACACCCAAACATATATTTTGTATCTTTATTATATTTGATTTTTTTAAAAATGTCTTCCATTACCTGCTACTGTCCAAAATTGTTTTTATTATTTTACAAGTATAAAATATATGAGAGTATAACAACACTATAAGTGTGTCCCATCGGGTAATCAAAAGTTCTATGCACTTGCAGTCTTTACGCCTACTTGAACACTTAAGCCCCTTTCACACAGCACTTTGAACCCGGCAAATTGCCAGAGTGCCTTCTGTGTGAACGCAAACACGACCCGGGATTGATGCCGGGATCGATCCCGGGTTGAGGACCTAGTAACATTGCCGTGTTCAGACCCGGAACGCGCGCTGTGTGAACAAAAGCCAGAACCAATGCCGTGAGGGGTGTGTCATAGTGATGACGCATGTGCCATCGCGCAACTCTGTTGCTCTTAGAAGAAAGTTTGTGTTCGTTATCAACAAAGAAAGAACGAAAAAATGTCTGCAAACTGGAATGAAGCAGAGACAGGAGCTCCTCACTATCCGCCCTGAAGCTGCGATCGTTCGCCAGCTCTGTAGAAAGGTGCGCGTGCACATGTTTTCGACGCGTACGTTACACGTCTCATCCTGACGTCACGCGGCTTTCCGGGACATTAACGGGTTGTGTGTGAAAGCACTCACAGATCCCGGCAAATCACTGGCAGTGTGAATGAACCGAAATCAAACAATCCCGGGACAAATGCCGGGTCACATTATCCGTGTATTTTCCGGAATCTCTGTGTGAAAGGGGCTTTAGCCTACAAGGCCAAATACAGGAAATACATCATGCAAGTAGACAAGTGGTCAAGTGCAAAGACTACAAGTTTGGTTATTTGGACAGGCCCATAGTGTATCTCAAGACTGCCTTCCATTCATCAGAGCTGTACCTCTCCTCATCCAAACAGATGAAGAAAACATGTGCTATACACAAATCAACAGACAGTAATTTATCAAATGTAATGTGTGAAATAACTGCCAATAAACACATGTGATTATTATTATACTGAAAACCTTGAGCTACTCACTTTTAACAGTGACAATGAATCTTTGATACAACCTCCCTCTGTTTCTGCTGGTCTGTAGCTTATAGACTCCTATGTGTTCAGCTGTGATGTTTGTGATGATCAGAGATCCAGTCTTCTCATCCAGACTCAGTCTGTCTCTGAATCTCCCATCAGCACCATAAAATGTAGAGATTTCTCTGGTCTCGCCTCTGATTTCAGCTATGCGATTCTCTTGAGGTCCAAACATCCACAGTATATGATCATCGTTTTGTATTTCAGCATCAGTCTTCAGAGTGACAGATTCCCCCTCCTTTACTAATCCGGTCTTGTCTTCATCTGTCACAACAGCACATAAAAACAGAGAAATTAGGAGATTTTCAAAACTGAGCGGACTATAAATATATCCGGTTGCTAAATAAACCGTCAGGCGTAACCAGGGAATCCAAGTTATTGTTTGTAAAAACTTTAGATTTCGATGGTAAAACTAATTAAAATATAAATTATTGTTTTAAAAATGTGTTATTTGGCAAGTGACCATGGTATAAGCGGGTTAATGCCCTTCGAGGTGTCCATTGTCAGGTATTAATGGACTTCGGCGGAGGCAACAGTCCTACGGGGTATTAACCCTTACATAACTCATCTTTATTAAGTAGCATTAGTCCTACACCCAAACATATATTTTGTATCTTTATTATATTTGATTTCTTAAAAATGTCTTCCATTACCAGCTTCTGTCCAAAATAGTTTTTATTATTTTACAAGTATAAAATATATGAGAGTATAACAACACTATACTGTAAGTGTGTCCCATCGGGTAATCAAAAGTTCTATGCACTTGCAGTCTTTACGCCTACTTGAACACTTAGCCTACAAGGCCAAATACAGGAAATACGTCATGCAAGTAGACAAGTGGTCAAGTGCAAAGACTACAAGTTTGGTTATTTGGACAGGCCCATAGTGTGTCTCAAGACTGCCTTCCATTCATCAGGGCTGTACCTCTCCTCATCCAAACAGATGAAGAAAACATGTGCTATACACAAATCAACAGACAGACAGTAATTTATCAAATGTAATGTGTGAAATAACTGCCAATAAACACATGTGATTATTATTATACTGAAAACCTTGAGGTACTCACTTTTAACAGTGACAATGAATCTTTGATACAACCTCCCTCTGTTTCTGCTGGTCTGTAGCTTATAGACTCCGATGTGTTCAGCTGTGATGTTTGTGATGATCAGAGATCCAGTCTTCTCATCCAGACTCAGTCTGTCTCTGAATCTCTCATCAGCAACATCATATGTAGAGATTTCTCTGGTCTCGCCTCTGATTTCAGCTATGCGATTCTCTTGAGGTCCAAACATCCACAGTATATGATCATCATTTTGTATTTCAGCATCAGTCTTCAGAGTGACAGATTCTCCCTCCTTTACTGATACGGTCTTGTCTTCATCTGTCACAACAGCACATAAAAACAGAGAAATTAGGAGATTTTTTAAAACTGAGTGGACTATAAATATATCCGGTTGCTAAATAAACTGTCAGGCGTAACCAGGGAATCCAAGTTATTGTTTGTAAAAACTTTAGATTTCGATGGTAAAACTAATTAAAATATAAACTAATGTTTTAAAAATTTGTTATTTGGCAAGTGACCATGGTATAAGCGGGTTAATGCCCTTCGAGGTGTCCATTGTCAGGTATTAACATAGACTGTATGAACATAAACATAAAAAAGATGGACGACGCCAACTTCACTCTTTTCCATTGGAGAGAACTGGAGCCGCCAGTGTCCCGATATGGCGCTGACATATTGGAACTTGAGTCTGGAACTTTTCGGGACCAGTCATGCGCAGTCGTGAGCAGGAAGTAAAGCCGCAAAATCGAGGCCCCGCCCTCACTCTCATTGAATCAATCTCTAGCACACGCCCTGCACTTTTCTTAAGTGGCCTTGTCTGCTCCGTTCCTCTCCAATGATGTTTGCTGATTGCAGTACCTCTTAAAATAAGGTAAATACAACTACTAACCACATAGTCAACATTATGAAAAAAAGACGTTTTGGCTTCACTTTTGAGGGCTTGTGCGGCACGCTTGGGTATTAATAGCTAGCTTTCAAGATGGTGCCGTTGTGGATGGCTTGCCGTCTGTTATTCTTCCTAGTTGTTTTGCTCCCAAATTGTTGTGCATTTTTGACATATGATCGTCAAACGTTGCTGAATATTCGAACCTCCGTTCTCGCGGCCAATAAGGCCGAAGCGGATCGCTTTATTTACAAACCTTACGGGTCTGTGCCCTGTGCACGGAGAAAGCGCAGGAGGAAACGTGGGAAACGGGCTGGGATCACCATTCGATGGAAAAAACATCTGCTGGCTAGTTTTGAATCTAGCCTCGCGTCGTCGACATGGAAGTCGGTCCGTGATGGTTAAAGTGTCGGCTGCCGTTTGCTGGATCTCGCCTCGCGCTGGCTCCACCCCATTCAACCTTCCTGCTCGTCACCTCAAACCCTCTGTCTGCCCTTCTGATGATATACATCCTCGGTTTTTTTAAATGTTAACAGAGTCTATTGGGCCTGGCCTGTTATCTTTTGTGAACAAATGTTTATTAACCGGCTCGGCCCCTTCATTCCTAAAAAGGGCCTTTGTCACTCCAGTTCTCAAGAAACCTTCCTTAGACATCTCTGTTTTAAACAACTATCGACCCATCTCTGTGATTCCCTTTATCTCAAAGATTTTGGAAAAGATTGTGTTGTTTCAACTTCAGTCATTTCTAAACACGTCAAACATCGAAGAAACTTTTCAGTCTGGCTTTAAGTCTTTCCACAGTACAGAATCTGCTTTGCTGAGAGTGCTAAATGACATTTTAGTTGCTACTGATGCTGGTGACTCCGTGGTTTTAATTCTTTTGGACCTAACTGCAGCTTTTGATACTGTCAATCATTTGCTTCTCCTATCTAGATTAAAATATATGGGGCTGAAAGGTTCAGTCTTAAAATGGTTTAAATCCTACCTAACCGCAGATATTTCTCAGTCAGGATTGGCAGTTCCCTTTATCGAAAAAGGGAACTTCGAGATGCGTCGAACGACACGGTGGGAACGCCTCTTGCGTGATTGCGTCTGAAGCATCTATGCCAACTAGTCCAATGGAATGAGAGAATGAGCGTCACGGGCGGGTGACGTCATGAACCAGGAAAGGATAAGAGCACTTCCGCTGCTCGCCGGCATTTAGCTTCTGTTGCCTCAGCAAGCGATCTGTGTCAAAACTGTCTCTGTCTATTTATTGTTGTCTGTTGCAATATTGTATGGAAACGTTATGGCGAAACAAATTACAAACAGTGTGTTTCTCCCTGCCCGCGTTTATTTAAACGGGTGGGGACACACACGAGTTTTGTTTAATTTGTTTGGGGTAGAGCATACTTCTCAGCCCTTGAAAGAAAAAAAAGGTGGGGGCTGAGTTCCAACTCTGTGAAATAGTATGCTCTGCTCTCGCCTGTCACTCTGTATGATAGTGACAGGCTTGCGATTCCCAGAACCCGCGTTTGCCGAGGCAGCGTGGGGAATGCATTCCTGGGGATCGCAGATGGATCTTTTGGAGGGGTTTGAAACGGGTCCGTGGGCCTTTTTTCCTTCCTTACCCGGAAGATCCAGCTCTATCTCCCCGGTGTCGGAAGCACGCTCTGCGGTTTCTTCCGCTCGGGGAGAGAGAGCCCTTTTTCCTTCATATTCTCCTCCGAGGAGGTTAAATGTTTTAGAATATTGAAAGTGAAAGCAAGCACACACACTGTTGAATTAGATTCGCCATCTATTTCCCCAGTATATGATGAACTGGTGGAGGTTTTGTCCCGTGCTGTTAATAAATTAAATATTTAATGGCCAGCTGAGATTAGGGACGCTCCTAAAAACTAAAAATATCGAGCGTTTCCTACATCTATCACATTATCTCCACCACGAGGCTTCCCTTTTCCCTGATTTACACACTGAATATTTAAATTGTGGGATAAACCGTATTTTATTACTACTTTCAGCCCTCGTGTTAAAGATTTATTCAAGGGTTGAAAGATTACGGTTATGATATAATGCCCCAGGCTGGAAAAAAAAAAAAATAGAAAAATGCTGTTTTCACCTGGTCCAGCATCGTCATTTAAAGCCTCTGCTTTGCTCAATAAACCTATCACTAAAGAATCTCGCGTTTGCCGAGGCAGCGCGTAGGTTCAATGTTGTAATCAGAATCTAGCTCGGATCTCGCGTTTGCCGAGGCACCGCTTAGATTTCGAGTGTACTTTGCAAAATAAGGTTCTGTGGCTGGGATCTCGCGTTTGCCGAGGCAGCGCGTAGGTTTAATTATAGCTACTTTGGTTTTATGGGTAAAGCTTATACGGCAGCAGGTCAGCTGGAGAATGTTTATAGAAAACTATAGTATAATGCTCCAGGCTTATCAGGCCGATCTGCTGGGGTTCTGGATATAGTGAAATTTGAGCCTTCGCGTCTCTTCGGCGACGCATTCCTTGCGTTCGTTGTTAGGTGATGCATTATATATATATATATATATAAAAAATATATATAATAAGGTTTCTCCCTCGCTGTGTCCAGCCCCCTGGGGCTGCTGGGCGTGAGCAGCTCCAGCCGTCTAGTTCATCATATTATGTGCACAGAAAGTGAGGACAGCCCCGACCGAAGTGGAGTGGTGTACACCTCATTACACGGTGCCCGTTCCATTTCGGGGTCCTCACGAGACCCTCCTGCCAACCCTGCCACCTCCGGTGCTTCAGGGCGCAGCGGTCTCCAGCGAGTCGCTGATGCTATGCTGCGGCACAGCATTGGTTTCGCGCCCTCTGAGGGGGGCTTTTGAGTAGTCAGGTCAGGTAGTTCCTGCCATTATGTTTCAGGCTCCAGATTTGGCTCTCTCAGTAACACCAGAGGCCAGCCTCAAGAGGCTGGTTCCCTTAGTAAATTTTTTGGCAGCGTGGAAGCTTCTGCCGAATATTTCTCATTGGGTCCTGCAGATTGTAGAGAGAGGATACAGAATCCAGTTTGGCTCTCGTCCTCCTCATTACAGCGGGGTGCTGCCCACAGTGGTGCATCCCGAGCAGGCTCTGGTAATGGAACAAGAAGTAAAGGCCCTGTTAGCAAAAGAAGCTATAGAACAGGTGTACTCACCCGTCAGAGAGTCGGGTTTTTACAGCCATTATTTTATTGTTCCAAAAAAGGATGGAGGGTTGCGTTCCTTTTTTAGATCTTCGCCTGTTAATTCGGTCAGTTCGGAAACTAAAGTTCAAGATAGCTGACCCTCAAACAGATCGTGACCCAAATCAGATCCGAGGACTGGTTTGTCACGATAGATCTAAAGGATGCATACTTCCATATCTCCATCCTCCCTCAGCACAGGAAGTTCCTATGGTTTTCTTTCAGGGGCAAAGAATACCAATATCGGGTTCTTCCTTTCGGCCTAGCTTTGTCACCCGTTCGCATTCTGAATTATATCGACGACTGGCTGATTCTAGCGGAATCAGAGCAGTTGGCGGTTCGGCACCGAGGTGTCGTTCTCGCTCATATGCAGATGTTGGGGTTGAGGCTCAATACCAAGAAGAGTGTGCTTTCTCCAGTATTGAGAACCACTTTCCTTGGTGTGGTACGGGATTTAGTATCCTAACAGCCACAGAAGAGCTGAGGCTAGGCCAGTCACGCACTGTAAAACAGTTCAAGAGACTGTCGGGTCTTGTTGCAGCAGCGTCCAACGGAATTCCTTTTGGCATGATGTACATGAGACCTTTACAGCGCTGGCTCAGGACCAGAGGGTTCTCCCCGAGGGGAAACCCACTTTGCATATCAAGGTCACGCGGCGATGCTTTCGTGCCTTAGTTATATGTAGTAAACACTGGTTCTTAACCCAAAACCAGTCACGCATTGTAAACAGTTCGAGAGACTGTTGGGTCTACTGGCAGCAGTGTCCAACGGAATTCCTTTTGGCATGCTGTATATGAGACCTTTACAGTGCTGGCTCAGGACCAGAGGGTTCTCCCCGAGGGGAAACCCACTTGCATATCAAGGTCACGCGGCGATGCTTTCGTGCCTTAGTTATATGTAGTAAACACTGGTTCTTAACCCAGGGTCCGGTGTTGGGAGCTCTTTGCCATCGAGTTGTGATCTCGACAGATGCTTCCCTCACCGGCTGGGGAGCGGTAATGGAAGGCCGCTCGGTTCAGGGTCTGTGGAAAAGCCATCATCTTTCGTGGCACATAAATTGCCTGGAGATGATGGCCGTCTTCAATGCGTTGAGACATTTCCTTCCGGACCTAAGAGGCCATCATGTGCTCGTTCGAACAGACAACACATCAGTGGTCTCTTATCTGAACCGCCAGGGGGGTCTGCGCTCGCGTCCGCTTTGCAAACTGGCGCACCAGATCCTCCTGTGGTCTCTGGGGAAGGTACTCTCCCTGAGGGCAGTGTATATTCCTGGGGACCAGAATATAGGAGCAGACATCCTGTCGAGGCAGGAGCTGAGGCCAGGGGATTGGAGACTCCACCCCGAGGCGGTGGAGAAAATCTGGGAGGCATATGGTCAGGCAGAGGTGGATCTGTTCGCGTCTCAGAACACGACGCACTGTCCTCTCTGGTATTCTCTGACGCACCCAGCCCCCCTGGGGCTGGACGCCATGGTGCAGACGTGGCCGAGGCTACGTCTGTACGCCTTTCCCCCTGTTGCTCTGCTCCCAGGAGTTCTGGAGCGGGTCCGTCGGTATGGAATAAGCCTACTGCTAGTAGCACCACGCTGGCCAAGTCGGATCTGGTTTGCGGACCTGATCCTTCTGCTAGACGGGCCTCCATTGGAGATCCCTTTGAGGAGGGACCTTCTGTCTTAGGCCGGGGGCACAATATTTCACCCTCGGCCAGAGATATGGAATCTTTGGGTTTGGCCTCTGAGGGGGCCCAACTTATAGATAGTGGTCTTTCAGCTGAGGCTGTTGAGACCATCCTAAGCTCCAGAGCTCCGGCTACGAGGAAACTTTATGCGCTTAAATGGAGAGTTTCTCCTATGGTGTCACCGACACCAGTGGGATCCAGTTAACTGTTCTGTCAACACAGTACTCGAGTTCCTGCAGGAGCGCTTTGTGTCAGGTCTTTGTCCTTCCACACTAAAAGTTTACGTGGCAGCCATTGCGGCTTACCTTACTATGGTGGGAGGTATATCTTTGGGTCGAGACCCCCTGATTACACGTTTCCTTCGTGGCACTTTGAGGCTGAGGCCTGCAATCCGCACTAAGGTGCCAGCTTGGGATTTGACTATAGTTCTAGAAGGCCTGTCTAGGGCCCCATTCGAGCCCTTAGATTCGGTCTCAGAAAAGTTCCTGACTTTCAAGACTATCTTTCTGCTAGCTATTTCGTCCCTAAAGAGAGTTGGCGACCTTCAGGCTCTTTCGGTCCCCCCACCTGCCTTGAATTTGCACCGGGGATGGTCAAGGCGTTCCTATACCCAAAACAGGGATACGTCCCTAAGGTTCCAACCTTGACTCCGAGGCCTATTGTGCTGCAGGCTTTCTGTCCTCCTCCATTTGCAACTGCGGACCAGGAAAGACTGCACTTGTTGTGTCCAGTGCGAGCATTGGACACATATGTACATCGGACATCCTCATTCAGAAAGTCCGACCAATTACTGATTTGCTTTGGATCACCTAAGAAAGGTCTTCCTGCTTCAAAACAGACAGTCAGTAAGTGGATAGTCGAGGCTATTTCACTGCATACGAGTACTCGGGCCAGCCTTGTCCTTTGGTGGTCCGAGCCCACTCGACCAGGAGTATGGCGGCTTCTAAAGCCATATTGCAGGGGGTATCTCTTCAAGATGTTTGTGATGCGGCGGGCTGGTCCTCTCCGCTCACATTCGTGAGATTTTACAGTTTGGACCTGGATGCTGCCCCAGGTTCTCAGGTGCTGAGTGCTTAGATCAACAGACTGACACTCAGGTACTTGTAATTATGGCGGGTTGGGTATTCTCGTTCCCACCGTGTCGTTCGACGCATCTCGAAGTTCCCTTTTTCGATAAAGGGAACGTCTCAGGTTACTATTGTAACCATAGTTCCCTGAGAAACAGGGAACGAGACGATGCGTCCCCCTGCCATACTTCCTGCGTCCCTGCGATCGGCTTGCTTCGGCAACTGTCGAAGCTAAATGCCGGCGAGCAGCGGAAGTGCTCTTATCCTTTCCTGGTTCATGACGTCACCCGCCCGTGACGCTCATTCTCTCATTCCATTGGACTAGTTGGCATAGATGCTTCAGACGCAATCACGCAAGAGGCGTTCCCACCGTGTCGTTCGACGCATCGTCTCGTTCCCTGTTTCTCAGGGAACTATGGTTACAATAGTAACCTGAGACGTTTTACTTCCTCTGCTGCACCCCTTGAAACTGGACTCCCTCAGGGCTCTATTTTATCTCCCTCACTTTTCTCTCTGTACATGCTTCCTTTAGGCTCAATTATAAGAAGGCATGGTATCTCTTTCCATTTTTATGCAGACGATACGCAGATCTATTTATGACGTTGTAGTGTAGTGACGTAGTAATGTTCTCCAACATCCGAAAGATAAATGATCACGCTTAAAAGGTATTTCTTGTGTCATAAAATATCACATATTAATATTAATTTTCCAAGCATATTCTTGGCAATATGAAGAATAAGTGATTCTTAAAATTTCTTTACAACTTTGTTTCCAATTTTCCTTCTGTTATTTTATTGTCTATTAAAATTTCCCATGTTATTTTAATATTATGTAAACCCATAACCTTAATTTCTTTGAATATATTATTTGTTCATCCTATCAAATTATCTACTCTATTAATTTGACAAACTATAATTAAAGCACAAAAGAGGGTGAATATCATCTAAAGTTTTTACTTCAATTTCATCCTTTAAATAACTTATTTTAAGATATTTTTAAAATAGTTTTCTAGACAATACATATTTTCCACCTATGCTTTAAAATGTCTCCATTTCATTATCTCAATAAATTTGATAAAATTAGTACACTCATTTTAATGGTACTTTTTTTTTAAAAGAATTGAAATACTTACATATTTTACTTCGCTGTTTGGGGATCGTTTCTTCATCTTTCACATCAGTGGCTAGAAACAGAGAAATTAGAAGATTTTTAGTGAGTTTGAAGATTGTCAAGAATTTTACTGTAACGTTGTACGTGTTAACATTAGCTCTCATTAATG
The DNA here is from genome assembly GCA_036326025.1 of Chrosomus eos. Lineage (NCBI taxonomy): Eukaryota > Metazoa > Chordata > Actinopteri > Cypriniformes > Leuciscidae > Chrosomus > Chrosomus eos. The sequence goes on along the minus strand of JAZAVI010000008.1, from coordinate 781,682 downwards.
TGAATTAACAATAAACAATGCATGAAAACAATGTATCCATCTATATATTGTTTAATGGTCATGTATACATTTTTAATATTAACTACTATTCGCAGTATTCAAGGATATTTCCACAATACTGTTAACATTCCTTCATTAATTAAGAAACGATCACCTAAAATGTCAATTTTGTCGTCATTTACTTGTCAATTTTAATGTCATTCCAAATGTGTTTGAATTTCTTCTGTGGGACTTTCTTTCCTTTGAGACAAATCTTTCCTTTGGTGTTCCATAGAAAAAATAACATTGAAATGACATGAGGGCGAATAACTAATTTTTATTTTTGGGTCAGCTATTCATTTAAAGGTGCAATAAGCGATTTCTGAGAAATACCATTGATATTTGTAAAACCAACACACAATCAAACACAACCCTCCCTTCAATGCTCCCAAAACACTGCAACACAGGCAACAACTACAGCTTGACCAAGTATGGCTAAATCAACTGTGATTCAAAAACAACAGCATATCTTTGTTCTGTGAAACAGCAGAAAACATAGCAACCTCAGGCCTTCCCGCTCTCCCAACGTCTCTCCAGTGCTGGGAAGCGTTTTTTAAAGCCGGACATAGTTCATAGTTTTTTTTTTTTAAGTCGACAGATATTTATGTGATGAAAGTCCAGTAGATTAGCCGCTGATGCCGTCTTTAATGTACTAATAAGCGTGAACCATAAATAAGCGCTGCCCACAAGGCTATTGCTCTTAACAGCTTATTTTTATCAGTTATTTTGGGTCGTTATATTTCTCACAGATTTCTTCTCATTCTAAATCAGATACAGATAAAGTAGCACAGAAAAATTACATTTATATGAATGCATTAGTGAGAGAGCGATTGCGTGTGAATTAATTCTGGCAGTGTCTCTCTACTAATAGTGCAGCTGTGGGTTTTAGTTGCTAAGAAATATATGCTAGAACTTTTCAGTTTCTCACCTATTTTAATGATAAAACACAGAACAGTGTTGACAACACATTTCTGCACTACTGAATGATTCTGAGCGTGTGCAATCTGCGCGCGGTGTGCAAACTATGTGTGTGCTTTACAATGCAGTCTTCTGGAGCGAAGTGATGAGTTTGTGTAAGAAAAATATTCATATTTAAAATTCTAGCTTTCGCCTAAAGCGCAACTTAAGTTGGAAGTCGTAAGTAGCATAGTGTGTCATGGCGTAGTGTAAATAAAGTTTGAAATATGGATATTTTTCTTACACAAACTCATCGCTTTGCTTCAGAAGACCTTTATTAACACATTTTTTAATGATGGATAGATACACGTTTATGGACTTAAATGCCAGGAGATTTTTTAATATAAATCTGATTGTATTCGTCTAAAAGAAGAATGTCATATACACCTAGGATGACTTGAGGGAGAGTAAATACTAATATTCATTTTTGGGTGAACTATCCCTTTAACTGTTTGACTGCCAAGATTTATTATCCTGTTGCGCCCTCTATAGGCCATGACTAGTCGAAGTCAAGCTTAATGGCTGTGCATTGGCACACACACAGAACATACATTTAACAAAAATTCACATAACTGTTTGTTTGGGCGTTGATTTCAATTTTCAACAGTATTTCTCAGAAATCGCTTGCTTAAAAAATGGCTTATTGCTTAAATATTGATAATTAATACTACTGACCAGATATGATGAGATAAACCAACTCACTTAGTATTAACCGGAAGCATCAAATCGTAAAAAAAAAAAACAAGAGTGGCGCCATCTTAATGGTTTCTGTGTTAAAGTCTAAAAAGTGAAGCCACAAACAATGACACAAATAGAAGTCAAACAGCCCATGTTAAAATCAAAACAGCCACAGCAGTTTATAGGGTTTCATGTTAAAAGTTTCTCAAACATAGATTTAGTTCTGTGAGCTTCAAAAGCAGTAGTGCAAACATTAAATGAATGTTAACATGCTCGACCCCTAGAAACACATACAGGCACAATCATATAGTCTTAATGTAGTTCTGGGCAATTCTGCATTCTAAACAGAAATTCAGTTATTAGTATATTAATATCATGCAGCTCAATATTGGACAATCACATGCTTCATTGATTATTGGACTAAACTAATCACAAACAGAACATGTGGTAAAAAGATGTAGAAATTCTGAATTTAAAAACTACATTTGAACTTTACTGTCAGACAATAATAGAATTGTTCTCGCTGTATCAGGTTTAATACTTACACGCCACTAATTTCTGATTAGAGAACTCATCATCTTGTCAGTCAGCACATAAACAGAAAATAGGAGATAATATTGAGCAGATGTCAATAACACTGGAGGACTGAGAAGATATGATGTTATTTTCATGATCATGATCACCATTTTTTAACTCATTTGACAGCTTTATGTGCAGTTTAAGTGGTTATTTGCTGAAAATATTCCACTTTGCTGCAACGATTAAATATTATTCTTAACACTCAAACTTGTCATGATTCACTATAAAAACATGCGACCACCAATGCAATTTACCATTGAAATTACTTATTTTCCTTTTTGACAGAAATGGTTTCTATCAACTATCTTGGCATTAAAAAGAAAGAGCTCCGTAGGATGACATTTCTAACTTTTTGGCAGATTTTTTTCTTGAACAATCCCTTTAAGTATGCATAAACAACTCAAACTAATGACCAGGGGCTCGTTCTTCGTACGTCGCTAACTCAGTTAGCTGGATTTGATTGTTGGCGATTTGGCATGATCTTGGATCGTTTGGTTCTTCGAAGCTCATCCTAGACTTGCTGTCATAGCAACAGGTGCGCTAGCTTGAACCTGCTCGCGAGCAGGCTTATTTCATGATAACAGGATTAGATCGCGGCTTTATAAGCAGAGCTGATACGGGAAGTCTTTTAACGCAGCGCCATAGTGTACTTTTTGAGATATTTTTTTTTTCTCATGACTCGTGAGTATGTCGTTACATCATTAATTTGTTGGAAACGCACAAATGTTGAGATGGTCCTCACTGCAGAACATGAAATCCACGGGGAGGAGTCGGATCTAGATCCAACTCCTCCCACCTTACATACCTAAACCTACCCAGCTCCACCCCTTATCCCTAAACCCACCCCTAAACCTACCCCGCTCCACCCCTTATCCCTAAACCCACCCCTAAACCTACCCAGCTCCACCGCTTATCCCTAAACCCACCCCTAAACCTACCCAGCTCCACCCCTTATCCCTAAACCCACCCCTAAACCTACCCAACCCCACCCCTTAATCTGGATCCGACTCCGCCCCCCGGATCTCGTGTACTGCAATGAGGTGCTACTGCAAATGTTCGACTCGTCGGAGTCGGGCTTTAATAACAGCACAAATAAACAGCATAGAGATTCTTTGCGAGTGGCTCGTTCCTTTACATTGGAGATGCGGAGAACTTGGTGATAAGTGCTGTCTGTCGTGCCATTCGCAAAGTTTACCTGCCTCAAGCAGGTTTTAGGGCATTTCCAAGCCACTTTAGACCCAATTAGTTGTATAGCAGTTTTTTTTTCAACGCAGGCAGGCCTAACGTTACATTATAATTTTTAATGTCGATCATGTAATCGTTAGCATGATGATTATGACTTTCAGTACAATATTCCTCAGGCTTCCCTAATGTGATTGGTGCCATAGACTGCACATGTGTTCCCATCAAGGCCACAATGAAGGGGATTTTGTGAACTGAAAGGGGGATCACAATGTAAATGTGCTGCCAAGTTACTATTACGATTCTTAATATTCCAGATTAGTAGCCTAATATTACATTAAATTGTAAAAAAAAGGCACGTGACAGACTAAAATCTCTTAGATGGTGTGTGACTGTTCCATATCACAAATGTGGAAGCACAGCGATTCAAATTTATGCACATATTTGAACGTGGTAAGGAAAATATTAATATCAAGCTCACTGTATTACTGTACATACACTCCATGTTACAATGCAGCTCTAGGACAAGGGCACACAATGCAATGAACTTTGGCCAACTACCTGTGACATTGCATGTGTCATATTACACAACCACCATCAGAAAAAAATATAAAACATTACATTAAATGTTTAATAAAAGACGAGACAAATTTGCTTAGTTCTTTGAGTTTTATTTCAATTGTTCTTTGTAAAGAATAGCCAGTGATCAAGTCATATTTTGCCTGCAATAAGAGATACTATGCAAGGTCAGCAATAGTTCTCTGTGTGAAATAATATATTACTCTGAAGTTCATTTGAAGCAACTATATCTCTAGTGCCAGTCTTTTTCTTTAAGTTGTCAAGTCCCCCCCCCCCCCCCCCCCCCGCCCCAAAGAAAAAAATAATTTGTATGTGCTTGTACTTTGTAAAGCACTTTATACTTTGTAAAAAATACTGGGTTAAACCTGTCAACACAAGCCTTATGCATCAAAAAATAAAAGGAAAAGTACAACACTGCCCACCTCTGCATCACTGCTTTGTGCAGACTCTTCTGTAGATGTGGACTCCTGCAACTCATATTGCATTCAGAAATAATAGGTAACTCAAGTGTAAATTAAGTAAAGTTATTTATGCACTTAAAGCTACCTGAGAGGGTTTCTTCACTGTCCTGTGCATTGGGGGAAAAATGGGCATTATAAAGTGTTGTACTTTCTTCCCTTTTGATGTAAAGTTATGAAAAGTCTTACTGCACATGCTTCAGCCACTTGCTTGGAAACACATAAAAGTGTTGGTGTATTGTTTAAAACTGCACAAAAGAGGAAAACACAATTACATTACAATGAAGTACACTGGGGGGAAATGTGATCAATAACTCATTTCTACATTTTTTTTTACATTAACTATGTTTCACAGTCACACATGTAGACTTTCACAAGTCAAAGCAATTCATTACAAGGTTTAACAGCTGATATGACTGGACAGCCATTGGGATTATAGGCTTACTTAATTTAATGCAGCAACAAATTATTTTACAGTGTACTAGGATCATTTAAAGCTCATTTACCAGCAGTGAAGGTGTTGCTGCTCCTGGCTGTGGGTCTGAGGAAGAGCTGAACCCAGGGATGCCCTCCACAATGGGTCACATTTAACCCAACGGCCAGCTCTTCTGCCTGGGTATAATGTGGGGGTGCAGGACCACCACCTGTTTGTTTTTCTTTTCTTTTTATTTCTCAGCCTTTTTCATGGTTGCTTTTATAAACAGGCAAACATTTATTAACAGTGCCTTTTTAAAAGAGATTAGTATAAGTACAAATTACTATTATGTAGAATAATAGTACTTCACTTTTACTTGTTCCTATATGTTCTAGTAGTGGGTGGTGACTCTGACATTACAATGAACAAAGTTATTAATTATTTAGAAATTATTCAAATATAAAAAAATATACTGTAATAAGTGATAAAAACATCTAACTACAAACTTAATTTGTTTGCACACGTTAAGGTGTTCCCTGGCGTTTTAATTAAGTTTTCAAATTCAGCATATCCTTCAAGCAATAACCCTTGCTCTTCTGTGGAGAAAAAAACTGAGCGCGCTCTTTGGCCACGGTGAGCAGCCAATAGCAGCGTTGCTGATCAATGTTTCTACTATCGATATATATCCCCTTTTAACCCAGCGCATGAACGCGCAGTTATCTCAGATAATTCAATCCAGCGATACTAATCATAAACAACAGGTGTGTTCGAAGAACCCAATTAGCCGGATCATGATTAGCCCGATGATATTATCTTGGATGTCTCATTTGATCTCGGATGTTTTAAGCAACGTACGAAGAACGAGCCCCAGATAAGAGATGATAGATTCACAAGACATATCAGTATCATTTACACAACACTCACAATATCATTCTCTTAGTTTTCAAATACATGTGAGGTGCTAGGCAGTCCAGATAACATTCAAAATGGCCAAAAAAAGACTAATTTTATGATTTTATTTTATTATGATTTTAGGCCAACTTGAGCAATCACAATCACAAGCAGAACTTGTGGTATAAAAAACAAATAAAAACTATTGACTTTGGAAAGTCTCTTGTTGTATGAGTTGTTATACTTACCCAATAAAGTTTTTGGAGAACAGATTATGTGACGATAGTAAAAAAAAACAGCAGCAGCAACTGCAAACACCAGCAGCAGAACAACAACTATTCCTGCTTTAGCACCTGAAGACAGACCTGGTGCTGTAATGATAGAGAGAGACTGTCAGTAACAAACACTCGAAACATCAGCAGCACTATATAACCTGAGAGAAGATCTGGTAAGTAGATCTTTATGTTAATGATGGTTAGTTAATTGCATGTAAACATTACAATCAACTGAATATAAATTCCTCATGAATAAAGTCCTTTAATGTCACATCATCTGAATTAATTGCAGACAGCTTATAAACAATAATAACTTCAAAGTCTTGAGTAACTCACCACTGACAGTAACACTGAGTCTCTTGTATAACGTCTGGTTGTTGCTGCTGATCTTCACTGTATAAACTCCAGAGTCTGCTGTTCTTGTGTTTGTAATGTTCAGAGATCCAGTCTGATTATCCAGCTGCAGTCTGTCTCTGAATCTCTCATCAGTATCATTTATTAGGCTTTTGGCCTCTATATCCCATTTAGCGATGAGTTTTCTTTCAAACCTCCACACTATCAGCTCATCTCCGTGTGTTTCATTAACATCAGTCCGAAGAATGACAAAGTCTCCCTCCATCACTGACACAGTCTTCATTTCAGCTTCACCAGCATCAATATCAGCATCAGTTGGAGACTCTACAAGAAACAGATTCACAGACAGAGACTGAACACTGTTGCTGGCAAAAGTTCAATCTTTGTAGTACTGCTTTATAAAACCAACATCACACATCTGCCATGCTGCTGTTCTGAATATCAGTCATGTGATCACCTGCGACCCAATCACAGCTGTGATGTTATAAATAACAACAGCACGACGGTGATATTGTGAAACTACAATTCTGTAAGATTGACTTTCCTTTTTAATGCCATGTGTGCAAGCTTCTATGGATATCTTAATGGTGAATATATTTTAGCCAATTTTAGTTATTCAAAAATAAAAATAAAAGTTTTTGAAAATTTTTTGAAAAAGTTTTAGTTTTTGGTTATATAAAAGTTTTAGTTCCTCATTTTATAAAACTAAAACAAAATAATATTTATGCTTTTTTTCTAAAAATCATAAAGCTACAATATGTATTTTTTTTCGCCGGTAGGGCTTACAATAACAAAGGTGTAGGTTGACGACGCATAAGTGGAATCATGGAACTTGTCATCATGCTGATCATGGATGTAATAAGGTTTGGATGAGGGAATGCATTGATGTTTTTAACATGACTGTGGTATGAAGCAGGGAGCGATTGCTAATGAGAGACAGATATCAGCGGCACACGCGAGTCCCGCGGATATAAAGGAATGAGGACATTTTATTCTACCGAACTACCCGTGCTGAATTACTCACACAGGTCAGTTTATTAGACTAATTAAACTTGTGATGTAACACAGCCCTGTCTCACTTTGTCACACTAAATTGCATGAGTGTGTTGAATGTTATAATGTTATGCTGTGTTAGTTTGTCTGTATGAGACTAGCAGTAAGCTAGATCAACATTAGAATAACATACTGATCATATTCCAACTTTTCATCATGTTGAGCTATATAACATTGATTTGTTTTATGTAAATTTGCTCACCTGTCTAATAAAGTACATGCAAGAGCTTGTCAAACCGAAGTTAGTCGCGGACGTGGAGCTCTCGTCATCTCGAAAACGACTCGATGATGTTGATCCTCGATATATTTCTACTTTCATCCCAAAATCTGCTTGCCATGGTCCATAATGTTTGAACGAAACAACAACAGCATGAGTGTGCCGCTAGACGAAACGCAGTTGTACACGTCTGTCGCCATGGTTACTATGGCAGTACAAGCAGAAACCAGGGATAACGCGAATATTACGTCATTGACAGGCGACAAGTGAACATGGACGAGCCATTATTTAAAATTGGAATTTCTCTGAAATTAAAAATCTTTGGGAACTTTTGGGATATTGTAAGTACAAAATTGCAGGAAATATATCACACTGTGCAAGTGATTTTTTGATATTTTATTACAAAAATATTACATACTGTACCTTTAAATAAATTTTAATTTGCTTGGTTAAAAACTTTTACAAAAGTACCGACAGAATAACACAAGTTCCTCAATGCAGAAGCATTACAGTCCAGTAAAATATTTTTATTAGACAGTGGATTTTGACAGGGAATTTTCTCATGATAGTAAAAACTGATGTGCGACTCTGTAATTGTGTGTAAATGACTTGATCCCAGCGATTATTAAAATTAAATTCATGTCTTGTTCCAACATCAAGATTTATTTCAGGTAATTTGTTGTTTAAGCACTGATCCCATTCTGACTGCCATTTATTTTGGCATATGCATTTATTGTTGGCCTTAGATCTGTGAAATGTATAGAGCATTTTACTGGTTCTGTAGATTTTGGTTTTTAAACAACTAATTAAAAAAAAAATGAAAGTATCCTCACCATTGACAGTAACACTGAATGACCTATATAAGATACCAGAGTTGCGGATGATCTCTAGTTGATAATGTCCAGAGTGTTTGATTCTCATGTTCTTGATGGTCAGAGATCCAGTCTGATGATCAATCTGCAGTCTGCCTCCGAATATCTCAGTGTGATAGGGATATGAATTCATCTTTCCATCAGTTACAGCAATGACTGAACCTGACTTTCCAAACCTCCACAGTATCTCATGAAATTCCTGTATTTCAGTCAGATCAGGGATTAGAGTGACAGAATCTCCCTCCATCACTGTCTCTGTCTTCACTTCATCTGCTTCAACACTAAACACTCCTGCAGAACAAACAGAAACAGTTTCTCAGAGATTAAACTCACATAACACTGCTGCTGATATTAGTGAACAGATTTAACAGATAATTTAGTCTTGTCTTATAAAGAATTTATTCAGCTGTGAATGAAGAACAGACTAATGAGAGAAAACTCATGTTGGCCCATCTACAATCTACAGACGTGCTACACTTATTCTTTCCGCAGATGCTTTTATACAAGGCTAATTAAAATGATAAATTAAATACATTTAGCTGAGTGAATATGTGCAACTCTGCACAAATACAACAGCAATACCTTTAAAGGGTACCTATCATGGAATTTTGAAAATTACCTTTCATGTAGTGTGTAACATAGATCTAAGTGAACAAAAACATCCTGCAAAGTTTTAAATATGAAAGTTAACCGTATACAAAGTTATTGTCTCTCAAAAGTAAGAGTCGACTCTGAGTCGCTGATATGAATCGATAGACGAACGATGCACTTTCGTACGTCACTTGTACAAGTTATTTGAATTCGACACGCCCACTCAGTGCGCGCGCCGAGCAGACAGAGAAACCTGACAACAACATGTCGACGAGACTCTGTTCTGAAGTGCGAATCAAAAGCAAACTTTTTTTTTCACTGCCCAGGGACAAGCATGTGAAGACTCAGTGGCTAGAGTTTATATTTACAACTATACCACACAAGTATAGCCACCTTGAGCTGTGTTCGCGTTATTTTAATGACCATCGCTTCACAAACACAAATGCTTTCAAGTGTGGATTCGCGAGTCGCCTGATACTGAAGGAACGTTCAATACCAAGTTTATTTGGATCAGCTTCCTCCTCCGAATCACAACCTGTAAGTACTATTAATAATTGTTGCTTTTATGTGTGTGTGTGTGTGTGTGTGTGTGTGTGTGTGTGTGTGTGTGTGTGTGTGTGTGTGTGTGTGTGTGTGTGTGTGTGTGTGTGTGTGTGTGTCTGTGTGTGTGTGTGTGAGAGAGTGAGAGTTACGCTCAGCAGCTTCTAGGTCTCCGATGTCATTTTTTTTGTTTTTTGAAATATGTGAAATTATGTGAAGCGTATTGTAGTACTGCAGTGCTTTATCAATATGTTTAAGCTTTGGGCTAACGCAAAATATAACTGACTGGGTCATCTGACCAATCACCGCCGATTAGCGTCACGCAAAGGAGGGGTTTGGACAAATGAGTCGTCAAACGAATCATTAGGGAGTCGGTGAGCAAATCAGGTAAAAATAATTGCATATTATAAGACAACAAAAGTGTTTTTTGTCATTGCATGCATGTAAAACTTGTTGGGGACTCCCAGAACATTATTAGGAACATTTTAAATGCCATAATAGGTACCCTTTAATATTAGTTAGAGGGTAGCATATCTGCAAAAAGTAATCAGAGTCTGATTGAAGAAACTAGTTAGTGCAAAACAAATTGCTATATTTTATATTGGCTTACACTGTAATAAGGACATTAAAGATAATAAATGATATTAATATAAGCATGTTTGATGATGATAAACAGATAATTTCTCATTCTAAAATGTATCAATTAGTGAAGACATGAATATTTGACATACAAAACACGTGACAGCAACATAGGCCTAGATAAAACCAACAAGTATAAAAAAAGTACTCTATAGCCCAATCTATTCATGCTGCATTGCATGCTGGGTACCTTCACATGCACTGTAGAAATAAGGGTACTTTCCTGTTATGCGGACCCCACTAGGATGGTAGGGGAAGACTCATCCCCACTAACACAGAACGTTTAGGGAACGTTCGGGAACGTTAGTTTATGGTTATCTAAAGGTTACTTTGAACCAAACCAAAAACTAACGTTTAGGGAACGTTCCCTCAGGGTTATAACGTTCCCTAAACGTTAAGGGAACCAACCAACTAAAACGTTCTCCTGTGGTTGCACCATACCTCCACACAACGTTACCGTTTGGTTGTTTTTGGTTGTTCTGAGTGCGGTTTTGAATTTCAGCTCCATTTAATGACGTAGCATATAAAAGGTTTGCAGTCACTTGATTTACATTCACTCAAAAATGATTGGTCTTATGAAATATAAGTAAGATAAACAGCATAGCAAGAGAATATATTTATTTTAAGGCTGATAAATTTAGCTAAAAAAAATACTTTTTTGCTTGATTTTTTTTTTTACTGAATTAGTTAAAAATACTTAAAACAAGAATCTATCAATAAAACGATTTTTACAACTAAGAAAATTCACTTCTTTCATTTCACATTTCACGCTCAGTTCGGTGTACAAATCCAACCGTTACACCCATAGACATAATATAATACATAGACGCCCTATTGGCCGCTGGAGCGCACATCAACGGCGCCGCCATATTGGGGATGGCAACTTTCCCATACCTCTCATACCGTGAATTAAGAAAAATGCCTGTTTTGTGCGCCGCTTGGGGCTGTACAAGTCGCCACACAATTGAAAACAGCTTTCGAGGAATTACCTTTCACAGGCAAGACTGAACGTTTGTTTTTGGTTGTATTTGGTCATGATTTAATTAGTAATAGTAACGTTCAGAGGATAAATTTAAAAAAACTACTGTTATTGTGTCACGAAATGTAGTTTTAATAGTTTTTCAGTCGACAATGTAGTTGTTTAAAGCTTAAATATGTGGTTTGTTTATAAAGATAGCGCCTATTTAAAAATTTGATCTGACGGTTTCGGAGTTTTAAGATGCGATCACCGGGCGCTCAGCGCTCATTAAGCCCGCAGAGGACAGCCTTACCTCGGCCAGTCCTTCTGAAGTTTGCCGCCGGCTCGGATGTCTCTAGTCTAGTGGTTAAACATGAGATATTATTCGTCTTGTGTATATCTAACGGGCGATCTTTGGTCTCATTAATCTATAAATGGTTCCCTGGTAAATCGTTTTGGCTGAGGGCAAAGTGAAGTTTCATAACTTTATATTTAGGCTTTTTTAACGTTGTATCCTGCTGTATGTTTAACTGAAGCTACTTCTGTTATAATGGCTATTACTGATCAATAAAACTGAAATTTAACAAAAAGAGTTAAATATTAAATATAAGTCACTATTTAACTTATTTTTATTGTGTATGTTCTGTAATTGATATTTCTTATTTTATTGCTATTATTATAGTATTATTAATAAACCATATGCTATTATCAATATTTTTATGATTGTATTATTGTACTTATGATGTTATATAATTATACTATTCATTACTATTTTATTTGCTGTATACTATTTGTTTATTTTATTGACTAAACTATTTACTATAACTTCTCACAAATGTTATATTTACTGCATTGCATGCCACCATGTATTATCATAAAGGATCCATCAGTTATCTTTGTTATTGCTCAAATCTGGTCAATCACAGAAAATGCTTTTTCCACAATAAGAAAACTTAAATTATATCTCAGTATGGGGGTCTTCATCGTTCTTATCCAAGAATAAAAAGCCATGCAGATACATGACAAGCCTGACCTTTGACCATTCTTTATTAAAACAAATATTTTACAAGTGTAACTATTGAGATTTTAAATAACTAGAGATGGAACTTTTTGTACACCACATACAAACCACAGAAATCGGTTGATAAATATAAAAACAGTTTTTGTTTTTATCCAGAAAAAACGCAGCTCACCCTTGATTACAGCGCAGTCTTGCCCTCCGCAAAATGGCGGACCCGTTGACGTATCGCAGCAACGTTCCAAAGCGCCCAATAGGGCGTCTATGTATTATATTATGTCTATGGTTACACCCCCACACCAGTAGGGGAAGTGCCTCTGCTTTCAGGTGACCGATTGAAGTCATAGACAGTATAAGAAATGGACAGAGCCATCTCATTGGAACTCCGTTGAGAGAGTTGAAGCCCATTTTTAGCGATTTTTGAGCACTTCCGTTCCTGACGCGCAGACTCAAACCGACTCAAACTAACCTTGATGACGTGAGCAACCTGACTGACAGACGTAAATCTTCTAGTAGCTGTGCGTGAAAATTGCCAACGTTAATCTTGCAGAGACGGGGAACTTGAGCAAAGAGTTATTTGGCGTGAGTGAGCAGGAGTATTTTGTCCCGTTGCTTTTATGGACTCATTATCTATGGGCTTCTCCCTTGACGGGACGTCCCCCCGATTGCCTGCGAGCTTCTCCTCCTGCCTGTACGGTCACGCGACAGAGAGTCGAGGGGTTATGACGCAGTCGTTAGCCTGTTTTTACAAAAACTGTTTATACGGGGCCATAATGTAACATAGAAGGTAATGGAGCCCTTTATACATTGTCGTGTTTCTTTAGAAATAAATAATGGACAAATATAGTCTTTAAACGCCTCAGATGTAAAGTTATTCGCCGTCAAAGTGACGCAAAAATGAATGGGAGTCAATGGAAATGCTAACGCAAGTGAAGTTCTGCTACAAGATGGCGGCACCCGGCCGACTTCAACTTCCGGTCGATGGATTACCCCCTTGATTGAAGTCCTGTACTGACTTCCGTGTTGTGCTATTTACATAAAAAGTCCTTCTGGTCTGGATCGATACACAGAACATGCCTGGGAACTAGAGGGTGACACGGGAGTGGATTTTCATACCTCTCCCGTCCCACTCCCACAAAAAAAAAATCCTCCCCCGTCCCACTCCCGGAAGAATGACTCATATTCCCTCCCACTCCCGTTGTTTTTTTTTTTGTTTTTTTTTTACCGGAATCTGTCAGTTACAGAAAAATAACTAAAACTGGGCAGTTTGGATGACACGCGTGCTAGGCAGTTTGAAGCACAATCTCTGTCTCGCGTGCATGCTCGTTCTAGATTCCGAGAGAATTTAACTAATTTGTGGCATAACTACTAGATCACGAGTGGCTCAACACAACAGGTAGATATATAGAAAAACTCATCTTCCAGGCATTTGACCGGCCAGGTTGACACTTCAGCGTGAGAAATCGGGGGTGTGGCGTGTGAGCGTGTAAAACCAATCAAATGCGGGTGTCTCACGGCCAATATGCATGAGAGTTGGCAGCTATATTACAGCCACCAACTGGTACGGGTGTGTGGAGCATGTCATTCATTTTACCAGCCACACCAAAGCAAACAGGAGAGCATAAAGAGACGTGGCAAATATAATTTAGTTCAAACTGTTTTAAACTGTATATTTGTGTATAAAGTTGGGTATTATAGTTTTATAACGATTCCCGGTCCCGCCCACTCCCGCTGACATTTTTTTCTCTCCCGTCCCAATCCCGTGATACATAGTGATTTTGTTGGGAATCCCGCGGGATTCCTGTAAAAATGTCAGCCTCTACTGGGAACACGTCTTCTTTCAGGTAAATGGACACTCGATAATGTGCCATGCTCTACAGTCACAGAGTTCGACAGGATTCTCGGTCAACAGGAGAGGAGGGACAACATGGTAATTAAGTGGCCATAGTCCTGCCCTAAGATTAACACTATAATTGCATAACTTCAAATATCATTATAACTGAACTGACGGCTCTTACAAAATGAGATTGTACAAGCTCTCCACTTTATTCTACATGTATATTTTGTATTTCTATATGTTTTACAGCAACTTTTCCTGACAACCCTTGGAGGTTCGACCAGAGGAACTGCCATCCGTCGCATGCTACGGCGAGTGGCAACTAATGACGTGCTAAAACAGTATAGTCTGCGGGCAGTGTTGGGAACGTTACTTTAAAAAAGTAATTAGTTATAGTTACTCACTACTTGTTCCAAAAAGTAACTGAATTAGTAACTCAATTACTCTATAATAAAAGTAACTCGTTACCAGGGAAAGTAACTATTTGCGATACTGTTAAAAAAAAAAGTTGCTATATGTCAAAGAATTTGGATTTTTTTTAGCAGTTTTCACAAGTCAGTTGAAATGAGTAGAACAGACAGGTGTTTGTACATAACTTTCTATATTTATTGCACGTCGACAGACAGCAAGAGGTTTATCCTGCACTTAAAGCTGCCGTCGGCAACATTTTTTTGATCAATTTCAGTGAATTCGACACTATAATCCGACAGAACAACATAAATAAAGTGGTTTTAGAAAAAAACCCGAGTTTCTAACTCCACCTGGAGCGTGTTATTTGTTTTGCAAAAATCCACAGCTCCCTGTTCATCGGGTCCAATCAGCGCAGGGGGGTGTGAGTTCTGACTGTCAATCACAGATCGGGCACACGCCACCCCTCGCGCATGTTACAATCACATGCACACGCCTGAAGTTCGCGCAGTAACGAAGAGTGATGGCGGATGTATCTCACTTTCAAAACACTAAGTAAGCTCATTTAGAGTATAAATGACGTTAGCAATTGCAATCTATCGGTAGATTAGCCAAGGCAGCATACCTCCAAATACTCCATGGTGTTGATGGATGCTGGTGAGACGGGCGCGTTCACAGAAAACCTGTGACGAGCACGAACTCGGTGAGTCGGTGTGGGAGGGTATCCGTTGATAGTGGGGGAGGGGCATGAGAGTTGTAAACATTCAAAATTTTGCCTAAGTCCACTCAATCTGCCAGACTTGCCGACTGGAGCTTTAACTTCACTGCACTTATTAACCCAACTCCTCACTTGCTGTGTGAGCCAGGGGTGCGTTCGGATTACACAGTTTATTTAATCAATAAACGCACATAGGCGTCGATTTTGTCATGAGTCATTTTGCACCCACCACTTTTAAAAACAAACAAACAAATACAATATCTCCATTTAACTAGCAGAGCATTCATTTAGTTCGCTATTAAATAAGAGATTTAGCGTTAAATTTTTTTGGTTTTGAACTCGGGTTTCTCGGTTTAAAGTCACGGATTGGATCATTTTTCGGATAAGCAAAAAAAATAAAAAAGTCAAATAAACATAAGTTTTGTCTTTTTGTTTATTAACACTTTTAAATTATTAAATTAAAATATATAAAATCAACTTAAAGTGCACAAGGCATAATTGTAGGAGCCTAATTTTGCTTTTGTTCAGTGACAATTATTGCATATTATGTGTTGCATTTCAGTATTAGAATATTCGTGTTTTGATTGTAACTTTCTATCTTTGTGTGTACTAATTAGATAAATATTCTCTATATTTACATTGAAATATGTTATATGTAAAAATTGTGCACTGGCCCTTTAAGAATTTCGACTGTAAGTGAGGTCCTGTAAGTGCGTCCTTTTTTAAGAAATAGAGTGGAGTCGCACAGTTTTCTTTACCGCATCCGTGATATTTAGAATTTAAGATTATATTTTGTTTCTTTTCTTTTCTTTGTCTGATTTACTAACGAGTTTGGATTAAAATGAATAATTTACATGAAGAAAACGGTGCATGTGAATTGTTTTTTATTAGACACGGAGCGAGGTGACTGGAATTCTTGCGATGCGCACTCACAATAATAAAATCTTCTTTTTAGAGATATCAGGGGGGTTGACTGGTTGACTTACCGAAACAGGCCGATCAGGATGCTCTCTGTCTTACATGCGCACACACGCAAGGTCTCTCGCTCTCTCCCTTGCGCACGCTACACGGTTTAGCACAGTATGTTCTGTGTCGCATGCGTTTGACAAGTTTGTACCCAGCACTTCTGAAAATGCACTTCCGAATAAGTCTCTGTCCCCAGCACATTTCAAACCAAACTGACGCCCGTGGTAACGCACCACATTTAACGTCCAGTAACGTTAACGGCGTTGTAACGACGGGAAAAGTAATAAGTTAGATTACCTAACGCCGTTATTTTAAACGGCGTTATTCCAAACACTGTCTGCGGGGCAGAAAGGCAAAGAAGGCCTTCCAGGACCTGACAATCTGCAGGGTTTTTTACAGGTAGATGTTATTTTATTGTTCACATCAGTATTATTCTTAGCTTGAAGGTTTTAATTTGACTTGTAACTATGCTTCATTTTGACTTCTACTCTAGCGGCCTCCCAGAAAAACTTCCCGCGCTGACTGCAGCAGACGTGGAGGACTTGATTGGGCAAGTGCTAAAGTTTGCCGCACACAGACGGTAAATTGAAATTCTTCTATGTGATGTTTATAATAATCAATGGAATGGGAAAACTATCAATATTTGTGATCATAAAAAACAGGGTTCTTAGTGAAGCAATTGGTCTTGCTTTTGTCAATGTGTTCATTCTTAGTATGACATATCAAACTTTTGTTTCTTTCTTTTTAGGCCAGCTGAGAAGGACTGAACCTTCAGAACCACGGAGCTCTATTTTTTTTATTATTGTTAGGGATGCACCGAATCCAGATTTGTGGGGTTCGGCCGAATACCGAATCCAATGGTTAAGATTCTGCCGAATCCGAAACCAAATACCGAATCCTACTCTCATCCTCAGTCCATTAACCAGCGCAGTCTCATCCCAAGAAGTCATATACTGACGTCTTGGGACGTCTTTTGACCATACGTCAATATCCGCCTTTTTAGGGTACCCTTAAACGTCGGTTAGATGACGTTATCGGATCCTAACTCTACCCCAGACCTAAACCTACCCCTAAACCTACCCCGTCACCTACTGACGTTAAAGGTAAAGCGTCAGTTGTATGACGTCCCAGGATCGTCATTTACCGACGTTTAAGGGTACCCTAAAAAGGCGGATATTGACGTATGGTCAAAAGACGTCCCAAGACGTCAATATATGACTTCTTGGGATGAGACTGTGTTACATTAACACAGTAAACACATTAATGAAGTAAACAAAGTGGATTTTTCATTTTATTTTATTACTGTAAATAAACACTACTTTTACTTTTATAACTGTAAAAAAAGAATAAGCAACATCATTCATTTTAACAGCTGCGATGTTGTTTAGCTTATTGTTTAGAGTCCTTGCCACCATGAGACAAATTGGCATTGCAAATTGAACATGTAGCTCGACTTGAATTGCCTTCTTTTGACTGAAAGTACTGCCAAACAACACTTTTTCTGCTCACGAGTTCCATTTTCACTTTCCCACAGCCTACTGCACTCGAACGGTCCACCTACTGTAACGAGTGGAAATAAGGTATGGCCCCTTTAAGAGCTGCGCGCTCCCCGTAGAGCTGTCGGCACGGTCGTAGTGTTGCCAGATGTACGATAATTATCGTATTTGTACGATAATTTTGACCTCTGTACGATGTACGATCAATAATGAAAAAAATCCCATAATGTACGATAATTTCAGAATTTTGTGACACTTCAATCGGATGTCATTGTAATCATAGTGTTTCTATACTCATTGATCTAGCAGTGGATCTACGTCATGATTGCGAGGAGAAAGTGAAGGTGAGAGAGCATGGTAGAGACTAGAGAGGGAGTCTCCATTCTCCCCATTGATCGCGGCCATTCTAGTCAATGCTTGTGTTTACACCAGCCGCGACGCGGCACGTTTCAGAAGCGTCCCAGATGCGGCTCTCCGCGCCGCTACGCTAAAGATAGGCGCCTAGTCTATTTTTGACGGATGCCGCGTCCAAGCCGCACCGTAAATACAAAATAAAAGTAATATCCTGTCAATTTCAAAATAAACACCCTGTGCAAACTCCTAATGGTATTGTACACCAATATATCCTTGGTAGAAACATAGACTGTAAGGTAGAAACCTATTTTTTTTTACAGTCTATGGTAGAAACCCAAAAATCAAGAAAAACCACGTCGGACAGGCAAATCACGTGGTCTCGCGCATTCAGTCGCTTCGCTTCTGAAACGCTCCTGGTGTGAGTTGATACCGCGTGGAGGACGGAATAAAACCTTGTCGGAGCCGTAATGCGCCGCACACGTGTGCAGTGTAAATAAGGGGTAAGGGCTAGCGCAAAATGCGGCATCGGCATCTCGAAGCGGCACTTCCGGTGGCATCTCCAGCGGCCATCAGTGAGCGGCATCTAGCGGCCAGGACTTTCCACTGCAGCAGCATCTCCAGCTATCAATATTTTTTTATTTTATTAACTGTATTTTAACTAAATAACATTATGTAGCTACCACAAAGTAGCATAAGCATATCCTTTGTAAATAAAGTTTTGAGTTTCTGATTCTCCGTTATCAGAGAAAGCTGCAATTGTTCTGAGTTAGTCTATTGATAGAGCTATAGGAATTCCAGCAATATCACTTTTAATGTTTCAGAAAATGCTGTTTATTAAATATTAATAAACATAAACATATATAATATAAACAGTTATTCCGTTAATAGTTAAACAGAAGCTGAAATTGCGGCGGCATCTCCAACAGAACAGCCAGCTGTCGCTCCAGCGGCATCTCCAGCAGCCAGTGCCTCGTAGCGGCATCTCCAGCAGCCAGTACTTTGTCCAGCTGTGGCTGCTGTCAAAGTGTGATGATACCACTTTCTGATTAATGAGTTATGTTTCTGCGCAGAGGAAATTATTAAATCCAATTTCTTCATAAACATTTAGGCTAACTGAACATCCTAGGCTTTTCATGTGGAAAATTGTAATTGGGTCAATGACGTGGCGTGTCAATTCTGGTGTCCAAAGCATATTTATTATATAAAAACATTTGTACATTTTTAAATGCACTTCATTAAATGACTCAACCTCCCCCTCTTTAATTACTCATGTGAGAATTCAATATAAATAATTATATAATATAATATATAGTGTTATATACAAATATAGTGATAATACTAAGCTTATTTACATTTTTATGACAAAGACTTTTGTCTCCAAATTGTGATTTCTCTAATGTCATTCCTGGATAACAGACATACATGACCATTTTGGACCATAATGCAATTTGGTATGTCATGTGACATAATATTGTATCAAAAAGAAGACCCTGAAGGAGCAACAGAACATTTGCAAATTTGATTAAGCTTCTCTTAAAATGTTGATATTTTGACCTTTTCGGTCACTGGTGCACTTTGCAGCAATATCGTGTGTCCTTTTGGATAACACTAATAAAACATTTAAAATGTTTTTATATTTAAAAACTATATATTTGATGTAAAAGATTACCTTATAGTGATGATAGCTAAGTTGTAATTTTCCGTAGGTGGTTAAGTTAGTAACTGATTATAAAGAAAAAATATCTGTTTTGTCATTCCTGGATAACAACATGTCATTCTTGGATAACATAAAACCTCTGTTAGCCAGGACATGTCATCCGTTATCCAGAATGACTTGTGTAACTATATAGTTTTTAATTAACATTTGTAAACTTTAATGGAATAGTTATTTTAGTTATATTATTAACATTTACATTATTCACATAATTGTATGTTTTTTTGCCATATTTTTGCTGTCATTCATCTTGATTTCATATGATTCAATGAGTCACATTCAATTATTTTTTAATTGAATTTTGTAATGTTAATGGTCAAATAACGAATAATGTAGTCATATTTATTAATTTTACCCCATTTTGTTAACACTTTATATTAATTTCATGCTATTAATCATTAGTTAAGCATTAGTAAATAATTAATTAATTACAATTAATTAGTTAATTCATAATTTACAAAGCATTCAAATACATTAATAAGCAGTTGATAAATACAGCTATAAATGCTTTATTCTTGATTTATAAGCATATCTATAATGTGTATAATAATTGTATTTTCATACTTTGTTAATGATCAATTTATAATTTCTAAGTTAAGTATAGCATTATTTACAAACCAGTTATTTGGGAGTTGATAAGTGATTCATAAGATCACTTAGAAAGTAAATTCAGGTAGTTATAAAGACATCTTATAAAAAAAAAACATTATTTAGACATATAGTAATAGTTACTTAAGTGTGTTAGTAAATGCTTTATTAACATGTATTTATACTGTAATTCAGGGTTAATTCAGGTAGTTATAAAGCATTTAGTAGTGGTTAGTTAACTATATTGTGAGCTCATCTAAAATGAGGACTAGTTATGTTATATATAAAGGAGATTTAAAGACTAGTATATATTTTTATGTTCTGTATCACTGTGTTGTGTTTTTCATTTTTCTGTTTAGAAGAAAACTGAGTCTTTAAATTTCCTTTATAAATGCGTTACAAAGCATAACTAGTCTTCACTTTAGATGAGCTCACAAAAAATAGTTAACTGACCACAACTAAATGCTTTATAACTACCTGAATTAATCATGAATCACAGTATAAATACATATTAATAAAGCATTTACTAACACACTAAGTAACTATTACTATATGTTTAAATAATAATATGTATGAATGTCCATTTTAATAGTTTATTAATCATTGACTTACACTTTCTAAGTGATCTTATGAACCACTGACAGTTCCTGCATAACTGGTTTGTAAATAATGCAATACTTCATTTAGAAATGATAAATTGATAATTAATTAAAGTATGAAAATACAATTATTAAACACATTATAGATATGCTTTTAAATCAAGAATAAAAATGTATAGCTGTATTTATAAAATATGTTAATGTTTTATCACAAAATGTATGAAATGCTGTTGCATTTAAGTGTTGGCTGAATTAATCAATTTACATAAAACAATGTTGATTGACACATTTTTAACGATTTAAAAAAGGTTTTAGTGTTTCTTACTTTGTTTCAAGTTTGAGTGTTGGAAGGAAAAATGATACCGAGGACGGTTTTCATGGTAATCCTGAAAAATATTGCAGAATGTCCTTCCGTCTAACAGTATGTCATTCCGGCTAACAATGACACAGGAAATTAATTTAACCCATATTTGTGTGTTAGATAACACAATTCTGTTTTTTTGTTGAGTTAAGGATAAAACAAGTCTTATTTACTTTATTGGAAAACATTTTTTAACATTTCCCAGCTTTTTTCTTAATTTTGTTCTAAATTTTGAGTTATCAGCAGCCAAAAATGAGCCTATGTATATATGAAATCCCAAATTGATTATATTAATTATAATTAAAATGTTAAAATCCAATTATGGATATCAGTACATTTGTATATGCCAACAATGGTAGAAATGTAATTAATTTTAAAATTCATTACGTTACCCAGGAATGACATTTTCATGGGGAAGAAGATCTGATTCACCAAAAAAAAGGTTAATTACATTCTTGAAATGTGTACATGTCATTGCATGGCATACACAACACTCTAATAAATATAGAAAGTCCTAAAATTTGAATTTTTTGCCAGTTTTATTTTTTTTCACATTTTAAATCCTTATCCGTCATCCACCCAATTACTCATTTTAAAGGTTTTTACATAGAGAACTGTAGCTAATGAATTAAAAACACACCAAAATATAGCCTAATTGTAATTTTATTTAACATTTGTTATTCTTCAAATTAAATAGTTTTTACAAACATATAGGCTATATGTATGGCGGCAAATCAATGCCAAATATAGCTGCGAGCAGCGATTACGGGCCCAAGCCGGTGGCACCGCAACCCTGGTGCACCAGGGTGGCGGTACCGCCGGCTTTGGCCCTTCATCGCTGCTCGCAGCTATATTTATATATATATATATATATATATATATATATATATATATATATATATATATATATATATATATATATATAAAGCCGGTGGCACCGCCACCCTGGTGCCATTAGGGTTATTGTGCACGACGTGACACAAAATATCTGCTCGCTATCTGACGAACGGCTCTGGTAGTTCCGCTTCAGCACTGATGATGTTGTAGAAATAGTGTGCTCCGGTTGGTCTGGATTATTCGGGATTTTTTATTTTATACAGAAATAAGTTATTTATAATTCAGATGAGAATAAAGTTAGTGTTGATTAAAATGAAGGAAAACAAATATATTGATCTGAAATATAGCACATTAATTTTACATTTATTTAGGTTCAATTACCAAACATACAATCTTAATTTAATTTAAAGCAAACAATACATTTGAAATACATGGGTTGTATGCACATTTTTTTTAATAAAAAAAAAATATATATATATCCAAAACGACAAGGCTTAAAAACTCTTGTCACTGTAACACACACAATCTCTCTCTCTCTCTCTCTCTCTCTCTCTCTCTCTCTCTCTCTCTCTCTCTCTCTCTCTCTCTCTCTCTCTCTCTCTCTCCCTCTCTCTCTCTATCCCTCTCTCTCTCTCTCTCTCTCCCTCTCTCTCTCTCTCTCTCTCTCTCACACACACACACACACACACACACACACACACACACACACACACACACACACACACACACACACACACACACACACACACACACACACACGTCAAGTCACTTACATTTTAGATGCAATATTGAATAAGCAGAAAAATCGGATTTTCTGCTCTGAAAATATAAATAAGCATACAAATTGAATAAGCACTTTGAATATTCTAAACAGAATAAGCAGTAGTCGCTAATGAATAAATACTAGTACTTAATGGAATAGATACTAGAATCTAAAAAATAAGTACTAGTAGCATGAAAATAGTGACTAGTAGGTTAAAATGATTAAATGTTAAAACGGCTTGCCATATTGGCTCAGAGAGAGAGAGAAAGAAAATGACATTTTAGATACTAGTAGCTATTAATAGATACTAGTATTTATTCAATAAATACTAGTACTAAGTCATTAGATACTAGTACCTATTAAATAGATACCAGTACTTATTCATTAGCTACTAATACGTATTCAAAAGAATATCCAAAGAATAAGCACTAGTATCTAAAGAATAAGCACTAGTCGCTAATGAATAAGTACTAGTACTTAATGGAATAGATAGTAGTATCTAAAAAATAAGAACTAGTAGCATGAAAATAGAGACTAGTAGACTAAAATGATTAAATGTTAGAATGGCTTGCCATATTGGCTCAGAGAGAGAGGGAGAGAAAATGACCATATTCAAACCAAAATATCTAACTTCCTCTTGGTCTGAGCTAATGACAGTTAATTAGAAAGTTGTCCGGCTTGATCTGAACTATATGCATACCTGTGTCTTTCGAGTTTCATGCAATTTCAAGCATGCTAAGAGTCTCAAAAGCATCAAACAAGAATATTAAAGTTTGATGTGTTGCCACGGCAACAGTATCTAAGATATCAATAATCCTTTCACAGGTCTACATCTGCCGTGTGTTTACATTATACACATAAAGTTTGAAGCAAATTGGGTAAAAATAAGAGGGTGATTTCAAAGCATTTAGGAAGTGACACACTTCCTGCTGCCAGTTGGTGGTGCTATAACTTTGACTCACAATAATCGCATCCATGTGATCGGGCTCTTACAGCGAACACACTGCTGAAGTTTCATCAAGATCAGTTAATGTATGCAGAAGTTATAACACACTTCCTGTTTTCATTATTCGCCATAAATTCGTTTCCTCGCCACGGCCAAACCGTTCGAGATATCAAAAATCCCCTGGCAATTTTTCATCCTCAATGTCTTGACTTCGTGCATACCGAGTTTCGTGGCGATTGGTTGAATTCTCTAGGATTAGTATATCGAATTCCAGGGGCATACGCTTCCAAACAAACGATAATAGCCGACTTCCTGTTGGGCTGGGGTAAAAAGTAAAAGTACAAAGGATATATGAACCGATGAGATCTATATGTGTAGCGAGTTTCATATTATTACATGCAAGCGTGTTTGATTTATGGACCAATATTTTGGACCCCGTTCCAGGGGGCGCTGTCGAGCCCCCCTGCCACGCCCGGATACCAGCTTCAGCCCGGCCCTGATGGCCACGTGTTCTGACCCGTGTGCAAAGTTTCAAGAGTTTTTGAGCACGTTAAGGGCCCCAAAAGTGCGCTGAGAGTCTCAAAAGCATCCAAAAATAATATTAAAGTTTGATGCGTTGTCATGGCAACAGTATCTAAGATATCAATAATCCTTTCTCAGGTCTACATCTGCCGTGTGTTTACATTATACACATAAAGTTTGAAGCAAATCGGGTAAAAATAAGAGGGTGATTTCAAAGCATTTAGGAAGTGACACACTTCCTGCTGCCAGTTGGTGGCGCTATAACTTTGACTCACAATAGTCGCATCCATGTGATCGGGCTCTTACAGCGAACACACTGCTGAAGTTTCATCAAGATCAGTTAATGTATGCTGAAGTTATAACACACTTCCTGTTTTCATTATTCGCCATAAATTCGTTTCCTCGCCACGGCCAAACCGTTCGAGATATCAAAAATCCCCTGGCAATTTTTCATCCTCAATGTCTTGGCTTCGTGCACACCGAGTTTCGTGGCGATTGGTTGAATTCTCTAGGATTAGTATATCGAATTCCAGGGGCATACGCTTCCAAACAAACGATAATAGCCGACTTCCTGTTGGGCTGGGGTAAAAAGTAAAAGTACAAAGGATATATGAACCGATGAGATCTATATGTGTAGCGAGTTTCATATTATTACATGCAAGCGTGTTTGATTTATGGACCAAGTTTTCGGACCCCGTTCCAGGGGGCGCTGTCGAGCCCCCCTGCCACGCCCGGGTACCAGCTTCAGCCCGGCCCTGATGGCCGCGGTTTCTGACCCGTGTGCAAAGTTTCAAGAGTTTTTGAGCACGTTAAGGGCCCAAAAGTGCGCTAAGAATCTCAAAAGTATCCAAAAAGAATATTAAAGTTTGATGCGTTGTCACGGCAACAGCATCTAAGATATCAACAATCCTTTCACAGGTCTACATCTGGCGTGTGTCTACATTATACACATCAAGTTTGAAGCAAATCGGGTAAAGCCTGTTTGATTTATGGACCAAGTTCTCGGACCCCGTTCCAGGGGGCGCTGTCGAGCCCCCCTGCCACGCCCGGGTACCAGCTTCAGCCCGGCCCTGATGGCCGCGGTTTCTGACCCGTGTGCAAAGTTTCAAGAGTTTTTGAGCATGTTAAGGGCCCCAAAAGTGCGCTAAGAATCTCAAAAGTATCCAAAAAGAATATTAAAGTTTGATGCGTTGTCACGGCAACAGCATCTAAGATATCAACAATCCTTTCACAGGTCTACATCTGGCTTGTGTCTACATTATACACATCAAGTTTGAAGCAAATAGGGTCAAGCGTGTTGGATATATGGACCAAATTGTCGGACCCGTTCAAGGGGGCGCTGTCGAGCCCCCCTGCCACGCCCGGGTACCAGCTTCAGCCTGTCCCTGATGGCCGCGGGTTTTGTCCTGTGTGCAAAGTTTCAAGAGTTTTCGAGCACGTTAAGAACCCCAAAAGTGCCCGAAAGCATAAAAAAGCATGAAAAAGCTTAAAAAAAGGAATATTAATGTTTGATGCATTGCCATGGCAACAGTGTCTAAGATATCAATAATCCTTTCACAGGTCTACATCTGGCATGTGTCTACATTATGCACATGAAGTTTGAAGCAAATCGGGTAAAAATAAGAGGGTGATTTAAAAGCATTTTGGAAGTGACACACTTCCTGCTGCCAGTTGGTGGCGCTATAACTTTGACTCACAATAGTCACATCCATGTGATCGGGCTCTTACAACGAACACACTGCTGAAGTTTCATCAAGATTAGTTAATGTATGCAGTAGTTATAACACACTTCCTGTTTCACGTTTCTCGCCATAATTTCGTTTCCTCGCCACGGCCAAACCGTTCGAGATATCAAAAATCCCCTGGCAATTTTTCATCCTCAGTGTCTTGACTTCACGCTGACCGAGTTTCGTGCCGTGTGTTTGAATTCTCTAGGAGGAGTGTTTCACATTCCTTTGCATGCGTTTTCCAAACAAGCCTAAATAGCCGACTTCCTGTTGGGCTGGGGTAAAAAGTTAGAGTGCGAAGTATATATGAAACGATGAGATCTACATGTGTACCGAGTTTCATATTATTACATGCAAGCGTGTTTGATTTATGGACCATGTTTTCGGACCCCGTTCCAGGGGGCGCTGTCGTGCCCCCCTGCCACGCCCGGGTACCATCTTCAGCCCGGCCCTGATGGCCGCGGGTTCTGACATGTGTGCAAAGTTTCAGGAGTTTTTGAGCATGTTAAGGCCTCCAAAAGTGTCCAAAAGGTAGAAGAAAAATAATAATA